>JAYJLV010000011.1:14515430-14540414 GCA_036873485.1 Torymus texanus
CGAAATTGTAGGCTTTACTCAACGGAATCGTGTAGAGCGCGAAATTCTGAACGAAAAGTTCTTTTACCATTTTTCGATATGACAAATAGGTTTTTGAGTATCAATATCTCAAAATTGTTTATTTTCAATAGAAATTGTATATCTATAGATATGACCTTATGAACCGTCCAAAAAGTAGGATTTCGGAAACTCCTCAAAATAGGCATTTGTTTGGGTGATAACCTCTTCGTTCGAAGTAAACCGTCGTCCACCAAGCCATTTCGTCAAGTTTGGTAATAAGAAAAAGTCACTGGGGGCCAAATCAGGAGAATACCGTGGATGTTGTAATAATTCGAATTCTCATTCCATAATTTTGGCCATCGAAACTGCGCATGCGTGCACCGGTGCATTGTCTTAATGAAAGAGGATCTTTTTTTTTTCAAACGAGGACGTTTTTCCTTGGTTTCTTCGCTCAACCGGTGCACTAACGACGCATACAGACTGGACAAAAAGTATGGAAACCTCTGGAAAACTTTTAATGATTAAAAAATTGAAGGTCAGATTTTAGGTAGTTTTCAACAAGGAATTCAATGATGACCTTGGATTAGACTTTGAACCTTGTCTTCCTTAAAACGTGACCTTGATTATTTTCTTTCATAACTAATCCTGCGACATTACTAGGGGTTTCCATAATTTTTCCCCACCCTGTATAATACTCTCCTTTTACGGTCTTTCCTTTTTCCAAATAATCGATGTATATGATGCCGCGTGCATCCCGAAAGATCGTGGCCATCATCTTGCCGACCGATTTCGCCGTTTTCGCCTTCTTCGGAGCCGGTTCACCTTCAAAAATCCACTGTTCTGACTGTTCATTTGTCTCTGGAGTGTAGTAGTGTATCTATGATTCATCCACAGATGTATAAACGTAAAAACTCCTCAGGATTGCGACGGAAAAGCGCCAAATCTGCCTCAGAGTCAACCACACGATTGCGTTTATTCTCCACTGTGAGCAAATGCGGCACCCATCTTGCCGAGATTTTTTTCACACCCAATTTTTCGTGCAAAATTGAAGCATCTGTACCTTGCGATTACCTGTGGCCTCAACTATTTCGCACACTTTCATTCGTCGATCACTTAAAATCATATAATGGATTTTATCGATCATTCCGGGGATAATCACTTCCACTGGGCGTTCCGAACGATGTGCATTTTTTGTGGATGTACGGCCACGTTTAAACTCATTCACCCAATTTTAAACAGTTGCAAATGCAACAGAAGGTGTGCCATGAATCTCATCCAACTCAGCTTTGATTTCTTTCGGTGCTAAGCCTTTTAAATATAGATGTTTAATCACCGCTTGAAACCCTTTTTCCATTGTTATATAAATAGACAAAAGGTTTTTTCCTTCAATTCACAATAAAAATGAAACTATGTGATGGATAGAGCTGAAAATTTAACAGCTGTCTAGTTAGTAGTTATGCTTACTAAGAAAAATTCATTTTCGATACTACGAGCGTAATCTCTTGGATTTTAGACTTATTGAACGTTCCTCGTATAGAGCTAAAATTGTATGGCGTCAAATAAACTGTTATATCTACCAAATCGCGAATCATTACTCTGTATTAGGCAATTTTGTCTGTATTGAAATCTCAATAAAATAAATATTTCGTTCGTTATCTAATTTATTAGGAAATTAAAGTTACAGAATGAAAGGAAACAGGAATTGGAGGTCAGTTTGCGCGTAAAAATAAAAAATCACTAAAAAGAAAATTTTTAGAAAAATAAAGTTAATTAGCGATTTATTGTCAAGTTGGAATAGCGAAAATTAATCAAAATCTTAAGAACATTTCAATTATTTAATAAATAAATGTATTTAGATTTCCTTTTTGAAATTAAATAAACGGTAAAATATTTATCACAAGCGTTCCGAGATGTAACAGAATAAAAGACGATAATAAAAAAACTGCAAAAAATGTAAATTGAAAGTGAGTTGAATGATGATGTTCAAAGTCAATATTGAATTGTACGTACTTATTTATCGTGCTCTTATCTTTTATGTTTTCTATTTTTATTTACCACACCAGAATAAGCTACGGTTGTTTTCCAAGTTACTCAGAATACAATGCAAACCAATTCATCGATAAATAGGTCGATTAGAATAATGTACTACAGATAAATGTTTCGTAAAAAATCTAGTAACGGCAATCCCCGATTAAATTATTCATTAATGCTCTATACATTTATATAAAATTAATCAGCCCGATATACACGGTACATAAAAAAGTGTAAATAGTTCAATATACTGCTAGAAAAACTTTTAACTTAGCTATTTTGAACATGAATAATTTCGTCTGTATACTAATAAACTAGTTAGGTAAAAATTACAAAAAAGTTTTGCATCATTCATCATACTCTCTTGTAAAGTCATCAGAAGCTATAAAAAATTATAATATTATCACACTTAATAGGAAATTTTATAAATACACAAGATACTTTATATGCTATACATATTGTATTGTATTTTTACAGTTTTTAGTATAGCTCTACGGCAATTAAAAATAACAAAATTTAATTCCAAGAGTTTTTAAAAGTGTTATTGAAATTTCAATTTGAAACTTTGCAGAATGATAGATTACATTACGTAGGGTAAGCAAATTTGCATAAATCCGTAATAATATATAAAAATTGCGTTATAATAAATTATTGCTATCTGACGGGTAGGGTGACTGCACCAGTATCTGAACATTCACCAATTAACGAGCATTTTCTTTAAATATATGAAAATATCAAGCTTTCTACGTATGTAACCATGACGATAATTTTCGAATCCTATAGAACATTTTTATTTCATTTTATATAAAGATTCTGTATAAAAGAAATTCTCTTGTTAAGAATAAATTATAAAATTGCCGCTATTAAGTGTTTATTCACTGGCAACGCATTCATTTACTGGTGAAACGTATTTAAATACTAAGATTGCGTTGTTCATTTACTGGTTTTTAGGAGATATTTACAGATTTTGATTAAATAAAATTTTTACTTTGATTCTTTATTCAAAATTTGCTCACGGACGTGAAGTTTGACCATTTTAGAACATAAATTTCAAAAGGGTTTTACTTTTAATCCATTTTTCAACCACTTAATTAAATAACAAAAGTTACAATTTCCTTATTCGTTCATTTACTGGCGAAGTCACCTTATAGTCGCAAAATAAAATTGTTGTATATTTTCACTAGTATCTGTTTTATTGTTTTTTTTTTTTGGCACCAATATAAAATTTAATGAAAAGATCAATTTATCTCTTCAGTAAAAAGAGTCAATTTTAAATATTATCAATTGTAAATGTAATTTTTAGAAATAAATCTCTAAATCGTATTAAAAATATATTAATATAACCGCAAAGTGTCATTTAAAAAAAGAGAAATATTTTGGTCGTATAATTCGTCAACAACAATAATATTTTACAGTAGCAACAATAAACAATTATGTAAAATATTTTTTGAAACTGTGAAAAAAGTTTTACATCGAAATGGATGTTTTTAAATAATGTAACTTGTTTATCAAACATATATTGACAAATACGCGAAATTTCAAATGACAATGATCATAACAGTTTGACATTTGTTTTTAAATTTATAATTTTCTAATTTTATGAATTTACATAAGATTAATGTTAAATTTGCGTAACAATCATTCTCGTCAAGCTACTGAAATTTGGACAGTGTTTTATATTTGGGATATTTGATGACTTAACTTTTGAACAACTTCTCACTATTTTCGTCTTATATTGGTACATCCTTAAGAACGTTTTCCGGCTCAACTTCATCAATATCGCCAAATTATGATTTTAAAATGTTATTTGTGATGGAAACCCTTCATGAGTCTCGATACACTACTCCAAAAATAATAAAAAATGCCGGTGTAAGAAAAAGATGTCAATACGATATTTGTCTCTGAAATTAATATCGCTTGCCATATTGAGAATCATAGGTACCATATTATCCCTCTTGATTTTTTAGTTTTACGTTCTGTGGTGAAAAAAAAAACATCAAGAAAACTTTATTACAGCAAATCCTAATGTATTTTTCAACGAACTTAGATAGGGATCCTTTTAACGCTGAAACTTTGAAGTAAAAAAGGACTAAATTAAGCTTTCTCAACAAGTTTAATAGAAATCAGAAGAAATCTGATTTTTCGGAAAACGTCTTTAAAATTTGTGCGAAATGTTGATCTATCTTTTTAAGAGTTCACTTTACTTCTGGCGTTACCATCATTCAAACACTTTTTTTCCATATTTGCCCATTTAATATTCTTAAAATAGCAAAAACGTAATTATTACACGTGTAATAAACATTTATGAAAGATTATGATCAATCAAATTTTGGTAAAGTAAGGAATAATTTGTCCACTTTTCCAGTTCTTTAATTGTCTCCACTTATCCGAAAGCTTAAAATACCAATCTCAGCAGCTCCAACATATAAAAAAAATATATTTTATAAATTACTTTTTTTATTTGTTTGAGAATGATTAGATTTCTCTGTACGTATTTCTTTTCTAAATTTTTAACGATTTGTTCGTTTTAGAAAATCAAAAAGCAAGTATTTCGTTTCATATCAAAATATAAACTAAAAAATCCAATTAAAGGTGATATGGACATAAATGTGAGGACTTTTTCTTAAAATTCGTATAAAAGCTATATCAACAAATGTTTTTTAAAAATTTATAAAAGTAAAATACTTTCGCTTCTATAATTCACCATGTTCGGCTGATTTTTGGAAAGATGCGATTTTAAGTGAAATTTGTGAAGATTACCGAAATATGATAAGGATGAGTCATTTATTTGTCCTTTTGATGAGTAGAAAGATTCAAGCTAGATAAATAGTAGATTACACACTTTGGCCAGTTAAAAAGAAAGCCTCATATCACATGTTTATCAATGTCGCCTTTGCCTCGGCCAACAATTACATGTGATCTGAGGCTTTCTTTTTTACTGGCCAAGGTGTGTATACTATTTTTCTGCTCGACGGTGCCGGAAAACGGAAGTTTCGCGCAGCGGCCGAGAAGTTGCCGCTTTCCGGTCAGAGGGCAGAAAAAATAGTATTTAATAGTGTTGGAACTAAGAAAGGCGAAAAATGTATTCGAATTTTCGTAATAAAATAATATATCATTAATAAATATTTTTAGCGACAGTAACTAATTTTTACGTTACCCTGAAAGCTTTAAAAAAATTTCATTTACGTGTTCTGGTTTCCTTACAAAAATCATAGAAAAAAAAAATTTATAACTTTTTTTAAAACAATTGTTTCATTTCAATAATACCTATAAGTATTCAAAGAACCAGAAATAGTTTCTTTTCATGAGCTGTAGCGTTTTCCCGTTCACTATATATCAAATATAGAAGTCGGAGTTTTCCTTTTACTATCTGCTCGAAGCCTCCATTCCATTCTCCCCCTCACCGAAAATAACGGAAAACTCTATTTCCGCCCAGGCAACCGCAGGTGCCCGCCGCATGCAGCACGCTTCTCTATATTATATAGCTTCTCCTTCAAAATCCCAGACTTCCAATTCTCCCGCATACTTCACCGACGCTGCGCGATGCGCTTCGCTTCGACGCGGCTATATGCACACGCAGCACTACTCGCCTTAAAGTCAAGCGTCTCACTTTTTACATAGCTATATATACCTATATACATCAGGTATACGTGCACTAGACAAGGAAAGAGCGTTTCGAGGGGTTGAATTACACGCTTACGGAAAGGGCCGAGGCTGCTCGAGGTCTGCCCGAAGAGGTGGAAGCGCGTTGGCATCCCTGCTGTTCACGCTGCTCGACTGCCGCCGCGGAGGTGGAGGTGGTGGTGGCGGTGAATGCTGATGCTGCTGCTGCTCCTCTACCTCTACCTCTACCCCTATTGCGTTGTTGTTGTCGTCCGTGCATGCCAGTACCAATGAATGCGCGCGCGCGTGTGTAGTACTTAATGCTGCTGCTTGTATAGGCAGATATAGTGTAGAAGAAAGAGTCTCCAGACAGCGAAAAACGTAGGATATAATACCACGCGCGGCACGATTACTTGTATGTGAGAGAGAAAACGACAGTGAGCGAGTGAGTAACAACAATAACAAAGACGCGGAGAAGGGACTTGCGGGTCCCGATCGTCTCCCGATCAGGATGAACCGAACGGTAAGTTATTTGAAGTAAATAGTACACATTAAACTGTTGTTTTGAATGAATCGTAGACGTTAGTAGCGACGTGCGCTCTTAACGCAAGAGAGGCAAAGACGTCCTTTTCAGATCCGTTAAACTGTTACGAGATGTCCGAATTTCTCGGGGGCTGCGAGATCGAAGGAGAATGACAGTCGCTACTGAAAATTTAGGTTAGACTTTTCAGGGACGCTGCTTTGCTTTTGTTATTGTGAAAAATTGAAGTCTGCTACTAGCTATAAAGAAGATATATATATCATCCATGGCATTCATGTGTATAGGACCAACCGCGGTATCACAAGCGGTTAGTTCACGATGTTTGAAGGGGGATGGCTGTTTCGTTTGAAAAGTTCAGAGCGCGCGCAAGAAACGCGCGAGTACTGATGCTGTATGAATGCATGAGGTATATATATATATAAACAAACACGACTCTAATGTTGCTTTTTGAATTTGCAGGCGGTTCACGAAAACGGAGAGATGAAGGCGGACACGGGACATATTAAGCAGGAGGCCATCAGCTATGGCTACGACTCGTCGTACATCAACTACTCGACGGCGTCGTCGACGCCAACGAGCCTTAATCAGCCGCTGCCTGGGCAGCCACCTTTACCACCCATGCCACCACCTCAGGGTGCCGTGCCACCACCACCCAGTATGTTCGCCCCCGTGCCGACGCAGGTTCCACAAATGGCTTGGCCCTCAGCTACCTGGCAGTGGATCACCCCCCAACCAGCACCTCCTGCACTACCACCCCAAACATCCAGGGATTTTGCCAATGCAGCTGCAGCCGCTGCAGCTTACCAGAGAGAAATGCCACTCAGGAATAATTATATTAAACGCGAGAGGAACTACAACAACAATAGAAATCCCATGTATCAGCAGAGAGGCAATTTCTATCGCAAAAATAAGAGAGCGCAGCAGCGGTATGAGCAGAATCAAATGAACCATGCGAATCAGTACTTTGAAGCTATCATGAGTCATGTGCCATTGCAAATGCAACATTCTATACCTCATCTAGCTGCCATTCAAAATACAATGAAAACAGAAGAGCCTGCTGAACAAGATATAAAGGTATTTATCTTGACAATAAGTCAGTCAAGAGTTATTGTTCTCCTTATATTAACTCTGAAACTGATATTTTATTGTATGGTATTTGTAAATTTTAGGAAGAAGTTGTTATCAAGAAAAATAAACAGCGTAAACCAATGTCACAAAGTTACCCAAGCCGTCCTTGGAATCGAGAAGATGCTGAAAGGGCTCTTACAGTCGAAAATGAATATACCAAGAGTGTAAAAGCCAAAAGTTTAATAATTAAATTTCCTGATCCAGATTTAAATAAAGACATAGTGAGAAATTTTCATCCAGGAATACAAAACATACATTTTCAAAGTCCAAGTGGACCAAGGTTTTGTTTTGTACAAATGGGAGAAGATGTTGATATAGAACAAGCAATTAAAGACTTACAAGCGATTCCATTTGGTGTGGGACATTTGAAAGTAGAAAGAAAATCGTTAAGAGAAGAAGATGCTCCTAAGCCAGAAGAAATAGACCCATATACTCTTTATATAGGAAATCTACCAGAGTCAGTCAATGTAAATGAAGTAAAAAGTAAATTCCCCTTAGCCAGTAGAGTTGATGTAGGATATGCACAAAAAATGCGAAATACTCGGTAAGTAATTCGAAAATTTTAAAGTGTTACATAATTTAAACTATTAATCTCATACTAATAGACAATTTTATGTTACAGGTATGCTTTCATCAGGTATAATACTGTAGAAGAATCTATAACAGCATATAAGGAAGCCCATAATTTGATGTGGGACACCAGAAGTATTATTGTTAGATTTAGAAGACAAAGAGGCAATACCTGTCTTCCTGGAGAACCAAAAGCAAATCCAAAGAAAATTAAAGAAGAAACTACTAAAGCTTCTACTACTGATACTGTACAGCCAAATGAAAACAAATCAAAAGTAAAAAAGGAAGTAAATCATATCACATCAGTAAATAATACAGAATTTAAGTCTGAAGCAATAAATGATGAAGTTGAAGTGAAATCTTTAACTTCAACAGAGTCCTCAGCAGCAGTCACAAGTTCAGATGCGCTAACAAGCAATAGTGAGAAACCAGAAAAACAGACAACGGTAAATAATATAGTCGAAAGAGTTTAAATTAAAGTCGTGCTACACCCAGCTATTATCGACCATTCCCAAGTCCCGGTTTTTTTCATTTAATTTTTAATTCCGAGGAAATATTTCTTTGACAGACCATAGATTTAGTAAAGACTAAACGTGTCAAAAAGATTTTTCTTCAAATTTAAAAATGAAAATAATAAGTTCTGCAAAAATCGATAACGCTAGTCTCACATCTCCTTAATTTCAATTTCATTCACTTCATATAATAACAATAGAAAATATAATTAAAAAATACTTTATTTTAAAATTAATGCATTTTAGTACTCTCAATATCTTCGATTACGCCCTTCATCAAAAGCTCCATCGGAAGAGAGTATGCAAGAAGAGGACGATAGACTTCTAACAGAAATAAAAGAAGAACCTGCAGATTATGATGAAATAAATGAAGAACTAAATGAAATGAGTGAAATGAATGAAATGTCTATGAATGAGGATGATGTTGATGATGACGAAGATTTATTTGCTGACGGACCTGATGCGGTTAATGGAATAATTGAGTATGAAGAAGATTTTCTTTTAAAATCGCCCGGGGACTCCAAGAAATCAAAAACCAATGCTACCGGGAGTGATGTGAGTAATGTATGAGAAGTATCCAAATAATAAAAAGAAATAGTGCTTTTAAATAAAAAAGAGTTAATTGAATTTTATTATTTTTGCAGAGTTTGGATAAAATGTTTGACGACTTAGAAAATATTGCTGGTGATATAGATTTGTAATTAGTTAAGTATGTTAAACGCGTCTTGTCTCTGATAAACCAAATTTTACGATAATTTGACTTTAGTTTAATTTGTAAATAGTATTTGCAAATGTATAATAAGAATGGTCATATACACTTCGATATTGTGACATATTGACTCATAATAGTGAGTCTCATAGCCATTTGGTCGACTTTTATAAAGTACCTTACATTTTAATTGCAATGTACGCTCATATGCGCTCTAGTACATGTTAATTATGTACATTACTCAACACTTATTCGCAATTAAATTTTTTATTTTGTATATTACTTTTTGTGTATATTTAATTTCGATTTTTCCGATCATATTTTTACAATTACTACTACTGTTAAAAATGTATTATATCGAACATACCATCAAAAGTAGGATAATTAAATTTAAGATATTATTTTATTTTTATTGGAAAATGTGGAAAATTAAATTATTGAACATAATTTTTATGAATTATACAGTGTGTTTAAAAATTTAAATTGTTTTATCACAAAAACGTACATTTTAAAGCAATATATTAGAAATTTTTATCATGAAAATAAAATTAAGTTTTCCAAATGAACAAAATACTCTATTTTTTTATGCTGCTGGAAATATCTCATTACAAATAAGTCTTTATGTATTAAAAATTTGAATAAACTGTCCGTAAAATTATACCTTTAATATTACATCTTATTATTTCAAAGATGTAAAACCATATATCAAAACCTTAAAAAATCATTAAAGTACGACGAAAATTTAAATCTTCACAATCGCGAGAGCACTTTGAATTTCGTTTCCGCATGAAATCCCACAAACATGGAGTAACTTCCTCCCCGGTTGTTCGTCATCCAGTGCCCTCTACTTCCTCGTCGACTTTGCGCGCGCGCGAAACACGATTGCGCGGGCTTTTCTCCCTCCAAAGCAACCAAAGCGCGCGCGCAACACAGAAGTACAGATCCCGGTAGTTCGGCACTTGTTGCACTTGGGCTTTCGACGCATCCACGGCTCAACGGCGTATTTCGCACGTTTATTTTTGTCAAAAAAGTATATACACATAATATAAACAATGTTCGAAGCACGACTAGCCCAGAGCGCGCTTTTGAAGAAGGTCCTGGAGGCCGTAAAGGACCTCCTTACCGAGGCGACCTTCGAGTGTTCTGACTCGGGTATCCAGGTGCAAGCCATGGACAATGCCCACGTCTCCCTCGTGTCGCTCAACCTCAGGAGCGACGGCTTCGACAAGTATAGATGCGACAGGAACTTGTCGATGGGCATGAATATTGGAACGTGAGTTGAGAAATATAGATTATATTATATATTTGGAGAGTATTGGAGTTGCATGCATGGGTTGCTTTTGATGTAAGAGAAGATTGTTAAGATGATAACAGTTTTGTTTCTTATGCTTGTTCAGGATGACAAAGATCCTGAGATGTGCCAGCTCCGAAGACACAGTCACTCTGAGGGCATGGGATAACCCCGATAACATCATCTTTATCTTCGAGTCGCAGAACAAAGAAAAGTTGGCCGAATATGAGATGAAACTCATTAACATGGACCAAGAGCATCTTGGTATCCCAGTATGTATTATTCAAGAAATAAATATATGAAAAAATATGGAAATTTGACTTATTTTATGAATTTTTCTCTTAGGAAACTATGTACTCGTGTGTGGTCAAAATGCCCTCCCAGGAGTTTGCCAGAATCTGTAGGGATCTCAGTCAATTTGGTGAAGCAATCACAATTGCATGCTCCAAAGATGGAATTAAATTTTCAGCAGCTGGAGATTATGGCAATGGTAAATTTTATTAATACACACTTACCTTGTTAAAGACGTAGGTAGTTGATAAGTGCTCTACTTGCATCATTTTGAAGGCTAAATTCTTGAGAGTTTCCTCTTCCAAAGTTAGTTTTATACTGATTGAGTAGCTTGAATTCCATGTAAACCAGATGGCGTTAAAGGAATTTAAAGGAAAAGAAATTGTTGACATGAGAGATTTTAGCAAGAAGTAGCTCCAAATATACTCGTGTTTAACCTTGAAAGATCTTGGATTTGTTTACGTATATATAACTATTCTTCTGAAACTAAACAGTAATTGTTGTCATGTTCAATTTTTATTAGAATATTTATTCAAATATTTTTCACAATTTAATGAAATATTATGCAATTTTGAAAACTTGAGTTATTTATTTATTAAATGATATTTCCATAGGAATCAGAACTATATTGCTTAACAAAAAAATATAAAACAAATTTTTCTCACGTTATGTAATAAATACCTTTTATTTTTACTTTAGAAAATTACATTCTTTTCAAAACTTACAAATTTATAAAAAAATTGAATTTTATATTATAAAAGTATATATTTATAAAACAATAATACAGAATATAAATTTTAAAACCTAATTACAAAAAATTTGCTTTTGAAAAACTCATATTAATGGTATTTCTTTATTTTTCAAATAGCCAACATCAAATTAGCACAAACTGCTGAAGCTGACAAAGAGGAAGAATCTGTTGTTATAGATATGCAAGAGCCTGTGAAACTAACGTTTGCTTGCCGGTACCTGAACTCCTTTGTAAAGGCTACTCCACTTTGTGCCCAAGTAAAGCTGTCAATGTCCAGTGATGTGCCTTTGGTCTGCGAGTACCAGATTGGAGAAATTGGTCACATTAGATATTACCTTGCGCCTAAGATTGATGATGAAGAAGAAAATTAAAATTATGAACAGAAACAAATTTTTATTTTAATATTTTCCATCATCAATCAAAATTCACCACGTTTTCTTTTGTACTTATTTATTTGAAAACAAAATTCTGTGCTCTCATGTTAAATACCGGTTGTTAAAAGTGTATGAAATACCATGTACTCAATAAGTTTTAAATTTATATAAGGTTTAGTTGTAGAAATAAAAACCACTGTTTACAAGTAGTTCGAAGATAATATATTGAAATTTTACATTTAAAAGTCATTTGGCTTGTCACAGTATTAGCGCAATACAGAATTGACACTAACTTCGTAGTAGGATGACATAATTACGATTAATAAGTTAAAAGATGTACATTCTCACTGCATGATTGACTGTGACCGTGTATTTTGTTTTATTATTTTTTGATAGTATCGCATTTGTAATGTATAAGAACTCAATATATATTTTCAAAATTTTTGATAAATTTCGAATATACTTCATTCTTGCACCCTAGCCTAATTAAAGTTCAAAAGTCCTTATAGAATAATAATCGTCACGTATCTTTAGACTTAAATTCTAAATGTATAAGCTACTTTAATATAAAAATACATAATTAGCTTACGAACTGCGGGAATAAGTGGGCTACCACGGATGGAATAGCCTAGAAGTATACAGTTAAATCTTACATATTTGGATCTCGAATAATCGCTAAGTAAATTTTTCATTGAATGAGTGTTTAATCTAAAAGTTATTTTACACGCAAGTACTTATTTAAAGACTTATAGGTACTTTAAAATCACTCGTCTTTTCTTTTTATCACACTCACACTCGACTTACACTTCTATCCGAGATAAATAGATTTTTTTTGGTATTAGTACGTTCATCAAAGAATTATTTTTATGTAGCAACAAAATCAAATACTTTGGCAATATGTGTCAGACTCCTTGATTTTTAAAGCCTTGGTATTGTTTTTGTAATAATCAATTTGCAACATAAAACATCTTTTTGCTTAACGCATCAAACGTATATAAACTTAACTACCGTATTCTCGCATATCAAAATAAATAATTTTTACAAAGTGTTCGTAAATGCAAAAAAATGCTGTATATACGAAACGAAAAATAAATACGCACCTATGCGGAACGATGATTCATTTATAAATTACAAAAAATAAAAAAGAAATGCAACAACAAAAAACACTATACCAATACCTTGGCTTACAATAAAAGCTTACAAATTTGATTCTATTTGAAAGCGTCAGACCACCGGTTCCTCTCATCTCCATTATTCTTTTTTTTTACAACTCTGCATTTTGACGAACATCCACGCGTATACACTGCCCTCCGATCGCTGCATGTCTCTTACAATTGAGCTTATCCTTTTTAGATTATTTTTTTTTTTTTTTAAAAGAAAAATATATTACTTTTTCATCTTATATTTGGAGGGGTGCGTGTCTCTCGCTCTCTTTCTTTTATTTTTTTTAATTAAGCATTCTTGTTGCCGTTGCTTCCGTACAGACTGGGATGCACGAATTTGTCGTGCAGCGTCCGCAAATGCCTTAGTAGATTGCTCTTGACATTGAAGCCCTTTTTGCAGTAGGAACAGAGAAAGGGCCTCTCACCCGTGTGCGTCCTTTGGTGTATCACCATAGACGCATGACTGGGGAATACCTTCTGACAGATGTTGCACAACTTTTGATGGCTGTGGACACGTTTGGGTTTCGGTGGTGCCGAATTGTTCATCAGAGCCAGCTGCTCTTCCGTGTGCTCCGTTTGTATGTGACGTACCCATTCTTGCGGCGTCGGGTACATGTTGCCGCACAAGTCACACTTCAGCGGCGGAAATTCTTTACTGTCGTCGTCCGAATCGCCCTACGAAACAAAAAAGTCGAATGTCAGAAATTGTTACTTACGGGTGAATATAAATATAAAATTACTCAAAATGAACGAACTTTTCAAAATTGAGGATCTTTGAAATAAAAGAACTCAATTAGATTTGCAGAGGGAAATAGTTTATTAATATAAAGTATGGATAATTGCTAGTACAAAGACGCGGAGGCGAGAACCCGAGTAAACGCAGTTACTCTGCTGAGGGCTAACGCTCGACTAACTAAAGGCGTTTTTCCTCTGTAGCTGCTAGTTGAGAAAAAACGCTTGCTTCGGGCAAGGTTAATTAATAATCCCTTCCGAGGGCATTTATTGCACTTCGGCGGTATCGGGCTGCTAAGTGAGCAGAGTGGACATATGGTTTTTTTATGGCATTACCTGGGTCCACGCTACGACCGAAACTTAAAATACCGCATATAACATTAAAAATACATTTATTTTCAACAATTTACCTTTCGTTTTCTTCTTCTATTTTCCGTCATGTCAGCGTGTGTGAATTCTATATGGCGAACCCAATCGGAAGGTCTATTGAATGTTTGACTGCACATGTCGCACGTGAGAGGTGTATATTCTTCTTCCTCCATGTCGCCATCTTCATCCGCACTGTGCACTATTTCCTATAAATAAATGCATAATTAACATAAATATGACAAATAAATATACAATAACATAAATAAATAACAATAAACGCAACTTATAAAACAATATATATATATCCAATATTCATTTCGCATAAAATGCAGAGTTTTAAATTATTGTTTACTCGTGTATATTTTGTGAATTTTTGATATAGTTTTTTTTTTCAAAACAAAATAACCACTTCATACTTCAGTGGTTTTCAAAATCAAGATATTACATAATTTATTTCTACACGAAAAACAAAGTTGAAACTATAATAATTCAAATTAATAATTCTTTCGTTATATTCACTAGTAATCGAATAAGTTGCCAAAAAAGTAACCTAATCAAAATAAAAAAATGTCAAACGTTGATATACTAACTGGTTTGATATCGATTTCATGGTCAATGGTCAGCGAGTCCGAGGGGTCGATCGTCTCTTCCCAGTGTATTGGCTCCTCCTTCACAAGCATCTCAAGATTCAGTTCGGTCTGCAAAACAAATCGCCAAAGATCAGAAAAAATCACATCCTTCACATATCACCCACAAAAAATGAAAAAAAAACAAAAATTCAACTAACACTCTCGCCAACGTCGCTCTTCGACTTGGTCGACTCGGCATCGCTGCACGTGCTCTTTCTCTTCTTTCCGTTCGTCTCCACGTTCTCTTTATTTTTCTGCTCCCCGCTGCTCTTAGCCACATCGTCCACCGTCATCTTTGCATTGCACTCTGTAACTTCCTTATCGTCGCTAGTCTTATCTGCTTTATCAGCACTTTTCTTCTCGTACGTTTTTAAAGGCGCACTCGCTGTGTTTTGTTGCGTTGCCGCCGAAGTCGACTCAGCATTTTGCTGTTGTTGCTGTTGTACTTGAACTTGCGGTTGTTGTGTAGCTACGACGGGACTCTCGATGACTTTATCAGCGGCTGGCTGGACAAGTTTGATCTTTTGGATCTGACCGGGTAGCGGACCACCACCACCTGTTTCCCGCTTGTCCCGCGTCAGTTTTTGATTGTTCGACTGGATGTTTTCCTTCTTGCTGCTATTGCTGCTACCACCGCCCGAGGAAGACGACGAAGACGAGGAGTTCGAGCGCCAGAGGCCACGTACTCGTAGTATGTCACCAGCTTTCAGAACACCCTCCAGCTGGTCGTTCGTCACCGTCGTCTCGCCACTGTACATGTACTGGATCAGAATTTTCAGCGTTCGGTAGCCGATTTCCGTTGGCAGTACCTGTAATTTGAGATTTTTTTCTTATGAACAATTCACTATATTCGATAAAAGAAGATGCATAACTCTATAAGAACTCAACATAGTTTCTTGATACGCGAAAAATTGACCAGAGCAATAAATCTTCTAGTTGTACAAGTATAATCGGCTTATTTTGAAATATTTAAAGAATACTCTTTTTATATATTGAAGTCTCCATTTTTTTATGAAATACAAAAAATAAACGATAATACAGGCGGAGATATTTCTGCCGGCCAAATTTTTTATCAAGTTGTTTCTTTCTCTGAGACCATATTAATATAAAAGGAACTCGAGGTAATTTGGCTGTAAATGTAAGTCACACACACGCGCGAACAGATACTCATTTTCCGAATAGTTATATATAAATCCTTATTTCGAAATTTTTCGAATCGTTTTCACTTATTAACAAGAAAATTAAATGTCCGTATAAATTACACCCGCAATACTAATTATATCTATTTGAAGTAAAACTGAACATTGTTGAATTTTTTTAAATTAAATTTTCCGAATTAGCTATACATAATGGAGCCAAGTCAATAAATTGCTCTGTTTTACAATTTTGCTTTGTGTGGAATCAATATTACTCCTAGGGCGACCTCAATGTTTAGTTTCTTAGAAGATGTACTATATTTTGTTGTCTTTTTTAGATTTTTCTAAACATATATACAACGCTAACAACAAATTTTATACTTAACATGGCCAAATTAAATTATATCAAGTCTTATCTGTATGAAATTCTTATCATTTGAATAAAATAGAATAATTTTTTAATCAAATGAGCTTATTAAATTATTGTATTTTATATGAACCATTAAATATGATTATGAAAAATTTTATTGCACTCCAATAATATATAAACTTCAAATCCGTTTAGAAAGGAATTCAATCAGATACCAAGAATTTCAAATATAGTTATTAATTTATCCAAAAATATATTTTTATTTCAAAACATTCGAAAGCTTTTAAGGTTGAAGATTATTTAAAATATTCTGCTACTTTTAGGAATACCGTTGGTTTTATACATTTTTCCGTAAGTGAATCAGCCAAATGTAATAAATAATGATTAGTTTGATATCTCTGCATCATAAATATTTTATTATCTTGCATAATAAGCATACTATATGAAGTAAATCATTCCACTTTTTAAACGAATTCTCACGAAACCATCATAACAAAATCATTCATCAAAATGTATATCTTATAAAAATACCACGAGAATCAAACCAAACTTATCACACGTCAAAAATTTCCAATCGACAAGACAACTCACCACGATGATCGGCGCGTTCGTGTTCGCCCCGAAGTGGCACGTCTGGAATATGTGGCTGAGGTACGACGAGCAGGCAGCAAGTACAAAACGATGCGCGGCCACGTGTCGCCCGCAGGACGTGGCCAGGAGTACATCGGCGAACGACTCGGAATGGAGTAACGTCGCCACCGAGCTGTGCAAGTGAGCTCCATAGCTGTGCCACTTGAGCTGGAAGTTCTCCGACGCTGGGATGCCGATTTTTTCTGTGACGATGTCTGCAATTTTTTGTATTGGTTCGATTAGTGGTTGTATCTTATTGTGAAGATCGTTTGGGTTGAGGTTTGGGTGAGTGTAGGATATGCAGGATGCTGGGTTTATTTTCGAGATACAAATAAAGCGCAATACCGTAAGTAGTAAAAAAAGTTTTAAGATAACTGCACAAACGTATAACCGCATACTTTTTCAAGCAAAATTTATATATGTTTTATTCCCGACGCTCCTTGTAATGGTCACTTTATTGATTTGATGAGCACAACAAAATTATCATTTGATTACCACTCATAGTTTATTTTCCTCATAGGAGGGAAACAACTGGTCATCGCCAGAGCCGTAGTATATTTAAAAACGTTGTCTCATGTATTTCCAGTTTTACAAGCCAATAAAACTGCCACAGTGGAGTTCGAAATCGCTTCGCTCGGGCAGGCAGTAAACCAACTCGCGGTAATAATCTATGACTTTATTTCCTTGTTGCATAAAAATATTATTAATTAAAATATCTAGTCAAATCAGTTTAATTCATTGCAGCAGTACTTTGATTTGTTTACTTCATAAAAGTTAGACGCATTATGCTTTTTTTTACGTCCGTTTAATAAGACCCTTCATCCATTTCAGCTATTTCGAATGAATGAGGTCGAATACAAAAGGGGATGATAGCAGTGGGGGACATCTCTTATAGATGATCGTTTCATTTACGATCAGAAAAATAATTGTGGCATCAATTTGGCAGCCTGCAGTTTTCTTACGATCGAAAATAATAAATTACAGATTTCTTAATGAAATCTCAATAAAAGCTTAATTTCGTTAAATTTATTAACGTCATCCGATCGATTTTTATTGTAAGAAATTTTTATTGTATTATATACGTAACTCAAAAGTTTATATATCTGTGCGTTGCATTTATCTATAAATATGCATCTGAAGTTTCCGGGTCAACAGAATAAAAAGTTGATTTAACTTTTATTAATTAATATTTATTGGCATATATATTTAGTCTTTTATTTAAAGCATAAAATAACTTTTTAAGGTTTAGATACAATTTTCATTGTATAATAACTTAAATTAATTGTAAAAACTTATTTCATTACATTTCATCAATGTAAACATCAGACCTATATCTAAACTCTATAAGTGCTGTGTTTACTACAACGTTTAATGCGAATCCCAGATTCAAACCCGCAGATTATCGAACAAAAAGAAAAAGCCACCGAGAAGCTTCGAAACATGGCACGAAACCGCGAAAACAAGCAAAAAGTCTCTCAACGAACCAATCAACCAATTTTTTCTGCCCTCCCCCCCTTTTCCTCTCCAGAAAAAGCAAAAAAATCCACTCTACTAAAGGAATACCCCCCCGAGTCGAAAACAATATTCCCTCGTTTCGCAGCCCGGCAACCACGCATACTGGAAAAAAGCTCTCTCGCAGTCGTCGTTGTCGCTGTGTGTATATAATATACACGAGTGTGTGAGAGAGAGAGAGAGAGAGAGAGAAAGAACGAAATATCGAACTGATCGATAGCACACAACGAAAGAAGAGCGCGGTACGAGAGAAAGAAAAAGAGAGAGAGAGAGGGAGTCGAACGCGTCAACATCCCCTAACTATATAACACGCCACAGTGGCGGCGGTATTACTTATATAGTATACACACACACACACACACACACACACACACACACACACACACACACACACACACACATACTTTCGCAACATCGGTGCCTATAATGCGATTACGCCGAAAGAATGGAGTATTAGTGTATATATATATATATACGCAATAATGATAAAAATCTACCGTGTACTACCACCCGGCGAGCGAACGAAGGAACTACCTAAATGTGTGTGTGTATGTATATATATATATATATATATATATATAGTGCACGCGGGGTCGTCGCCGTCGTCGTTGTTGTTGTTATAGCCGAAGAACGAGCGGATAGATATAATAAGTGTATATAGGGTGTAATAAGTATAGCACGGGGTAAATCGGGACGATGTAGACGCCCGTCGAGGGATTACGGGAATGTAGGCGAGTGCCGGCGTTAGTGTGTGCGTATACTATGTGTGTATCATCTGCGTCGTTATCTTATCTGAGCTTTATCGGAATCAATATTGAATTTGCTACTTATATATATATATATACACGTTCAGCGAAATAGGATGGCTAATTTCTTTCTTTTTCTTGAAAAGTATATCGCGAATCAGGTATACGATTATATGTATATATCAATACTTTTATATCATCGAAATAGCTAATATATTAGCTATAGCAATTAAAAAAAAAATAATTAAGAACTTATCGCTCTCAATACGAATAAACATATTTGTATCTTTGCGCAAAAAATCGATAGCGTTAAAGCAACTTTTGTCCCTCTACGAAACCGACAGACCAATATTGCACCGCAACCCATCATTACGAATCCCGCTCGTTCTCTTAATCAACATCCGCAATTATAACCCGCAAACACATACGCACGAACATTTATAACGCAACGCAACGCACACATCTTGCACCATCGACCGCTCATTTCGCCCCCGATCAATCTCATCCCGCGCTGTCGTTCTCACCCTCTCTCTCTCTCTTTCTCTCTCTCTTCGTCTCGCCCGGATAATCCCGCGCGCAAACGCCTTTCCTCGCCGGCATGCCGTTCTACTACTGCTGTTACTTGCGTCCTTTGTGCTTTCGCGACGACGCCACTGTGCGTCGTATAGATTTTGATTTGATTAGAGGGTGGGCAGAGAAGAAGAGTACAACGAATTGGTTTTTTGCGAATGGACGTTTATGTATATATAGATATATATTACAGAGAGTTTTCTAGACGCCCTTTTCGCGAGATGATTTTTAATTTTGCAGGCAGACGGGGGAGAGATTTTCGCATGGGGTTGGTGGTGGTACGGAGTTCGTTGTTGTACTGGTGGGGAGGATACGGAGGGAAGGAACGGGGCGACGATGCAAATGAAGATGCGTAGGAAATTGCGAATATGTGCAAGGATAGTGAGAGTTGCGGGAGATGAAGTTTAATACTGGCGAATTGTGAGTAACGGGTTCATATTGCTCTCATTAGTGGTCTTGGGTAGGTTAGGTAGCGTAAAATAAATCAACGTGGTAGTATAGAGAGATCGTTGATGCAACGATTGGTTTTCGTGCAAAAGTGTGCTATGGTATAATCTAGTGTAAATAATTGTTAAAAGAGTGGAAAATAGGAATTTTTATTTTAGTAAAGAACGTACCATTATAATTGTATATAAAACATTCTTTAATTAAGATTTAGCAAATTAGCTAGGACATATTCTGATTTTGGAGGGTGAATTAATTTTGTTTTATATTAATAATAAGAAATAAAAAAGAAAATCGTTTATAATAGCGTATAGGCAATAATTACAATACTACAAAGCTCCCTTTAAACATGTTTGACCTAAGAACAATATTAAAATCAAAATTTTGCATTCAAACCTATTATATTTTTCCATATTTCTATACGTACGTGCAAAAGTAAGTATTGGCTTTCAGAAATTTTAGTGAATAGGACGAGTGCATAATATCGTATTACGATATCGACGAGATATGTTGACCGACATGTAAACAATGAATCTACAGACATACATGCGCACCATGCAAAATACACCCGTGGTTATATATACATACGCGGCGTTTTCAACGCTGTGCAAAAAGCTTTTTCTAACCGCGACTGAAAATGAAAAATTCCATGGTTTATATATCCTTTTATTTACAAACATCGGGTAGTTTAGAAACCACGGTGTAAGCACGTGGCTTTAAAAAACATCCTCCCACGTTGAACTACATACACTTCCATTGAATGTTTTACATGCAATCATCTTACTATATATTACTCGCCACAACTGTCTTATAAATATTTCCACCACTGTTATCCTCCCCACCAAAATCACATCTCCGACGTTAGCGAATCCAGAACCTTTTCGCAAACACGACCCCAGCCACCCTTTCCAACCCTCTCTCTCTCTCTCTCTCTCTCTCTCTCTCTCTCTCCCTCGCTTTTTCCATCCCTTCTACAGCCTGCTCAATCTAATTTACAAATATCGAGCGGATGATTAGACAGTCCGCACCACTCGCTCGCGTTTGGGGGAAAATTTCAAATTTACCGTACCGGCTCTCCCTCTTTCTTCTATCCTTCTCTACCCTCTCTCTCTCTCTCTCTTTCTCTATACACCCCGCGGAAACTTGATCGATAGCCGGGTGGGCAGGCGGGTAAGCTGGCGACAATAAGACGATAAGGAGCGTCACCACCACCATCACCACCGTATCGTTGTTCAAAAGTCGTTGACGCACTATAAAAGAACGACCACCCACTTAATATATCCGCGTAACTGTTTTTTTTTTCTTCGTTTCAGAGGAAGACTCGCAACGTGTGATCTATACATACACAATAACAAACACAACACGCGCGCCTCATGCTCACAGAACAGTAGGACACGAGACAAAAGCTAATGCACGCGCGCGTG
This sequence comes from Torymus texanus, assembly GCA_036873485.1. NCBI lineage: Eukaryota > Metazoa > Arthropoda > Insecta > Hymenoptera > Torymidae > Torymus > Torymus texanus. The sequence continues at coordinate 14,536,957 of JAYJLV010000011.1, forward strand.
TTTTACCTATATATAATATTCTTAGATTACAACTAAATATTCATTATACCTAACCACTCGCGCTAATCTCGATGATTTTTTTTTTCATTCTTCTCTAACAAGATATATATCTATATACCTACACAGAGAGAAAGAGTTGAAAGATGATAGCAGCAGCCAGTGCCGCCGGCAAATTAGAGCATGAACAAATAGATCAATGCGGCACGCGCGCGCTCTTGCTCACATACACACACACACACACATATATATATATCACACGCGTGTTATTCCCTCCCTTTTGCGCGCGTGCTTTTTCTCTCTCTCTCTCTCTCTCTCTCTCTCTCGGTGCTATTGCTGCTCGCGTGTGCTGCTGCTGCAGCATCGATTCCGGGGAGAACACATAGACATAGGGGTAGCAGTAGCAGCAACGACAGCCGCCGCGCGATCAATGATTTCGTAGATCTTTCGGGAAGTGCCGCAATATCGGCGATATATACACACATACACATACACATATATACATGTATGTATGTATACGTATATATATATATCGACGACACGGGCGCTTGCATCGATGTATACACACACATACACATATATATACACACATCTATACAGAGAGAGCAGTCACACGATAGCGCGCGCGTACAGTTGAAAAATCAATGAATCCGCACGACGAGTAGCAGCAGCAGCAGCAACGGCGACGGCGGCGTCAACGACGGCAATGGCTCGTCGTCGGTGTATGATCACGCGACATGTATACGCGCATTTTTTTATTTTTTTTTTTTATTTTCGCGTAAATATAATCCGTCATCAGCCCGTAGGGTAGGAAAGAGACATTTGATGTCGTAATATTATACACACACACGAGGGTTATAGTTGTTATTGTTGTTGTTGTTGTTATTATTACCTGTCGACATGGTTCCTCCAGCTTTTCGCCGTCGATGGTGTTTGTATATACACGATCTTCGGTCGTTTCGTTAAGAGAAAAACTAACGACACACAAACACACACAATCCTCCTCCTCCTCCTCCTCTTCCACCTTCTTTCAAAACCAATCGACACTACAACACCACACTATACGTATCTCTCTATATCTCTTCTATTCTATTTTACACTATCCTCTTGGTATACAACAACCCCTTGACAAGATCCGCACGATCGAGCAGCCGGCAAAAAAACCACGGCCTCTTAACGTATATACTACGGTGCGCACTATACACGACAACGTCGTCGTCGTACCGCGCGCGGTCTTTCTCTCTCTCTCTCTCTCTCTCTTTCTTCGTCCCGTGTGTTTTGAAAGGCGGCTTCTCTCTCCCCGGCAGCGGCGGCGGCGGCAGCGACGGCGGAGGCGCTCCGTCTCGCTCTGGCGGTAGCGGCGGCAGATATGAGCATCGAACCGCGCGCGCGAGAATGCGAGAGCGGTTAGGGGCCTAAAAATCGATATTTCGGTCTTTGCTCCATCCGTCGTCGTATAGCGCAACTCGAGCGCGCGCGCGCGCGTGTGCCCGCTTCTACTGCTGCTGCTACTGTTGGCTGCTGCTGTGCGGCAACGGTACCCCCGTCTGCTCTCTCTCTCTCTCTCTCTATCTCTGCGCTACTGTCTCGCACGCGCCGCACGGGTCTACTCCCTTCCACCCGCGTGTACGATATGTGTATATATGTATATATATATATAAGGGGTGGGGGGAAAGAGAACAATGTGCGTGTTGTATATAAGGTATACGACGAAGTGTCCAGGTGAAAATTCTTCGTATAGATCGCGAGCGAGCGCGCGCGTGGTTGTATATGGTAGATATGTATTATAGGGGCAGACGAAGAAAGAGAGCACGTGTGGCGTGTGTGTATATACTATATACTTATATTATATGGTACGCGGGGAGGTTTCGGTGTTTTTCCGGTGTAAACAGCGCGAGCGCGTGTGGCGATATCGCGACCTTTTCTATACTGATCCCTATGAATATATAGGTGTATAATAATAGTATAGGGGGAGTCTTTTATCTTGTGCGTTGTCGCGAGCTGTTGCGATAAAAATAAGCGAGGTTGGATTGCGTAAAAATGAGATTTTTGTTTTTTTTTTCAATATCTTATAGGCATTTTTTTTCTTACGATCGCTTACTTTTAATAAAAAAAAATCATTTTTCTAACTTATCATAATAATTATGTATATCACATAATCAAAAAAAAGGAGGGATAGCGACTCGTGTAACGGACTTTATTTATACCGCAAATACAGGATAACTTACAAAAACCCACTCTCTCTCTCTCTCCTCCCTCTCTTGCTTTGCAACGTGCGCTCATACACACATACATACACGTGCGCACACACGTGAGAGAGCGTATACATAAAACGCTCTCTCTCTCTCTCTCTCTCTCTCTCTCTCTGTGGCTCAACTCGACTCCAGTGTGTGCGCTCACCACGCTGACAAGCGCGCGCTGTGTCGGTTCATAGGGTTCCCCCCTGTTCATCATCGATTTTCTCGGCTACCAATCGCACGCATCCATTTATCGCATCGATCGTGCGCGCACTCGCTCGCCCCGAGTTAGCTGATATTCTCTCTCTTTCTCTTTCGCTTGCTTGCTCTTGCTTTTTTCGCGCGCGCGCGATTCGCGATTTATTATCCTCTGGCCGCGTAGGGGGATGGATATTAGGGGGTAGCCGTCGGTCGATCTTATGCAATGTATATACGTATATATGTATGTATGTATGTATACCCTGTTGAAAATAAACATATGTTTTTACTATCCCAGACGGCAAACATAATCGAAATGAATTCATAAAGAATTCTCCCAATGTATTATATTATAATTCTTTTATAAGAATTGAAAAAGAACTCTTAATTAATTCATTGTATTCATTAAGAATCCTTTAAGAACTATTTTTTTACTAATAATTTGATCATAAAATAAACTTACTGAATTCGTAAAGAACTCGGGTTATGTCCGATTCTTTGATTTAATAGACTAATAATACAATTCGTAAGGGATTCTTTTTTTCTTGAATGTATTTTATTCAAATACTAAATGAATACATCTATGAGTTCGGAAAGTAAACGTTGAGAGTTGTTTAGGTACTCATACAAAAAAAAAAGAATTAATTACTCTGACCGAAATTCGGAAAGGGTTCATAAAGTGTTCAAAATTAATAACGACATAGCTATTTTATTCATTGAAATAGAGTTCTAAAAGGATTTGTGAGGAATTTATTTCTAGACTGCAGAAACGATTCTAAAAGAGCTCTTTTTGCACTCATTATTTTAAACTGAATTATTTGAAGCAATCCAAATGAGTTCTAAAACAACTCTTATAGTGTGTGTTAATTTTTATTTTAATTTACATTAATTTAAATTTTTTCTTTAAATTTTATTTTAATTTACATCAATTTAAATTTTTTCTTTAATTTTTATTTTACATTAATTTAAAATTTTTCTTTTTATCCTTACAAGGAAGTTCTATCAATAAGTCAATATAATTGGTCG
>JAYJLV010000011.1:14540514-14559249 GCA_036873485.1 Torymus texanus
ACCCATCGTCTCTCTTGCAATTGTATACAGCGTTAATTAGATCTAGAATAGAGTACGGCGGTTTCCTTATCTCCCCATGTTCAAGTACAAATTTTGAAAAATTGCAAAAAGTATAAAATACTGCAATTAGAATTGCATTGGGATACAGGAAGAGTACTCCTATCAATGTCATGTTAGCGGAATCAAAGATTTTATATTTAAAGAATAGAATGAAAGAATTGGGTAGTAAATATATTTTAAAATGCCTTTCAGATAGCAATAATTTGATAATTAAAAAATTAGAAAGCCTCAAAGAGGTCGTGGAAATGTGTACGTACCAATGTAATTATAGTAGACCACTATTAATCGAATGTTATCAGGAATATGAATGTTATAATCTTTCCATCATATGTACAGATACGCATGTAAATTACACTGGGAATTACAACTATTCCTACTACATACCAGATATAGACTTAGAGTGCGGTAATAAAATTATTAAATCGAAGTTACCAAGTAAAAAGTTCGAATTATTATTTCCCAATAGAAATAATGAAATCGAAGTTTTTACAGATGGTTCTAAAATTAAGGAAAATAATTTAACACACGTAGGATTTGCAATTTGGTGTGATCATCAAGAATTTAACTTTGCATATAAAATTTTAGATATAGCTTCAATATATACAGCCGAATGTAAAGCGTTAGTATATTTAATAGATAATATTATAGATACAATGAGTGCTTTATCAGCTCTATTAAATAATAGTAAAAAGAAAAGTTCTCCACTAATTGTGGCCCTTAGACAAAAATTAGCTAAATTATCAGAACGCGGTATCACAGTTAAATTGGTTTGGATCCCCTCTCATGTAGGCATCATGGGGAATGAGATGGCAGATGGTAATGCCAAACGCTGCAATTAGCGGTGAACTTTTGAACGATCAAATTCCTTTCTCAGATTTGTTCGCAATAGTACACTGTTAGAAAACTTCCATGTATATAGATATACATTGTGTATATTTTGAAACGCAAAATGTAAACATAGTATATTTATATATATGGATGTTTTCTTACAGTGTAAAAGAAAAATGTAGAAAAGAAAATGAGGAGAGAATTGTTAATATAGGTAAAGAAAAAGGGATATTCTACTTTCAAAAGTTTTACAGGAAAAATAATAAACCATGGTTTTATAAGATAGGATTGTCGAGAAAAGCTATTATTGTATCGATTAATCGTATCAGAAGTGGTCATACGTCACTTAATTCAAGCTTATACAGACACAAAATTGTTGATACTGATACATGTAAATGTGGTGAAGAAATTGACACTATAGAATATGTGTTTTGGAACTGTAAACTATATAATTCGCAAAGATGCAATATGTTAAAAGAAATCAGAAAAGAGATAAAAATGGGTCCTTTATTTATCTGTAATCAATTTATTATCTGTAGATAATTCTAAAAAATTGCATATTTTAGCAGAGTTCCTCGACAACATTGATTGTAATATTTGAATTTTGTATTTCGCGCTAAAGTATATTACGCGAGTAATATACGTAATAATGTAATTAGGGCTATGTAATAAAGACAACTTAACTAAACTAACTAAATCCCTATATCTATATATCTCTCTGTCCCTCCACAACACAACCTCCGTGTGCCGCCATCAGCTGGCGCTCGTTGCTCCGAAATCGCAAATAATTCGCAGTACACAGCACTAGTGTATGTAGTCGTCTCTTTGCGCGCATAGAGGTAGATACTAGAACCTCAGCACACGCCTGTGTGTTGGTGTCACTCACCTCGTATTATATATATTTCGCGCGCACGCGCGCGTGTACTCAGGAGTGTGTATAGTCGCGCTTACACACACACACACACACATATATATATATACAGGAACTCTCTCCACACATCAATCCAACATCTCTCTCACACCCGCACTCTTTCATCGTGGTGCTGCAGTTACGTTCCTGCAACTCCTCCCTCTCTTTCACTATATATATATATATATATATATACTCATATATGCGTTATCCGCGAGTTGTCAAGTGTGCCTCCGCCGCATCGGCGCGTTCTCGGGAAACCCGTTGCGCAGGGAATGCGAGGAATGATTCGCGGAAGTGTGCTACTGCTGCTGCTGCTGTTGTTGCCCTGCTGCATCGACGCTAATCTCTTGCCGTCTTCACTCTCGCGTATAGAGTGATATATATACATATATAATACATACACATAAGTATAAACGCAGCCAGGCAAGGAAGGTACGCACGTATATATACCTACGAGGGCACCGGTGGTGGATGACGGCGGTCCGTGCTTGACCTAATTCTCCTCTCTTTCGTGTGCGTGTGTCTGTGTACAGAGAGTGTAAAGAAGAAGAAGAAGAAGTATAGAAGACGAGAGCTTTCGTCGTCGACAGGGATGACCATGGAGATCCGGACGTCCCCGCCTCCCGGTGCATCGATAGGAGTAAGGCTGCGTTGTCACGCTGCGAGTGCCCGAGACGAGGACTTATACGTGTAATAATACATCATTGTCGTGTTTGCAACGAGAAAGTGTAATGTGTCGAGAGTGAGAGAGGGAGCCCCTCGAGGATGATGTCGGGGTCGCGGAGAACTAGGTTAAGTTGACCCGTAGAAGAGCGAGAGAAAGAGAAAGAGAAGAATCGTTGTGAATTGTATAATACGTTGGAAGCCAGGAGAGCAATAACAGGATATCGCACGACTGTATAGGTATGTACTATCTATATACATGTACAGGATCGAATGTGTATATATATATCCCCTGTGTATGCGGAAAAGACCTTTGATGGGGGACAACATATATTATTTGTATATAGCGCTATATTGAGGTATCGTTGTTTGTTTTGGATCGTGGCTACTGTCCGCAGTGACGTCGATCGTTAACATGTTTACAGTTAGCTCGAGCTCGCGAAATCGCTTTAATAAAAATTGCGTGCGTCGCTTGCTTATTATATACACACGGTAGTCTCTTTCGTATATATTGTTAGGTTAGACTTGACTCTCTCTCCCTCTCTCATATAAGAGATAGAGAGGTGTATATATATATATATACGAGCACGATGTGTGTTGACCGTACGCTGCATTTTAATCGCTCGTTTTTGTTTACTTATCGATCCGGTGACTAAGGGGTTAAAAAAAGAACGGCGCGATCCGCCGACCGTCGCCTCGAGCGTATGCGGCTCACAGCAAGAAGCACGCGACAAAGATTTCATTGATTCTCGATTGCTCGTTTGCTCGCGCTCGCTCTCACGCATATATATATAAGCACTTGTATAAGCGAATATATATACGCACACGCGAGAGATAAAGAGTAAAAAATTCCAGCGGCCGACGCCTAAAAATCGTATACCGCGACATGCGCTCGCCTCGCGTGTATATATGGCAATGACTTAATTTCACTATATATGCTCCGTTTCGATCCGCGGATGCGGTCTACAATTGTCTGTCTTTTTGACGGCAACAATCGTCAAGAGAGAGTGCGATAGAGAGAGAGAAACTCAAGAAAGTTAGCGCATGCTAAGTATATGAGAGAGAGGGAGAGCGATGGCTCACACTTGTTGATTGTATATAGTTGCGTCGTCGTACGCGCGAGAGTGTGTGTCTACTCTTTCTCTCTCTCATTCTCACTCGTGATGTTGTATGCGATGTTGCAATTCATGTTTCCGAAATTTTATACGCGTAATATGTAATGTACGCGGGAGCGCGCGCGCGCGCGCGGACCTTGCAGATATGAAAGTCGTCTCTCACTTGAGGCGCCGCCGCTATACCATCGTCATCGTCACCGAGGATTTCTGGTTATCCAGACACGACGATTCGTCGTTTAATTTTCGGAGCAAACGAGGCTCGTGCTTACAATTAGGGACAGAGGAGAGTATGGTAGTGGAGTTTTGGGTATAGCCAGAGGAGATGGGGTTTGGGAAGGTTCTAGATGATGCGACTCATGTTCGATTGATTGAATCATTGTGTGCCAGTAATTAGATTCATAGGGGCAAATGCGTGCTGAGAGCCATTGTGCTGCTTTTTTTATTGATGACAACGATGATGTTTGTCTTGGAAAGGATTTAGAGTACGTTATCAGGATTGCATAAGGAATATGTGACATTTCTTTTATATTATATAAATATTTGTGCCTTTGGTTTTGTTTTGTAATTGAATTGAAACAAAAGCAATATTTCATAGTAAGCAAATTTGATTGTTTTATGCAACATATACACTTTGACATAAATATAATCGTTTACTTTTAATATTATGTTGATGGTTTTAGTAAAATAAAAGTATTTACATTATAGCCATATATAAATCTATAAATCTTTAATGAAGTTTTCCTTATAATAAAAATATCTTTTTATCTATAGTTACATTGCTTTTTATAAATGTATTTATGATTGATTTGTTGAATGTTTAATAAGTTTCAGATAAATTTTTATTCCATTTCATGTTTATATTATTCATTAATAGCAACAATCAATATCTATATAAAAACACATATGTATTATGTTATATTATATTCTTAGAGAGTAGTATTATCAAGCTTTTTTGATATTCAAATCTCAATAACTATAGTTAATATGATCAATAGAATTTTTTAAATCTTCCAAATATATAAGCTCGTATATGTAATTGTGTTATTGAAATAAATATTCATAGACTTAGTCAGTAAAAAACAACTTCATCAAATGCAAATTATAAATGAATGCAAAATGTAGTACTTTTGGTTACCCATTTATGAATAACTAGTTTATAATTTAGTCATTTATCATCTTAGTAGAGAATTGGTTGTCTGATTATTGAATGACTTTTCATTTTATTTTTACAGATGGTCTATTGAAAAATATAGCTAATTCAAAATGCCACGAATTACAAGAAAGTGGGAATTATTTCCAGGCAGAAATCGCTTTTGCTGTGATGGGAGAGTGATGATGGCACCTCAAACTGGTGTATTTTACGTTACAGTTTGCTTGATTGCTGGGACAAGCGGATTATTTTTTGCCTTTGAGTAAGTATTTTTGGCTCTTCATTCTAACTAATTAAAGTGAATCTGTATATAATGAAATATCTAGAAGAAAATTAAATTCATATATTATTATATTTACTTGTTCTTGGAATTCTTTCAATATCAAAACATATAAAGATATCAAAACATTTAATTTGGCTGCACCTGTAATAATATTTGTATGCCTAAATGATGTGTATTTTTGTCAGATTTAAATTTAAACCAAGGTTTAATTTGACAAATATTAATTTTGATAATACTTTTCAGCTGTCCATTTTTAGCAGAGAACATAACACCTGCAATACCAGTCATAGGTGGCTTGTTGTTTATCTTTGTAATGTCCGCTTTGTTTCGGACTAGCTTTAGTGATCCTGGTGTGATACCTCGTGCTACGCCTGATGAAGCAGCATACATCGAAAAACAAATAGGTATGCTTTGTAGTTTCATAGATAAATATTTAGATTGGTAATTAATGAATATGTTCTTTTTTAATAAATGATAATCTTTGCAGAAGTGCCAAATAATGGTAACTCGCCAACCTACAGGCCACCTCCAAGAACAAAAGAGGTGCTGGTCAGAGGACAACCAGTAAAATTAAAATACTGCTTCACCTGTAAAATATTTAGACCTCCCAGAGCATCTCATTGTAGTCTGTGTGATAATTGTGTAGGTGAGTAAACAACCATTTTTGGAAATCAATTTGTGAAAATAATTGTTTTATAATTTTCTGATGAGCTTATTTAATCATTTTCAAACTTGCAGAAAGGTTTGACCATCATTGTCCATGGGTAGGCAATTGCGTAGGACGTAGGAATTACCGCTACTTCTATGCATTTATAGTATCTTTAGCATTTTTATGCGTTTTTATATTTGCGTGCGCAGTAACGCATATTATTATGAGTGAGTATTCATAAAGTTACCAGTGCGTAAATAATTATACCATTTATGATACATAATTTTCATTATTTGTTATCTATAGTAACAAGAGATAAGCCTTTCCTAGAAGCTGTAAGATTGTCTCCGGGCAGCGTAGTTGTCGGCGTTATATGTTTCTTTTCCGTTTGGAGTATTTTAGGATTGGCCGGATTTCATACATACCTCACGACAAGTAATCAAACCACTAATGAAGATGTGAGTTGTTTTAGAATTTATAAGTTTACTTGCCATTATTCAGAACTTCTTTATGAAATATCGCTTTTATTTATAATTACGTATTATTTGTAATATTTTTTCTGTTTATTTTTTTTTTTTTTTTGTATTTATTTTATTAGATTAAAGGTTCCTTTACAAGTAAGAGAGGACAAGAAAGCTTTAATCCATACAGTCAAGGAAACATTTGCGGAAATTGTTTCTATGTACTTTGTGGCCCAGCACCTCCTAGCCTTATAGGTAATTTATTAATTTTACGACTAAATATAATTGCATTTTACTGTTGGTCTTACGTGATGTCTTATTTTCATTATAGACCGAAGAGGCGTCGTAACGCCTGAATACCGCGCAGAACAAGAAAGAGTTAGCGAAGATTCTGTAATAACCAATAATAAGACTTATGGAACTGTGAAGCTTGTACAACCACAGGTAATTTATTTTTACTAGTTTCTTTTAGTTTTATACATATATATATATTATTCAATTGACCTACCAATTAAATATTATTTATTTTTAATATGAAAGGCCATAGAAAAACCTAAATTTAAAATTGTAAAAACACAACCAAAATTCACAAACTGAAAACACACACTGAACACACAACAACTACCAAATAGGTAACTCTACAAAAAAAAATTTTTTTTATTCAAAATTGAATTATTTACAGTAGATTTCTTATCAAGCACCTCGATGTTTAAGACCTATAAAATTATTATTATTATTATACTATTATGCAGCTGAAATGCGTAGAAAGGAATTGTCAATTTGAATAATTATTAAATCTTAGATTTAATAGCAACTGTAGGCTTTGCTTTTTTAAATTGTAATATTTTTTATTCAAAAGAAATCTATATTTTTATAGAGTATTAATAATTTTTATTTTTATTTATTTTTATATCGCATCTTTTTTCTTGCATTAGTATAATATGACACGAAATTTATTTAAAATTTTTTCATTTTAAATGATTTATTTTACACATAATCTGGCTTTAGTCTTAATAGAAATGGGTGTTATGTCTCTAGTGTGTGTAGCATAACGCTTCAATTATGAAAAACTTATTGGTACACTAAAAAAAGTATAATGTAATATGCATGTCTAAAAATTGCTTCAATTGGTATTTCCCGTGATATACTAATACACTGCAATTTTATTCGACTATTGTAACTGAATTAATATTTAAAGAAAATTCGTAAGTGTTTGTCTTCAAATTTTATATGCATGCAATTGAAAGAACGATTAGGATTTGCTATGAAAAAGATCTTTAAAAGAGCGTAACCCTAACTGTCACAAAGCAACTTGTGAAGTTTCTTAAACATAGAAACCAAGTAAACAACAAAAAGAAGCTACGAAAACTAAATAAAATATACGTTACTTACTGCCTTACTTTCAGTCCAATGGCGTAGGACTACCGCCAGGCGTCAGCGTTGGCGTCGGCGTCGGCGATGACTTCAACGGCTCGGCGAACAACCTCGTGGGTAGTCCGCAGCAGCCAGCACACCAGCAGCTGCCACCTCAGCACTCGCCGCGCCTCGAGTCGATAAACGGTGAGTCCGTCGCATCCGCCTCTTCAAACCACCATCTACCGCGTTACCTCGACGAGCTGTCCTCGTACTCGTGCCAGTACACGGGGCACGACGCGTACGCGAGCGTCAAGTATAATCCCGCGCGAGGCTGTGTCGCCACTGCCCCAGGCGACACATCCCCCTGGGACCAGAATAGCAATCCACGCTCACCCCGGCCGTCACTCGAGAAACCCTCGTACCGTTGCGAGGAGAATCTTCAACGCTATCCTCAGCGCTGCAGAGAGGAGTACTATCACCGCTGCTCCGAGAGCAACCTCATGACAGAGCGCGGCTACGAGAGCAGCAGCAGCCACCAAGTGCAACAACAGCAGCAAAAATACTGGTCGGACGTGCACAAGTACCTGCAGCGCTACAGCGAGGACCCATTAACCAAAACCGTGGATGACGCGGAACTACGCAAGCTCGGGTATCTCACACGCGGTCCGTCGCAGACGACGACAACGGATTTGCAAAAGTTCCCACAGTGCTACTCGGAGGACCCGCTGCGGGTGACGGTCGCTGCGCCGCACTCACAGCAGAGCCTTAAGTACGCACCCGGGCTGCGCTGTCCCGAGCACCATGGCGGCAGCTTCAAGTATCCATCGGCTGCCAAGTCGGCTGGCTTTCTGGCTAATCGCATACTCAGCCCAGGCGGCCTGCCGATGATCGGCCACACCGCGATCGGTCTCGTCGTTAACAAGTTCGGATCTGGTCCTCTGGAACATCATCATCTCCATCGGGGTGGTGGTAGCGCCGATCATCAGCACTTCGCGCATCACGCCTACGAGCAGAGCTCGTTCTGCCCCTGTGAAAGCGGTACCGGTGGGAACGTGGGGCGAGACGAAGAAGAATACCTTGACGGCCGTTACATGATGAACAATTCGATGAGCGACAGTGATGACATGTAAAGAGAGATATGTGCTCGTCGCGGTTTTCGCTCGTGTCGGAAAGAACACTTATACACGCGTGTGTCACGGGTTTTAACCGCAGGATGGTGGTACTGTGCGAGGAGGATCGCGAAGCGGTTTTTCTTGCGAAATGTTTTCTTTGCCAAAGATGATGCTGGATTGTCACGTAACATATGAACATTTTAACGAATGGTGCATCATAAAGAAGCAAAGATTTTGCTTTGCATGTAGAAGATTGCATTTTCTATATTTTTGATCAGAATTGTTTGTTATATTCTTGAAAATTATCTTTCTCATCTAAGATATTGAGAAATAAGCCAAAGATACGAAATCAAATATAATATTCATTTCGTAATGCAAATGTAATTTTTGGAAAATAACAAAAAACTCTGATAAGAGCGAGGCAGTAAATACAATCTTCCGTGCGAAGTACGTTATCCTCGCTCCTAGGAAGCTAAATTATGTATAATTATATAGATAGTACTTGAATACGAATGCATTATCTTATATCATTCCCTTGGTTTCAAAAGTGTATTTTGAAATAAACTTATCCAGTAAAGCTTACTGATCGACCTATCTTAGACTTTTGAAAGTTAAATGTTTATGTAAGACTATTTCATATTACATTTAGGTGTATACTGAGGAACAGTAGCTACTTTATTATTTGCAGTGACTTTAGGTAGGATTATACCGAAAAAAGTTAATATAAGAATTCATCATTATAAAAAAAAATAAATAATCAAATAGTATTTACGAAATGGCTTTTAAAATAAAATCTACGTAATCGTGAAATTCAAACTAGAGGGAGCGCAAAATTTAGGACGTTCGTAAGTAGGACATATCAAGAATACTTTTTCTCTACGCTCAATGATAAATTTTTTAATTTTTTTTCATAACTATATTAATCAAATACCTAATATAGTGGAACAAAGCATTTATATAGTCTTATTTTGTTTCCTTTGCGTAAATACGATTTATTTCAATATTGCATACATCATTACCAAATTCTATCGTACAGAAATTAACTAAAGTAATACTTATTATATTTAAGATTATATATCATCATATATATACATACTAAGTAATAAAAATATCTTTGGCATTAGTATCTATAATGCAAAAGTAGAAACTGTTCGTCCGTATATTCAATTTTCAATTACTTACATAAAGAACTGATATATATATATATATATTAGTATATACGAAAGTAATTTACCAAAAATACTCAAACTTGAAAAGACTTACATAAACACATATATTTTAAAAGTTAATCGTTCCTTTGCTTTTACTGAAATCTAGTTACGTATACTGATAATTCCAGACGTATATCTGCTATATTTATCCATTCATTTTTACGTATAATCGTGCATAATTATACGTAATTTATTTCCTGGATATCCCAAAGATATTAATGTCATTAAGCGATTCATTCACGGTTATAGGTGCGAACGTATTTTTTTAATCGCAATATAAACTAATTTAATCGGTGTTGTACTTTACAATTGTTCCGCGTATATCATATTATATATCATGTTATCGATTGCGTGAAATTTTTTATAGATTCGTCTGTTTGTATAAAAAAGAGACTTGTTAGAGATAAAGAAGAAAAGTATATTATACTACGTAGAATTATATACACTTATATAATATGCACCATAATTTTTTCTAATTACGTATAAACAACAAGTATCAACACTAAGCATTGTTGACATTAGCTGTTGTAGAAAAAGAGTAATTACTTTAGTGCTTGCAGATACATTAAGCCAGTGTTTTTGAGATATACACCTGTGAATATTAACTATTTTTATTTAAATATTCGTAAAATTTTTTCTAAGAATGATATTGAATCTTGCATTTTTGAGACAATACAATTTTGAAACGTTTTGATATTTAGAAATTCTTTAAGAAATAAATATATTGAGTAGTATTGATAAATTCAGTTAGAAAAATAAAAATTTTTGATGAATTTTAACCTTTAATGATTAATTGAAAAAACTTTAAAGTATAAGTGAGAAAGTTAATCAAGGTGCATGTAATGTAATTTTTCATTCTAAATAGTTAAAATTCAATCTAAAAAATGTAATCAAGAGGTATTGATATTTTTTTATCGTTCATTCAAATATATTTTAGTTGTCATTTTCATAGGTGTATTCTCCTAGAAAAAGTCTATAATTCTACCAATTAAAACAAATTTAATGCTACCATGTAGTTGCAGACAACTAATTGAAGCCAAAATGAAATTTCCTTGCATTCTACATTTCATGCTTGTTGGTCGTAAAAATACACTGTCAGCTAGTCTATCACTATAGGAATAGAATCGAGAGATAAAACTTGCAAAGCTAAACGTATTTAAGCTATGGTAGAGCATATAGATAAAATGAAAATTCAAAAAAAGAAAGCGTCATGACTCATAAATCTTGTTTCTCTGTTGCTTGTAATTACGTCCGGTAAACGAGGGCTCGGTGCAATACAGCTCGGTAAGTCTACTACATCACATAATGAAAAGCATCCCTACACATTGTTCGTTCTACGTTTTTAATTTGTTTTTTGTTTATATAATACACATTACACGGGTGGCGCTGACTGAAATTAACAAAGAGCGAGAGGCTGGATTTGAATAATGTATGTTTTTTTTTATTTTTCCGTGGTTACTAGCAAACGACTAATTTTGTATTTTTTTGGTTACTTTGCTGTCGACTTGTTTTTTTTTTTTTTTTTTTTCATGGCAAAAAAATTTAGTGGCTTTGGTTCGTGACTAATTCCAGTTGGTTGACAGACTATGGGTCTTCACGAGTGCACCATTTCGAGAATTTCTTAATTTTTACGTACACTTTTGATTGTATGAAAGTTTGAACTAATATCAAGTGATGGGTTGAAAAATTTGATTCAATGTATAGGGAAAAATGATTTATTCGTTGATATTTGAAAATTCGTTTTTATTAAAATAACAAATTTTTTTTTTAATTTTTAACGATGTGAAATTTATTATTATTTATTTTTAGTAAATAAGATGGAGAATTTTTCGTAATTTTATTTTTAAATGACATATTTTTTGCATCCAAACTTATCAATTTATATCCTATATTGATGTTGTTTCATGTTTAAGAATGTTTTATGAATGTTGAAAGTAGAGATTAATTGTAATTTATATCGTTATTAGTGTTTTAAAAATTACGTTGTTTTAATGATAAAAAATCAAAGAAAACAAAAATTATTATATAGACCTACGAAATACCAATTAGCATAGTCAAAATGCCATGAAAATCTTTTACAATTCTGTAAAGGATTTTTCTGCATTAATTGTCAAAATTATCCGTTATCGTTAAACAAACAGATGTAGAAAACAAATACTATATTTTTTATTTCAAGTATTATTATTTGAAAAACCATATCTACATGAAAACTAAATTTATTAAACATTTAGTACATACTTATTTTGTGAACATTTTCAGTCCTGTAGTAATGTAGAAAAACAAAATGAATAATTTATTTATCGACGTGCACTTGTTTTATCTACCTTACGACGTAGATTCAAATGCATTGTCTTATCCTATACATATTTAAACATGTTTCCGCACGAAAAATGCAAACTGACCAAGTAGTTATATGTTACACAAAATATGTTATTAATAATTCACTTCTTTACGCAGTTGAAAATTTGTTGGATAACCAATTTTAATGGCTGTCCGTAAATATTTCACACAATCTGCAATACTGCACAAATAGGATGAGGGTATAAACAAAATTTACGTGTATAAAATAAAATAATAAGCATCATTAACATTATGGTTTAGATCTAATATACAAATATATCAAGTACGTTTTCAACTGTGCTATTGATAATATTAGGACAAAAAACGGCTAACAAATTACTTTGCAATAATAGTTAACAGTTGTGTATAACAATAGTTTAAAAACTTCTTGATTTTTGAACTATTCTACATATATTTACGTATCGTGATAATATATTTAATTTGTAACAAATTAAATAATATCTCGTTTACCCGCATGCAGCTATCTTTTATTATAATTTTCCAATGTACATACTTTTCTGTGGGTATTTAAGTATTTAAAATTTTAAAAGCGTCCTGACAATCCTCTTTAAAACTAGTTTACGGTAATTGCAGTCATTGTAGTTTACTGCATCAAATTACGAATATGTACATTTCCAAAGAGTTGAAAAATTTTACGGTAACATTAGCGACTCCTTAAATGCTCTCGTTAGTTAATTTTAGTAAATACATGTTTTATCATTACGAAAATCGATTTAAAGGACTGAAAATCTCTAAGATACTTTATAAGGAATGCAAAAGTAATTGAGCCATTTATTGTTCTAAATGACCAGAAAAATGTCCTTTTGAGTAATCATCATAGAAGCTTTGGTCGAAAATAATACGAAGTACCAAATCATTTAATTTTTAGAACAACTTATATACTCTCAAGGACATTTTTGCACGTATACACGTCACAGTAGACCCAGTCCCAGTACAAAACCAAAAATCCCTCCTAATATCCCAAGCTAAAATCTTAATACTAAACAATCGCATTTCTACATTTATTGCAGGTAGCACGACGAACAGCGTGAGCCACCTGGTGGCGAACGAGGTGGTACCACTGGCCTCATTGAACCTCGCTCCGATCGACATCGACGAGATCGCGCCCCTACCAACGAACAATGTGTCCTCTGCCTCGTCCTCGTCAACGCGACCCGCGGTTCTGACCTCGTCGGCTCTCGAGGCAGCCGCAGCAGCGGCAGCTGCTTCAGCATTACCGTCTGTAGCGACGGTAACAACGCCGTTGTCGGCATCGCGGTTGCGGTTACTTCAGGATACGACGATGATCGAGTCAGCGCTTGATCTTGACTCTCTCGAGGAAGCGAGCGTCGGCCGTGGTAGCCAGGCTGGCCTTATCAAGATGGGCGCCATCTGATTATCAGCTAACCGCACAGAGACTGACCACGACGTGACGACGATTTTTAGGTTCTTTTCTGAATTTTTTTTTTTTTATTTTTCATTAATCGTTTCGTGTACAGCACGACAATGTCGTGTGACGTGTTGACACGGCACGCGCACATGAGCGCGCCTTGGTTAGAAAGTTTCGTTGAACACGAGCGGGACAAGAGAGGAATGTCGCGCGCGATATGTGTGCTTGCGCGCGTTGAACCGTTGAGCGATCTGGCCTTTGATATGAGATTTTTCATCCTTAAAGTCGTTAATTTTTAGGTAGACGGTTTTCTAAAAATAAGCGCTTACAATTTTTCGAAAAAGATGCGTTATGTAGATATATATATATAGAGAGAGAAAGAAGGAAAAAGAAACTTACGAGAAAAATCATATGCGTTTAATATCGTCATTGTAAAATCCAGGCTTTCGCCACAAAGAGACATTATATTCTACAATTCGGATCTTGGATTTCACGATGATAATGTTAATAATGTGATAGATAGGGAAAAATTTTATTAAATTTTTTTAGTTGCGCCAAATAATTTTTGACTCAGGATTAAAAAGAAATATTTTCTGCATAACAGAAACCCCTTGACCTCTGTGAAAGGATTTTTTTTTGTTTCTGTCAGTGAAAGTTTTTCGTACAAGTAGGTATATGTCTATACGGACAAATACTTTTACATTTAACTATGACGTATGCAGATCATGATTATCAATAATTGAAGACTAGGTAACTTTCTTGTTTAAGTAGAACAAACATTCTAATTTATAAACCATAAATCCTAGTTACCTATTTGAAATAATCAGTGCATACTATGTTAATATAAAAGCACAAAAAATCTAGGTATATATATAAAAGAAAACTGTAGAAAATCATGTTAAGACTACTTTCAAAAATCCCCGAAAAGCCGGAGTAAATGGATAGGAAAAGAAAATATAATTAAGTAGAGATTTTTTCAATTTCTAGATAGAAATAAAAAGCTTTATATTAAAGCCAAGTTATATATCTTAAAGAAAATAAAATACACTTTTAAATGAAGTATCAAATTTTTATTATTCTGCACGCTTAAATTTTCGTAGATTTTACGAAAATATCGTGATGCGTAAGTAATATAGTTATATTCAAAATGTACAAATGCTGTATAGACTATTCAATTGTAAAAATTTTTAAAAAAAAATGCAAATTATTTATTCTGAAATATCGGAAATCTTACGAATTATTGTGCAACGTTTAATTAGCTATTTTTGGAAATGATGTGTAATTGTGTTCAATGAAATTTTCTAATTGAAAATAGAAGACTTGACTTTATTACTTCGTCGATGGGACATGGTTAAATCAGATAACGTATGAAACAAAATTTTTCATTTTCCAGTTGAAAAAAAAAAAAAAATTCACTTTAATTTTGAAGATTACATGACATTATTTATCGCTAGGTTTGAAAAAATTGTTATCTGACCTAACATCTTATCGACATATGTAGTTAGACCAATTGTGAAAAAGCGTTATCTCGGATAAGTATCATTAAGTTCATTTAGATTCGCTTTATGGGTCGTTTCACGTTGATCGACGTGACTTGATAGGTGTAGGTATCCAATTTAGTTACGAATTTTTTTTTAGACTTTATATGTGTATCTATACGTCAGATACTAATCGCCTATATAATCCTCAATATTTTTTAGTCTTGGTCATACGCATCAGCGTTATGAAATAAAATTTATTTCTATTAAGTATGGCGCTCAAGGATACAAATTTATATTTTATAGTGCCCATTGTTAGTTTATTTAATATAAAAAGGAATCGTAACTAAATTAACGCCTACTTTCTGATATTATGTCGTAACTTGGAATGTCATCAATACGTATTATATTTTGTTCTAAGCAACGAAAACGAAAAAATTTCACCTGCCTTTTGACTATTTACACGCAAAACTATTTCTCGATTAACGAACAAATTTTTGTGTGATTTATTTTTTGAATTTTGTAAAATTTTATTATATTTTTTATAGAATTTTTTATATGGATATTAGAAATTTTATTACAAATTGAGTCTTTTTATGAATATGGAAGTCCGTCCTGTCGCGTTTATTAAGTATTTATTTTGTGTTTTGTTTTTTCTTATGCAATAAGTGTAAATAGTCAAAATTGTGACATAATCAATACAGATGAGAACGTGTATTTTACCTAAACAAAGCTTACAAATCCATGTGAATGCGTAATAAATGAAATTTATAATTTGATATTTTATAAATTTATAATGAAACACTTGTATGTAATTTAGTTTATCTGCATATTTATTATATTTAGATATCAAGTATTAAATAGTAACGAATAAAAGAATTTATTGCGTCTTGGCGAATCTTATATGGTCAGTAGTTTTTTGACCATTTCATCATAACGCAACTGTTATTGTAAATTTTTATTTCAGATCCGATATTATCTTATTAGCAACAAAAACTTTGTAAAATTATTTCATTCTATTTTTAATTTAAAACAAATTGAAATGAAAACTCGCGAGACAGAAGGTACAAACATTTCCAGCACCTGTTCACATGCACCCTCAGTGTGTTAACACGATAATTATAAAATATAAATTATTGTTATAAAGGCTATATACTAGGTGAAAAATTTTAATGTGGCAGTAATATGAAAATAAGTCAAATTCTTACGTCGGAATCGGATCTCAATTTCTATTTTATTGTTCGTTAAACAATTTATTGCATTGTCTATTTTTATTATTTGTTGAGTAAACTTTAGTAAAAAAGAAATAAACGATATGTATCGGGAATATTGTATGATAAATTTTCTAAAATAAAGAGTGAAAGGTTTTGAATATTTTGAGATGGTAATGTTGTAGATCGAAATGTATTTGATTATGCGATTATACACTGCCCAACAAATGATTTTTGTATCTCGATTCCATGTTGCTTATTCATTAATCTATGAATACAGGTATTAATTAAACATTGTAACATTTTACAATTATCGATACTTTTTATATTTGAAATCATTGATAGGAGAATATTGTTGGAGTTCTGCAAGGGTGGATTATGTATATACATTATTCATGTATATAGTTTTTTATGTAAATACTTTATAAATATTACAATATAAGTATAATATTAAAAGTAATTAAAGCAGCTTATTTCTGTGTATTAGTAACCATACAACTTTTATTAAAAATGCTTATAACATTACCGTTATTACATATTTACATTGTTTCAGACTGTTCAGTGTTTATTATATAAGATACAAATTAAATGTAAATGCTAAAACTTTTACTTTTAGGAAATTTGTACAATCCTTTGACAAGTATAAAAATATTTAACGTAACAATGCGAAAAATTTTAACAATAACTTTACTCTAAACAGTTTTGTTGAACTATTTATTCCATTGGATCAACCATGTCACTCAGTTCATTAAAATTCATTGATGTATAATTAAATCTAAATAAGTAAAGCTATCGTTTTGTTTTTTTATTCTTTTATACACAAATTGCGTGTCGCCTCTTGTAAAAATGTTAAGTGTCATAATTTTACCGAAATATATATATGTATACACATTATTTGAGTCGTAAAAATTATAAATAATTAATTATCTTTCGAATATAACTGATGCAACAAAATTCCAATTATTAAAACGATAAATGCTAATACGATCCCTGCGATATATAGCGTGAACTGGCTACTCTTCGCAGTTTCTTTGCAAAGATCCACTGGAACTGTTTTGACTTCATTTTGACAATAAAACTCAGATGGATCTGTATTAGAAGAATTAAATTAATAATAATAATTTAAAATTCTTTAAAATCAGTTCAAAATTCAAAAGGGGATTTTTAAATTATTTGAAAAATTATTCAATTCATATTGAGCTGATCATATATAAATTTGTAAGATACATTATAAATTAGCACTAAGATTGAAATTTAAAATAATCCAGATATCCTTATAATTGGGTATCCAGACTTAGAGGATCATCAATTTGAATACTCGAATATCCAAATCCGTGAATTCCCATCTTTACTGTTCGAATAATATATAATGTATTATATAATAAATACTATTTAATATCACATTAAAGAAAATAGATATTATAATGTACATAGGACCGAAGGTACTCAGTACTCCCGGTTATTCAGATCTTGAAATTTTAGATTTGAATCTTTATCCAATATCTCGGATACCCGGACCCTCAAATATCTGGATCAGACAGCTCTAGTTGGAATTTATGAGTAGTATGCACATAAAAAGAAAGACAATACTTACCAACTTGTCTCTCCACATCTTTTAGAACTTCACTCTCTTGGACTTCAAGATCCAAGAGTTCTTTAAGTAAGACTAAAGATTCTTGTGGCCCTTCACCGGGGAACAGGTAATCGGATAAAGTTACTTTGCTTTGTGGTAATTCTACATGAACTCGTCTTGGTGGCTCATGCAAAGTGATATTTTCTGAATGAAAATTATAGTAATAAGTGATTACAATAATAAAATAAATGATTATTAAATATGTCTATATAACTGAGTTTTCCTTACCTTCTGGAGAACCATTCTCCTCTTCTATAACACTATCCCAATGTAATTCTAGTCTACTTGCTATTGACCGAAGAATGTCTTGCTTAATAGCATTTGTTGCATCTTCAATACTTGCTTTTTGATGAAGTGCTGTTCTACTAACTAATTCTCCCATTAATCGCATTGATGCACTGCATGATACAATTTCACCACTTAGTTGTTTATCTTTTAAAGCCTAGGATTATTAAAAGTTATTTATAGTATGTTATAATTAAAATTTTCATTTAAGGACGTTCTCTTGTCAATTGTGTCAATATCGTAAAAATTTTGATATAAGAATATTATTTATGATAGAAAACGTTCAGGAGCATGTAACGCTACTAAAAAAAAATAATAAAAATATGATAGTGCAAGGAAAAAATGCTAATACAATATTCCGAATTATACAACATTCCGAATAATGCAACTTGCATGGTGCGAGAATATATAGATATACAAACCACATGGACAATTTTTTTTCAACAATTAATCCCGCTTGCCGTATTATAAATTATACCATATTATTTCTACTACTTACAAAGAGAGTGCACACCCTTCTGGAAACGGATTTTGATGAAACTTTAGGGAAATGTTCTCTATTAAAAATAAAAATACCCGTGTTTCAGAGTTTTTGCC
>JAYJLV010000011.1:14559349-14583315 GCA_036873485.1 Torymus texanus
AATCTGTTCATCTATAGACTTTTCAAAAGTTTGAAGATAACCAAAAGAAGCATCATTAGAAACAGATTTTAACAACTATTTTTCTTTATGACATTTGTTGTTATAAATGAAAGTAAAGTCAGCAATTTCACTAATTAAATCATCATCACTATCAGCTATAGATAACATAATCTGGTAATTCTGGAAATAGAATTTCAGTCATTTAAATTACTATTAAATAAAAATGTAATAATAATGAAGTAGAACAAAAAAAAAATAAATAAAAAATTGTATTTTATTTATTTAATTTATTAATTACCATTATTTATATCAACAATATTTCCGTTAAGCATATATAGATATGTTTATGTAAGGGCATCACTTTATTACCAGAAAGTCTTTGTACGATTGGTTTACTGCTAGCAATTTTACCACTAAAAAAAATAAATATAAAAATGATATTTAGTTATTTTCTTTGCACGTTTAATATAGAAAGTTTATCACTATTTCCATATTGAAAATCTTTACAAATAATTTAAGTTTTATGTGATAATAATAAAATATCTGAAAATATTTAAATAAATATTTAACTCTTTCTTAAATGTTACTGTAAATCATACCATTCCAAGATTCCTCTTTATAATTAATTGTCCTCGTTCATTTAACACAATTCTCCAGCGAGAAAAGGTTCTCTGATTTTGTTTGAAGTATATGAGAATTGAAAGATGAACTTCTATCACTCTCTTCATAAGCATGGAATTTTTATTGGAGTGTTATGAGGCTCAGTTTTTGTATTCTTTCTATTTTGATCATATACTTTGTGTTTTGCGTGACTATTCGCAGACGCCAGGGGCAGCGAGCACGGCCACCGGCTACGGCGATGCATTGCCAGTTTTCTTCCCAATTCTCACAAATTAAAGTATGCCGCGATCGCGCGAGAGTCACCGAGATCTTATAATGCTTCAATTCGTTTTCCTTGTTTCGTTTGAATAAAAATTATGTGGAATCGAGAAAGTAGGTAATAAGATTTTCATTGGTTTGTTAATATATTATGTTAATTTTTAAAATTGTTTGGTTTTAAAATTATTATTTATATAAAATCAAAATATATACTGCTCGTGTACCATTGATAATAATTTTCAATTTTCTAAACATTTTAAGGACGTTAAATACTTTTTGTGAATTATGAATTGTAAATATAGAAGCGAAGGAAACGGCGCGCGCGTGGAGGGAACCGCAATATTTTTTTCTTAGGAGAAAGTGTTTCGTTATGCGTACGACAGTCGTTTCAAAGTGTCATTTAAATATCTCACTACGGGAATCTACTATACTTACTTAGATCTTTGAGTGAGAAAGTTTTGTCGTTGTTCAAAGCTGTCTTCGCGCTTTTAAACGTATTACATTAACTATTGATTTTCAATGTTTCTCCATCGATAAATTATAGTTCAATTTTATGACATTCTTATAATAATTATTGAGGAAAAATTGTATTGATAGAAAAGGGTCAATGGAATTTTTTCAAGTAACCTTTTTCCTCTTATCAATGAGTTTAATATTTTACATTAACCGTATTAAAACAACTTTCTCTCGAAACGAGGAAGTCGATTCTTATTATTTCTTTTTAATTTATTCCGCCACTTGCTCCGTACAAATATCAAGGTTAAGCAGGTCTATTTTTGGAACTAATTAAAAAGAATCAATTTTTTTCGTAATTACAAGGAAACATTTTTTTTCATAACATATTCTTGAAGTTACGTTTAAAAATATTATAGGATGAATAGTACTGATAGTAGACATTTTTTTAATCATCGTGTGGTTTCATTACTACATATTTGTGTTCACTTCAAATAAAAATGCTATTGAATTAACAGAATTTCTATTAAAGCAACAAAATTTTGCTCAAAGCAATAGGAATTCTGTTTACATATAATTCTGTTTACATTCAACAATATTATGTTGAAGTAACCACAGCATTTTCTGCTCCAATAGAAAAAATATTTACTATTTTTACTGTTAAATTTATAAAACTTGAATTGCTATTGATTCAATTAAATTTTTTTATCAGTGTAATGGTTTAAATTATATATTAACGCAAAATATCAAATCTTAAGTTTTCTAAAACGTTTTCAAATATAATTATATTTATCGCTTACAATCTTATACGTCAACCTCATAACAAATCCAATTAAAAAGTAGACCTTCTGTATCATTTTATACTTTATCACAATAATACTCGTATCCAATTCAAACACACTCGTCTTTACTTCCTTCTTATTAAAATCCATAAACTGCCAAACTATAACCATTCGCTTCAAATAATTTCGGAACTCCTGTCTTCTTCCCACTCACACTCCCATCATCCATCCATCCACCTCGAAATCTTAATTATCTCGCTGTGTATGTTATACAGAACCTCGCTTAGCCTATACCATATAAACATGCATACAAAACAAGTCAGATCCATTACCACCCATCTCGCTTATATATACACACGCCTCACCTCTCACCTAATCGTCAACTTTCTCAGCTCTCTCGCGCCCTCCGCTCACACACACACACACACACACACACACACACGAAAAGACCCATATCATAATCATCAGCAACATAATCATCAGCATCACCGCAACGCTTTCCTCTATATATAATACACTCGCCCACGCGACACCGCGTGTGTTCTCAAATCCCCTATCTCTTTCTCTCCCACGAATAAGAAACCCATCCCACACACACACACACACACACACATATATATATATATACCTATATCACACAGGTGCGCTATATACACACGCGTTCGCGTTCGCGCGCGCGCAGCCTGCTGACCCACTTGCCACTCCAACTAACGGTACATCACCGACTGACCTACTCGCGATCTCGACTACTTACTTGCTGCTTCCATCGTCGTTGTATATCCCCCGATTGGTCCTATACACATCACAGTATATATAGTATATAGTCTTCTTCTTCCTCCTACTCTTTCTTTTCTTCGGTTAACGAAAGCGCGCACGAAGACTACGACGACGACGACGACGATGACGACGGTGAAACCCACGCGGAAAAAAAAGAGGATCACGCGCGCGCAGGTGGTTTGCTCACTGCTACGATGTGGTATAGTGAAATCGGCGGTGTGGCGGTGGTGGTATGAGCGCCTACCGTGCGGCGTTCATCGACAGGAGCTGCCGCGTGCGCGAGTGAACCGATAGGAGCTTAGTCCGGCGCGAGATCGCGATCGAGAAGTGTTCTTAATATATATATGTATATAGATATATACGTGTGAGAGGGAGATAAAGAGAGAGAGAGAGAGAGAGAGAGAGAGAAATAGAGGATTGTAGAAAAATTGAGAGCCGATGACATTATGGGCCGTAGGATTGCCCTTGTTTTCGTTTTGGTAAATTTCTTCATTTATCCCTAATAGGGGTGATGTTGTTGTTGTTATGGTTTTATCGTGCGTGTGTTGTATATTATGTGCTGAATTTTAGTTGGAAGTGATATTCTATATGAAGGTCTATATGATGGTTTTCGTTAATGATTTTTCTATATGGTAAATTGCAAAGGTTTGAGTGTGATGTTGAGTTTTAATGTTCGATGTCGGTGAGTAGATATTATAAAGAAGTTTGAGTTTTATGTAAGGGTAATCGTGGATTTTTGTGTGTTTAAACAGGATTTTTCGCTTTATCATATTATGATGTGAATTACACTTGACATATAATCGATGTTAAGTACATGAAATACATCGTCAAAAAACAACTCCAAAACTGATTATATACTAAATCTTTTTATAGAAAATATTATCAAGTTGAAAAATGTTTGCTTTTTTTTAAATTTTACCTAGTTTTTCTCAAGAAATTGTTAACAGAGAAATTTTCATATTAATACAAACACTATATGTAATACTAGTTGACTATAAAAGCGTTACATACATCAGGAATGTTTCAATTTTAACTGTACAATAATAATAATGATAGTCCAATAAATTTAAGAATAATCTTGATTGAAGTCAACTTTGATTATCGATATTTAATGGATAAAATTTTTTTAACCCTTACCGAAACCACTGAATAAGAGTGACGAAGCAGAATTAGGAAGAGTGTTTCAGCGTTACTGCTATACTTCATTGCCTTTTCGTAGTGTCATCGGTTAATAGCTTTCAAATAACGTGAAACCCCGTTAATATTGCCGAAAATAGACTTAACTGTTAATGTTTCAAGTTTAAATTGCTATCGTTACAAGAAAGTAGGATAAACCTCTGAGTTATCTTATTTTTATCATAGTCCATTAGTGAACGCTGTACAATAATAAAGAAAGTAGTTCATTTGTTATGAGTCACAAAAATATGCTACGAATTGTTTTTATGAATTTTCGATTGAATATTAGAATGGAAACAATAATTTTGAAGCAATAAAAGATAGAATAAACCAAGCAATTAATTAGCGTATAACGACCGCTGGTACTGAATAAAATTACTGTTACATTCATACATTCATTCGTTATTATTAATTCCATTAAAAAGGAGCACAAAAGAATAATTACAATAATATTACATCGTTGTTCCTTGTATACAGTCTTCGTTTAAGCATTTAGCACTTGTAGATAGACGATTATCGTTTCGCGTCATTGATTTAAATTATAGAAATGTAATTATAGTTTGAAAAATGAAGCTTCGAAACGATTTCTAAAAGGAAACCATTTATCAAAAGAAACATATTAAAAAAACGATTTTTCTCTTTAACGCGTTATCGAACTTAAGTATAGACACATATAAAATATAACCAAACACGTGTCCTTCGCCAAACCCTCACACCTCAACATTTTCTCAAAAATTTCCCACACTTTGCACATAAAATCCTACAACTTCTACAGTATCCTTCTGCTACCTACAAAATCATCTATAAAATCGAAACCCAAACATCTCAACCCACACTTTTCCAAGAAAATCTTACAACCCTCATCAAATATCCTCCAGCTCGCACAAGATAAACATCTACATATAGCAGCATCGTGACTATATCAATCTGATGCTCTCTCTGTATCGCATAGTATATATATATACACTCACACATACATACATACATACAAACGATGATGATATGCGCCGGCGGCGCGACGAAAGCAACGCGATCGGAGAAACCGGTGTAACGGGACGCGCGTAAGTGACTTTCGCGGCAGGCGCAAAAATGCATCACGCTCGTAGGGGAAAATAACATATATCGACGTGTATAATACTGTTGCATATATATACACTCTCATCTCTTCTCTATACGTGCGTTTATATGTTACTTATACAAGCGCGCGCGCGCGATTACTTTAACGGTCGTCGCTCACGTGCGCGCGGCGTGAAATAGCTTTTTCTTTTTTTTTTGCTGGATATATAAGCGTATGCGATCATGAGATATATATGAGAGAACGGGATCGATTTGCCTGTGTTGTATATTAGAAAAGGTGAGTAGTCGCGTCGCGTGAAATTTGTCGTTTATGTATATATGTATAAGTTGTATAGCGTAGGTTTTGTGTATGGTGAGTTTGGAAGAACGCAATGTGATGAGTAATAAGCCTGTGGCAAGTTTTCTCCTCTGCTATAGGTTAGTATGAGTGAGGCGAAAACCAAAATAGATGATAGGACATGTGTATGTGTGTGGATGTATAGATATATGATGCGAAGCGAACGCTACTATGTGTAGTCCGACATTTTTTTCGTAGGTGAAAGTGTTTCGCTAGGCAAAACTAGGAAGTTCCATTTAAAAGTGTTTGACCTTAATACATTCTAGTTAAGAGAGGCTCTAAAGACGTTCTGTGACGATTAGTCTGTTGTGATTTTCCACGTGCGGATGTATAGGCGATGAGAAGGGAGTTGACGAGGATTGAGTTTTGCGATTTTTAAATGTTGCTTAGTTTGCGTGAAATTTAATTTAATTATCTTTATGGTAAACTTTTTTATTTTTTAATTTATGTCGTGCTTTCAGATTAAATAATGGGGGTATGAAAATTAAAATTAAATTGGCACACAATGGTTATAGATTTTGTTTGGGAATTTTATACATTTTGGAATAGATAGCAAAATATGTATAAAAGTGTGGATCAACTTAGTGTTTTTTAAACGAATATGTTATAAATCTTTCTCTATAATTTTTCTTCGAGAGAAAGCACATGTTACAACATATTATTATCCTCGACATTATTCACGCCTGACCAAGTGGATCATTATCTACTAAATTATGTTGATGTTATTTTCGCATGATGAACTCCGTATACTCTTACTATTCTTGTCTATACAACGTAATACTATGTTATTACATTTATTTATTATGTCTAATAATTTCAAAGTAATTCGCAAAATAATGGTTTTCTAAGGAATGGTAATTTTTAAAATAAGTTAAAGATTATATACAAAATAGTAGTTTCACGTTACAGTTATAGTCATTAATAATTATAAAAAAAAATCCAAATTATTTGCATTAATTTTATATACGTGAAAGGGGGAAGACTGTTCCAAAAATGCTGATCAAAATATTTTCTCTTAGACAAGTATATTTATATTATTTTCAAATTAGAAAAATTGATTCTTAATGAATCTTGTTGTAACATTAAAATTGCAAAATTTTGAAAATAACCAATCATTACCCAATTATGCGAGTGACCACAACTAAATCCCCGTACGAGTGCTTATTCTATCATTCGCCAACTGTCAACTAATCTCTTGCATCCCTTTATATTCACAGGCGGTGAGCTTATGGCTGCCGGTAAAAGAGGTGACGGGGGCGGAAGGCGGGCTCAGCACTTTCGGCTACGACGCCTCATCGGCGTGCGGTAAGCCGTACTCGAGGGTCGGTCGAGCACGCCTAAACGAGCTGCCCTGTGACTTTCGTCGTGAGAACTGGTGCACCATCGCTGGCAATGCCTATCCCTGGTAAGTATATATTCAGGAGTATTGAGGGAGAGTTTAAAGGTTCAAATAAACCTTATGGGTAGATGATTTATTGAAACCATTGATCGTTCATTTTTATTTCGTTATTATTATTGTCTAAAAAGGTTTATTAAGAGATTCATTAAGATGTTGAAAAGTTTTTCTTTAATGAATGACATTGTATTTCTTCATAGATGAATGACTTTTTTATTTCTGGGAGTAAAGTGTTGATCAACAAAGTTGGTTAAAATAAATGTAATATACATATTTACATATTTTTTATGACAATCGAT
Organism: Torymus texanus; assembly: GCA_036873485.1. Taxonomy (NCBI): domain Eukaryota; kingdom Metazoa; phylum Arthropoda; class Insecta; order Hymenoptera; family Torymidae; genus Torymus; species Torymus texanus. Next base: position 14,566,526 of record JAYJLV010000011.1, read on the forward strand.
CGATATTTCATTCTACAGGCAAGCTGTCAGAAGATTCGTGCAAGAGAATCAAGGCTTGATGAGGCGTATGTACGGTGACGAGAAACACATCAGCGTTCTAAAGACTGATCTCGAGAAGAATGATATTGAACTGGAACTAGAGGATGACCACAATCATCTGTATTCTGACGATGCAAAGTAGGAAAATTACATCTGGCATTAAATGGTAACAATTCAAACCGTAAATCAGGGTATTGATACGTTTATTTCAATCTTTTCCAGCACACTGTTTAGGCAGTTTCCTTTCGAACCGGATTACGACTTAGCCCAAGGTAGACCGAGTCAGAACGACCAAAGCGGAACTAGGAACCGCGATTACATGGGTCGTTCATTAAATTCAGGTACGTCTAGTAAATTCGACAAACCCAGAACGGAAGAACCACCAACGAGGCACTCGCATCCCAACGAGACTCCAACCGCTAGCACCACAGCTCAATCCGCCTCAGCGACGAGTACTGCCTCTACGACTACTGCAACCTCAACAACTTCAGAAAACCTGACTGTATCTACCGTGCCATTGGGTACCACAAGGACGACATCTTCTCAGAGACGGAGAATGTCACCTGTAACAACAACAACAACGACGTCTACTGCGACAGGAACCACATCGACGACATCAACATCCAGTACTCTCACAACAGCCTCACCTACAACTAGAGAAACCGAAGAAATCAACGTCCAGAACGCGACCTCCACAACACCGATAATTATGCTGGCACAGATTGCCAAGATCCAAAACCTCAGTATCAACGAGATACCTGGACAACAGCAAATTGATCGTTTCGATGCGGACGTTGATGAACTCACCGAGATACCTGATATCCTGATTGAGGACTTACCCGATACAACTTTACCACCACCTAGGGATGACGATGGTGACGATGATGTAGTTTCCGCGGGATACTCAACGGCGTATGTGATGCCTACGTCGTCTGAGAGGATAGAGGAATTGAAAGACGAGAATAAGGATCAAGTGGTGGAAGCAAGTGAAATCCTGTTACAGCAACAACAGCAGCAACAGAAGTTCAGGCCTAGGCCCGAGTATAGACCACAAGAAGCTAGCAGACCCGAAGCGACTGCCGGTGCGATGGAGGGACAATTGTATCAGGATGTCGCTGCCAAGGATAAGCAAGATCCACCCGTTCTCAAAGTTCGTGGAATGTGAGTAAAGTTTTTCCTTTTTTTAGATCAATCTTTTACATTTACCATTTATAACTACGAGTTTTACAATTACGTTGAATCTTGCAGAAACGCCTGTCCCGTGAAAGAAGAAGTCGTCGCTCCTTTCTGGGCCAACAACACACGTGGCGAAGTGCTCGCCTTGCTCAATCTCTATCCCTTCGAACAGTACGTCCATTGGGAAAAGTGCACGTGAGTATCTGAATTCTAATAAAACAACATTTTCAAAACGATCTGATTTCTTACCCACGATCTTACCCACAGCCACGAGAACAAGCAGATGTACTGTAGGGATGGTTGCCGTTGCGAACAACAGTACCGTTTGCACCGTCTCCTTGCTTACGACCCGAACAACGAATGTCGAGGTATCTTCAGCGACTGGTTCAAGTTCCCCAGCTGTTGTATCTGTCGCTGTTACGATTTACCTTTAGAGTTCCGCGTTACCTCGCGTTCGCCACGTCTTGTGCAACGACAGAGGCTCAAGGTACGCGCGCCACGTGCGCCACCCCGACAACGTCTTTACAATTGATGATAGTCTGTCATGCATTTGTTTTCGTGTATATAATCGGTATAACGTATAATGGTTAGAAGTGGCTGTCGAAGTGTTCGAATTTAGAAAAAAAAAAGAAACGCTGGAAAGAGTAAGTTATATATACAGGATATTTGTTGATAACACGCGATTTATAGTTTGCAAAAATTAATTGTGGTATTTGTTATCGGATGGTTAAGGCAGCCACGACGTATAAGTATACGGTTGATCGTTATTTTGTATTTTTTTTTATATGTATACTTTTACATTAGTGTAACTGTTAATCTGTATTTGCATATAGTTATTGTTGACTAAGTAATTTTTAAGGTCGGTCTATGCGACTGAAAATATTTCAGCTTCGATGTTTAGACGTGGAGGATGGAATGTTTTTAATTGCCAATGACTTATTATGTATACTTGTTTTACTGTAAAGACCATTAAAGTTAATGGCTAAGAGTTGACCGAATACTAATTAAGGCTCGTGAATGAAATGATTAAGCCATTATATACTTATTATACTCTAATGTTTCATTTTCGTTATTGTAAGATTAAAAGAACGTTGTTAAAATCAAAAAAGTTTCTTATATTTTCATACATTTAATATTAAATTATTGACCATTTTTATAACGTTATTTATTGTAAGACCACGCGAATGTATTGTGAATTATGTAAGCAAACCAATACTTTTTTTTTATAATAAAATCTTAGAAAATTATACAATTGACTGATGATTTCGACAAATTTGTTACAAACCTAACAGTTCGAGTAGTACGCAGGAATGGAAAAGGGTATAGAACAATAAAGTAGACAACACTACAATTCGTTTGTTTTTTTTTTCGTAAAGGATCGTTTTATTCCGATTTTCACATGGTAAGAACGTATATCTTTTACAAGAAAAGAAAAGATAATTATAAACAATTAACGAACGTTAAAACGTTAATACTTTGTCTTGGGCATTCGCACAAAAGCTTGAAAGTAGCTCAACAGTTTTTTTTTATCTCCACTTCTTCTTAATTCCCTCGCGTCCGACGCAAAAGTGCCACGCGAGATTTGAAAGTGTCGCGCGCTCACACGCACTGTATGATCCACTTCGCGGATGCAATATATATATAATATATCTATAGTATCTATATATAATGTGTATATGTTCAATACAGAGGAGAACGAGACAGAGACAGAATCAAGAAAGACAGAAGAAGAAAGACGAAACGCGCGACACTTTTGCGCTCGAACTTGCGACGCTTAACATATCTATCGTAGGTTTGTGTGTGTATTGTTTTGTATGTAATCCATGTTTATATATATATATATATATATATATAATATTATATATCGTTACAAACGTCGTGGTATCGAAGTATATATCGTCACACTTTTGCCGTATTTTGTCTTCGTCGACAGAACTTAGAGTAGGGGCTTGCGGGTGTATTTACATCATGATAACATATAGTGTATATAGCAATTCATCTGTTATTATTTTAATCAGTATATATATAATCATAATAATAATAATAATAATAATAATAACGTAATAATAAATGATCGTAGCTTTTTATAATAATAATAATATTAATTAATTCATATATACACACATATATATATATATATATATAAATACGTATGGGCTGTATAAACGTATAGTGATGGAGCAACGTGAATTCCGTCTATTCTTGCTATTTAGCGAGAAAAGGCGAAATTTTCATGGCTCAACCAACGAAGGAAGATTTATAAATAGAAATGTAATTTCTGTTATGTGTATAAACGTACAGGCTAAACATTTAGTATCAAAACCATTGCAAGGTAAACGAAAATTTAGAAGAATAGAGGGTAAAAATGAATCAGGATCGCAAAGGAGAAGATACAATGACGCAGCTCTGCACAACAGTTAAAATACTTGCCCAAATACTTTCAGTATCGACATACATTATCTTACATTTTTAAATCAATGCACTCAACGTAAAAATAACATCACTTACGCATGAAAATTATTCATAATGAATGAAATGCAACTTATTTTCGTTATTAATTGCAAAATAAAAGCATCGAAAGTATACTTTCAATAGTCGAAGGCAAAACAAGACTTAAAGATTGACAGATTTAGGTGACATTTTCACGTAACTGTTCGTTCAACTATAATTTTAAAAATACTGGTATAAATACTTTTCAAAATGTCTATATATATACTAATAAATTTGTCTAATACATCTATACCAATAAAAATATGTAATCAAATGAAAATTCCCCGACACGTAGCTAAGTCATATACAAAGTATTTCACTGCTGCCCAGCTGATCAAAACAATAAAACAATCGTCAACCAAAATTAGGAACCAGAAAAAAAGGAGGGATCATCGGTTTTTCACAACTTTTTAGCCAGTACTATACGATGATCTCGTAAATCGGGATGGACGCGCAGCCTTCCCGCGACGGACGTATACGACGAGAGCTATATATATATATGTATGTCTGTATGTGTGTACAACAGTCGCGCAGACAAAATGCGCGGAGAGACTTTCTAAACTCACCTACATCCGCGTTTTGTTTTTTCTTCAATTGCACGCGCGCGCGCATCTCTCTTCGAGGAAGAAGGTGGAAACTAGTTCGATTTAGTTTTCCCGAACAAAGTGAATTGTAACGTAAAAATTATTGTTATAATTTCAAATTCGGAAGGAATTAATTGCACATTAGTTAATAAGGTATACCTTATAGCGAATCTCGGTTTCCGTCCTTCTTTTACACTTCAACTATATGTATTTCTCTACGTTTATTATCAACTGCTTGTGTTCTCTGTTATGTCTGCTGTGCGCCAACAACATTATCAATTTTGGTTATGTGTGTTTATCATTTTAACTTTGTTAACTCGGTTCTTTTCTTTAAAACTCTACTTGTTTGTTTATAGCTACATTATATAGACGTATACAACGAGCTTTCAAGTTGACGACGCTTTCGCGAGGAAACGTTCGAGGCAACTCTAGTGGGAAACGGAATTCGATGTTTTTTTTTCTTGTTTTTTTTTTTCAACAATTGCTATGTTTATTTAACTCTTTTTTTTTCATTTCATTATACTACAGTTCTACCGTAAAATATGTTCTTCAAGTTTTTCTACATTTGAAAAAACAACGTCAAAGAGTATCATCACCGCTACTTTTTTTATTGCGTCGCGAATTTGGTCGTTTGGAACAGGCTGCTGCGTAAGTATAATATAGCCACGCTGGCGCCGACCAAACTCGTGAGACGAAACAATATATATATGTATATATATCTTATTGTAAACGAGAAGCAATAGTGTTTACATAGTTTTTCCACTAGAGTTGATGATTCACAGAGAAATCGTGACGAAATTCCTTCGTTTATTATCACATTCCGGACCCTGACAATTATTCCATTTTTTATTTCGCATACAAAACGCTGTACCTATATTTATGTACGTCGCTTTCTTTTCTCTCTTTCTCTTATTTTTCTCAGATAAAACTTACGTTGATGATATTTACAAAAATATGCCTTTTCGAAAGAAGACACGCGTCGTCCATTGTTAATATTTTTTTTTCGTAAAATACAATACTTTTCTTTTATTAAAAATACTTGTGTAATGCAGAGAAAAGTGTGTGTTGTCGAGTACAACAACCGATTGTCAGTGAGAATTCTAAAGTCTTCGTAAGAATTTCGAAAATTTGTAATCAACAATAAAAATTTTGAACGCATATCACCTCGTGGGTACACAGTAAAACATATCAACATTACAATTCAAAAAGGTTTATAAAAAGAGCAATTAATCCAATGGAAATAAACACGAAATTGAAAAATTAATTATTTAAAACTTTCTCACTTTTTTGTGACAATCGATTTATCAAAAACCTATATTTGGCATTCAAAGTGTTCAACATGTGTATATTGGCAAGGACTATTCGATTTTACTGTGTACCGGGTAAGAATTAGTTTATTATCGTATACCATTCGTCAAACTGGTTTTCAACAACATTTTACAAAAGAACAATTTATCCTCTCTTTCTTTCGCTCTCTTTGAGTGATCAGTTTTAACGACGAGGAATTATAATAACACGTGGGCAGTGTCGATGCGGTCGAAGGATGACTATTTCCCAGCTGAATCACGCGCGAAAGTGAAAAATATTTTGATTGCGAGGCTGATTCGTTTGTATTTTGAATCTTATCGTGCTTCTGGACCAAGACACGGGTTTCACCAAATTTGAAAATTCACGTTTTGCAATATACGTTAGATCTATTATTTTTTTCCTCGTTAACATTAAAAAAGTAGTTACATTGGACCATTGTGTTGCACAACCGTGAGTTAAAATTTCTTTATGTAAATTTTCATATAAAAATTATTTCTATATTATAGTAACATTCTTTAATTAGTCTGTTGAAGATTGTATTAAAATACTTTTGATATTATTTACCAACAATTTTTTCGTATGAAAACTAATATTTCTAATTTACTAAATTCAATCGATAACGATAAAAATTTCAACAGCAACGTTAAAATTAATTAAAAAACGCCAAATCCTTCATTCATTTATCTACCATCTACAATCTCTACTATCCTTAGGAAGCACAATAATATAACATTTTGACAAGGAAAAGCAAAACGTCAATTTCAAAGCTGGCGAAAACGTGTCTTGTACTTTCCAATGAGCAAGAAGAATCATTTTCGTCGTCTAAAACCGCATAGAACTATCGATCATAAATAACCCAATAACTCCATGTACCTTTTCTCACGTCGAGCGTGGTTAGTGTTACAGTTCACAGCGAAAAAGGCACCAAAACGAGAAAAATCGTGACGATTCGTGTCAACAACAACCAAGTTCTACAACCATTTTTTTTCCTACGACATATTTTCTTTTAACAATCAGTGACAAATTTTTCCCCTCTACGTGTATAAAAAATACGTGTTCATTCATAGCAACTGAAAATTCATCGCACAACCACAGATTTTATGATCCAATTATAATCTTAATAATAGTTTAGTCATTACAACCTGTTTTGTTTATGTTTACCTTTTTAAAATACGTATTGTGTACAATAACATCAGGGAACATACGTATATAGATGTCGATCAAAAAGTTGAATCAATACTGAAGAGATTTGATTGCGGTTTTAAAATTGTTTTAAAATTCATATTGCTTGCTTATTATTGTAAAAATTTCACGTTTATTGCTTTTCCTTATAAACAAAAAGAGATCATCTCTGCTATATTGATTTTTACCGTGAACTACATAGGAACGACGGATACTTAGACGACTTCTGACAATTCCCTAATAAAAGCTGCCTTTACCGCGGGTTCTATATTTTTATAAAATTCGATTCTTCTCACCTACAACTTTCTTATTACGATATGAACGCGAAATTTATGAGATGTACAATGTTTTCTATAAAAACAATCACGCGTCCGCTAAACGACCTTGTATACTTAATAGATAATATATGAAAGGATTCATTATTATTTTACTTCGCATTTAATATTTCTTGTGGATTATGTATTGATTTATTTAGTTTATATTCAGTTAATTCTTTATTTAAAATATTATTACGGTATTTTAGTATGGTTATAAGTAATATTTGTACTAAATACTTTCGAATCATTTAGCGGACAAGCGATTGTTTTTAATTATTCTGAAATTCGGATAATCTTTGTACGCAAGATTAGTGATATGTATGACAATGTAACACGTCCGTATGTTTCGTTATGTCTTACCTCCCTAAAACAAATAAGCTCGCGATTTCGATGAAAAATTTTTGGTTCAAAATATCCATTATTGCAATGAGCGCACGAAAAGGCAAAATATTCGATTTCGTCATATTTCGCAAGGAAAACTTGGCATAATTCGTTTTTTTTCTCTTCCTTCGTCTCAGAATTAAATTTATAACTTACGATTATACAAAATTCCTTGTCTCACGAATGGAAAATAGTTGATAGCTCATGAGAAGCAATTATTACTTCGAAGTTTAGTTTCTTTTTTTTCAGCAAGCATTAGCAAGTATAGCGCGAGAAAAATTGTTGGAAAAGGGAGAGCTCGAAAATGAAAATTTTTTATCGTAAAGAATGCGAAACAGCCTGAAATAACAAGTCGTCCGTAAAAGGATTTCACATATTATGCGCACGGAGTTATACTGCGCGATAAGTTGTTGTCTTAACGTTTTTAGAAAAAGCCCGTAATAGCGAAACGTTGTGTAGAAAATAGAAGAATACTATGTGAAGACTAGTCGCGATTTACGTCTCGATGGCTAGTTCGATTGCTCTACCGATGTCAATTGCATAAATTTCATTTCATCTGTCTTAAACTTATTGAAAACCATAATTTTTTAGTTTATTCCGGTACCAAATGAATTCTAAATTTTTAAAATGATTATTTTAATAATCAATAGACGTGATAACAATACATTGGATGATTAAATATGAAAAAAATAGTATAATAAAATAAGTCACGTGGATTACGAATTTGATAAAAACCATCGGCAGACGCGAAAAGGAATCCTCAAGACGTAATCCTTCTGCCTCAGCTTTACGGCTACGCAGTATATCACCAATAACGCTTGATTATTATCGATAAAATGGTCGAAATATAGTTGCGGAACTATATTTAAGCGCGCGAATTAAATCGCGTCAACGCATTTATATATTGTAAGAAGCAACGATTCTGTATATTGTTATCAGAGTTTAACCTTCAGAGCGAATCAAATGTACTTTTACGATCTTCCTATTCCAATATTGATCCTGCATATTTTATTCTATTTAATTTAGTACATTCTGTTCTAAATTAATAGTAAATATTGAAATTGATATCAGATAAATAATAATCGAAAAAGTTTTTTAATTGCATCTGCCTTATTTACCTGTATAATTTTTTGTATTTTGTTTACTATTATTTTTAATTAGCGGACCGAACGTGCTTATTGCGTTATACAATAAAAGTGCACCGTTAATTATACATCTTGCTTATATTCATTAATGCACGCGGGTGCATGTGCTGTGTTTGTATTGCTCAAAAATATGCCTGTATGTATAATATATTATTATATCGTTACAATACACGATGAAAGGTTGTTCGAATGGTATGCCGTCATAGCAGTGTATATCTTTATCACAGTATACGTGATCAAAAGAGTAATCGATTGCAAACTAAAGAAAAACGCTCTTTCCTCCCCTTTCTACGCTCCTGTTCTCAACGCGTCTTGAGAAAAACGTGGGCGGTAATACGAAAAATAAATCAACGATCGACTATTTGAGTTAAGCGAGAACTGCATTCGATTTTAAGCCTAAGTCCTGTCTGATGTCTCCAATGCAAGTGTTAAGTTTTGTTATCTTAACCAAATGTGAGACGTTCGAGTAACGTTTAAAAGACAACTTTGTATTTACAGATCAAATACAAGTTTTTAATAAAACCAAAAATTTTTGTTTAAATGATTTTTTCATTAATTTGTTTTATGTAACAATAAATATAAAATGTACATACGTCACAAAAAATAATGTTAAAATCATAAATATGTAGATTATTATGTTACAAATAAACAAAGTACACCTTTTAAAATAGCAAAAAACTTCGACATACTAACTTTTCATTTTGCTTATTACATTCTATCGCTTTGCTTCTTTAATTTTTGGTCTCCATGTTTACAACTTACGCCTAAATATTGTCTCGTTAGAAAATTCAAATTCTTTCTTTACTTCCACTCTTTCCAAGCAGTATACGAGAACGCGGTTACTTGTAATATACCTCTGACGGTACACAACGCGAGTCAATCCAACATTCGGGATTTATGAAAAAAAATATATAATCATCGCTCAACGTCAATAAATAGGTAAATACAACGTTAAAGCTTCTCTCATCTTGCCATCACGGCGGTACTCCGTAAAATCCCTTACTAATTACTATATGTCTTTGAAAAAAACACACTATTCAATAACAGTTATAACAAGTACCGAGTGTAGGACGGTAACAAACGACTAATCTTTATCCGCCCTGACCACGTCGTCTAAGTTACACTTGCACCGTGATAAAAATTTGAGCACGTTGAAGCTCGCTTAAAATCTCGCATGTATAAATTCGCTTGATGGTTTTGAGTAAAAATATATACTAATTTTCACAAAAAGAAAGAAAAACTGTACATAAATTAGCAAAATAAGCTTAGAAACCTATATATAAATACTTTTCTCTCTTTGTCAAATAACATTTAAAATTTAATTTAAAATCTCTCTTTCAGAGAGTCCTAGAGTAGTCTTTCTGATTGATTTCTTACAAATTATTTGAATTTTGATTTACTATCTAAGTAAATTAATATTGCTAATAATTGATTATTTAAAAATGCTTTTTAATAATAATTATTAGTTTGGCTTTTAATTCAAATAAATTATAAAAAGTAATTTATTAGAAAATTCAGTACTCTAAAGTTACCTTAAATTAAAATATTCTAATAATTTCGCATTTTAATTTAAATAACTTATTTTAAAAAATTATATTTTAGAAAATTTGATATTTGTTATCAATCTCAATTGGGATACTGTTTGTATCCTTTTCTACGCATTGGTAAACATTGAAAATCAAAATAGATAGGTTTCGAGCTTCGATAGTAAACCCCATGTTCTCCCGGTTAATCAACTTATACATTACTAAACATACACAATATATACAGGAACCGAATGAAATCACAAGTCAATTCCGTTCCATCAGTACAACGAATTAATTCGAAATTCGGGCCAGTATACGACGTATATTATGGTCTCTTTTCGCTGCCCGTTTCTCTCTCTTTCTTTCTCACTAGCGCCAGTGACGATTCTTTCAAATTATATATATCACACTGTAGAAGCGTCGTGCTCGCGCTCGCGCTCTTACAATCATCAGGAATCACGCTGACCGACATTTACTCAACATAATAATTACCGTGGCAACCGTTCGTTTTTTTATCTCTCTATTCTCGTACTATTAGTTTAAATGTAACGTGCGCTGGAGAAATGCATATAAGATTAATACAAAAAATTCATACAAAATATAACTGTACAAAAAGGTAAGTTTCAGCCACGTCTGTAAAAAATAAACTAACAACGTTACGATTACTGAGTAAAGTCGGTGAAGCGTACAATAACGAATCGGAAAGACGAAACGAGGGAAAAGTCAAAATAATGTTCCCCACCTCCTTCTCGCGTAATCGCGATGTGTCGGTAGGTTATTGAGACCATATAAACAAAAATCCAGCGGCTTTTGTTCTGAACGACGTAAGAGCCCCCTGATGGAATTTAGATTGATTTCCATTGCGGTTTGTGGGGACCCCCCCTTGAATGTCAGGGAGGCCCTCGAGGAACCCACAGAGCCTTGCTCTGCTCTTCGTCTACGGAAGCTTTGACTTGCGTGCATATATACGCTATATTCACTCCAGCCGGAATGATTGCTGTAACACAGAAGTTAATTAGCGTTTAAAAAATTTATTAATTTAGCGTAGTAGAAAATGCGTATATAGCCAATAAATAGTACCGTTTAAATAATGTCTATAATCGGCTTCCAATTTCAGGGACTGCTCATGCATTTCTTTTGCTGCCTTCGCGCTGACTTTATCACTAGGATAACGAGAGTCTTTCACCTCTTTTATTTGCTTTGTGTTCTTAAATTTGATCAGTAATACTATGGGATATATCTGATGTTTGTGCAATCGTTCCAACGAAGCTATCGATATATCCAAAATGCAGTGGGTATTCTAAATAAACAAACGTGGAAGAATAAAATACAGACGTCGTAGAATGACATCAATAATTCTAAAATCCTTAAAGTTTGATAGCTTACTTTTTCACAGATTTCTTTCACAGCTTGCACAGTTGTACATTCGAAATAACTGCCTTTCTTGCGATAATCGACGTAAGTGAAGTCTCTTAAACCTGTCTCAAGCGTTGCCTGCGAACAGTGCATCGCCTCGGGTAAGCATCTCGTGAATTGGCCAGGATATTCCTGCAGAAGTTTCGTTGCAACACACTCGTTGAGAGGGCCAAGTATTAAGACTGGTCTTAGCGTTGGATCTACACAAATGAACAAAAAATAAAATTTAGTAAATTTTTAATGAGCAAGACACTCACAAAAATGGATCCCATATTAATCAAAAGTTAATAATTTTTATGAAATAGAAAATCATTTCCAACAACATCGCTGTAATTGAAAATATTGTATGCATTCAGACTGAAATTTTTATATATAAATATAGAAATTTCAGTCTTCTTAAAATGATTTCCTTGATTTTTTTTTATTAATTTCGATAAAAAAATATTTCTTACACAAATCAAAATGCATTTCAAATAAGAAATATTTTTTTTAGGAGGCATTTCAAATAAGAAATATTTTTTGTAGGAGGCCGGATTTTTAAATTTAGCGAACGGCGACTACGATAAGAAGCGATGTTAGTATAAAAATGGGGTCAAGATGGTTCGATGCGATCCCATTTTTTTGAGTGTGTAAAAATGTATGAAAAATGCGGTTAAGTGAGCTTACAATCCAGCCTCTCGACACGCTGGTAACTCAGTGGTAGATTATCTTCATTCAAAGTTCCACTGTCACTATACCAACCCATATTGACTCCGCTAAGCTGCGACAGCTCTTTACTGTCCCTACTCGAGGAGCGGTGGTGTTTCTTTCGCCTGAAAAAGCTTCGCCTCGCGCTGGTTGTGCCGCGTCTCTGAGCGTCCGGTTCCAGTTCACCGAGAGATCTTCGCAAGAGTAATTCCTCTTCGACTCTAAAATTAAAATTATACATTAAAATTTTTTCATATTTTCTACATTATAAATATAAAATAAACGTAACGAAATCTTACTTAAATTTGCTGGGAATAATGCCGAGAGTATCACGTCTACCGGCATGATCGACAAGCCAGGCACGCCAGTGTCCAGGTGTGCCATTGAACATCGTGTTGTCGACATACAGTATGTCGTCCTTGTTAAATTTTAGCTGGAGAGTGTCACCGGGCTCGCCCGGCCTGTCAAACATCGCCTTTACATAGAAACTGTCGCCGGGTTTATCCTTCACCTCATTGTATCTTTCTGGCATGAACTGAGCGATAAGAGTGACCTTGTCGGCAGGTCGGGCCAGCTCGAGGGCAGCTTGTTCAGCCGTGGCTTGGCGGAGATCCACTCCGTTGTACTCAAGGATGCGGTCGCCTGTATGTAAACCAGCTTCTTCTGCCAGACAGCCAGGTTGAACAGAGTGCACAAAGATGCCGACGCTGTTGCCACCTACGAGGGAGATACCCAGGTTGGAACATTTGCGCGTCTCGATGAAGAGGTAGCGTGGTTCGCTGGGTGGTGGCGTCTTGTTGCGGTTCTGGTCCTCTTGCGTCGGACTGGTAACAGACAAAGAACTTTAATTTGACAATGTATATGAATACGAAGCTTTGTTAAAATGCAATATTAGTTCAATATTTCAACATGATATTCACCTGCGGACAGTAGCATTTTGTCGCTGAAGCGCGGCCTGGTTCAGTTGGGCACGGTTCAAACTGTTCCGGATCCCATCGAGAGTTACACTTGTGCGCAGCTCAGGTTTGCGTATGTTGATATCTAGAGAGGCCGAGTTGCGCATTTCTCGTTCCCGATCTTGCGTCGATCTCACTTCCACGGATGCAGATGCCCTGAGCTCTCTGTCCCTTTCACGATCACGTTCGCGTTCCTTAGGTGCACGTATCGTCGGTAGGCTAGTCTGGTCTCGTTCCGGCTCGGACGACTCCAATGGCTCGATGGTGCTTTTGCGAGACGCCTCGGGGCTGTTGCAGGGCGTCGAGGAGCCGCTGTGACTTGCTTCTTTCTCATTGTTAGCCTCGCTGTCACTTGACGATGCAGATCCTTCCAGTTCACTGTATTCTGCGAAAAAGAAAAAGGAAAGGTGCCGAGATGTTTAGTAAGGTTTAAGGTGGTATAGGGAGTTTAAGGGCGATTTTTTTATTATTTTGAAATAAAGATACTTTTTAAAAGTTGTAGGAAAAAAAGTAATAATAATAGTAAATAAAATATACAATATTTTTAGGTAAAAATCAAAATAAAGCGAATAAATATTTTAAGTAAATGCATAAATTTTTAAAACAAATAAAACAAATAAAGTAAACATTAGTAGTAAATTGAGCTTTCAAATTAAAAAAAAAAGGAAAGTTTTTGTAAATTTTCAACGTAGGAATCAAAAGTATCTATTTAAAAAAAATAAAAAATCCCATTTTGTTGAAATATATGTTATCCTGGCACTCATAGTCAACGAGAACTGTAAAGAATGTTATATATTTGGTTAATGTCATGATATATCGTCCGCAGAATGTTTAGTGTTCAAATACCATGCTGAGGAAATATCTACGACATTTATTTCAAATCTACGACATGCACAGAACAATAAATTTTGGAAAAGTTTGTTGGAGAACATTGGATCAGCAACAGAGGATGTAATTACTTGTCCGTTAAAGATTGTAATAGCAGTCTAGATTATAAATATATTAGTAGTTCTATAGCTGCGGAAGTATTAATAGGATTAAAACATATTAGTTTTGTTAATCTATAAAAAAAACTAATAGGGAAGATTTTTTTATAATTAAATACTATGTCAAATATAGTGTTAAAACGTAAGTCAAAATTTTTGCATTAATTTCGATAATTAGTATATTCAACAGATGAAAAGGTATGATAGTTAATTTTTAATTCATTTAAATACAGGAAGGGCTTCTGTTAGTTTAATCCAGAGTACGAAATCACAAATCTTCACCCGAACAAAGCAAACTCTCATCATCCTCAAACTACATCTACACATCAAATACTCACTGTCGGGGCTGTACTGCACGAGCATCGTGAACGAGTTACCGCACTGCCTGAGAATGTTAGCGGCGACTTGATACGAGCCGCACGTCCTCATATTGATGCCGCAAACGTCAAGCAGCTGGTCGCCAATTTGCAGACCAATCTGCGAAGCTAGACTGTGCTCCGTCACCGAGGACACGAACACACCGCCGCTCTTCAGACACGAGATCTGTATACCCAGCGGTTCCTGGCTCTTGTCAATGTGGATACGTCTCACCTGGCCGTGAGATGGCCTTGGCTGCGCGTAACAATAATCCGGCATGCTCGCACGCTTGTTACCACCTGGTCTGGGTCCACCACTGCCTGTGCTCGAGTCCGCACCCGGGCTCAGGATCTCCACGTGAAAGGACGGCATCGGGCTACCTCTCTCAGAGGTTTTCTCTATACTGCCCGATGAGAGCTTACCGATGCTGCTCTTGGACGTAACACTCGGATTCGATGGTATCCTGAAGCGCTGGTTCTCCTTCTTACGTGGGAAGGTGCCGCCCTCGTAGCCACCGCTCGCCCCGTGAACATAGGGCGGCACGTCGTACGAGCTCATGGTCGGATGGGCGCGCGGCTTGTACAAGTGCAAATCTACGGAGGGCGTGTGCAGGTGGCCGAAGCTCGGCGGGGGCTGCGGACTGTAAGGAGGCTCGAAGCAAAAGGATCGGGGCTCGGGTAGGCCAATCGACTCACCCGACTGAGCGTTCGGCAGGGACGGTGGCGAGGGATAGCGATGCGAGCTGTTGGCGATGCTCTGCTGTTGCTGGTGCGGGTGATGGGGGTGCGAGTGAGCGTATGGGGGAAAAGAGAAGTTGCCCGGGCCACCGACCGTGCGCGGCACGCCGACACCGCCGACGCCAGCGGGGCCCGCGTACAGTTGCGAGTGCATCCGATTGTGCGACAGCGAGTCTACCTGGCTACTATCGTGACCGAGGGGTGTGTACTTGGAGCCCGTGCCCGTGGGGGTGCTGGTCGCGGTGGCGCGTTTGCTTTTCGCGTAGTATTCGAGCTCGCGCCCCGACGATTTGGACAACGGGAAGTCGATGCTCGTCTCTGAGGGTGCAAGAGCCGAGCCAAGACCACCGCCGCCACTGCCATCGCCACCAGCACCGGTTGGCTTCTCAAGACCGAGCTCTTTGAACTGCACGGCCGAGGGTACGAAAGACTTCTGGCCGCCATGGAGCTGCGCGGACTTGGTAAAACTCGGCAGCGGGCTCTCCACGGCTTTGTACACGGTGTGACGATTGCTGCTGTTGCTAACGCCGCTCGACACCCCGACACCGCTGAAGTTCGCCAGGGGTATGGGATTGGAGATGCGATTGTAATTGTACGTGCTCTCATATTTGGGAGGATTGCTGAGGAGCACGCTTAGGGGTAGGCGCTCCTTGGTCTTGCGCGGATGCAGGATCGTGCCGGTGCCGTTCTGGATCAGGGGTCCTATGCGTGCCTTCGGCCACGTACCTCCGTTCTTATCGGCTGCGGATTTCTCGGTGCCGCTGCCACTGCTCACGCCACTCGTGCCGCTGATGCCACTGCCGGTGCCACCGCCATTCGCTCCGACGCCATGGCGTTTGCTTCGCTTCTGCACACCATTGTTCGAACCTGAATGGAAATGAAGCTCGTTAAGATGTTTTATCAAGTATTTTAATTTGTATATATATCTTATATTACTCTCTAAAGTTGAATTAGTGAAAAAACCACTAAAGATTAGTTAAAATTGCTCCACCGAAACATTAGTGAATATTCACTAATTTTTAGTGAAAATATTCACTATTTAAAATAGTGAAACTCTTCTCATTTAATTAGTAGATATTTCCATATACTTCCACTAAGAATTAGTAACTATTTACTGTTTCATTAGTGAATATTCACTAATATTTCAGTGGAGCAATTTTAACTAATCTTTAGTGGTTTTTTCACTAAATCAACTTTAGAGAGTAGATTACATTATTTACATTTTAGTAATCGTTTGATAATTTAGAATTGTAAATGTAAACTTGTGGGAACTCAATAGCTTAGCGTGCTATAATTGATGTTATTGATATTATATTATTTGTTTTCAGATTGACTGTTATTATGGGAACTATACATGCAATTTTACTATTACTTTGTACATATACGTTGTTAATATACGAGACGTAAAATAAGGATCTGTCACAGTTGCTCTCTAAAGTTGAATTAGTGAAAAAACCACTAAAGATTAGTTAAAATTGCTCCACCGAAACATTAGTGAATATT
>JAYJLV010000011.1:14583415-14615603 GCA_036873485.1 Torymus texanus
AATAGTGAATATTTTCACTAAAAATTAGTGAATATTCACTATTTCATTAGTGAATATTCACTAATGTTACGGTGGAGAAATTTTAACTAATCTTTAGTGGTTTTTTCACTAATTCAACTTTAGAGAGTGGATTTGAAATTTCTTATTAGTTAAAATAAAGAAAAAATAAAAAAAAAATAGATAATAAATAAAAACTTTTATGATAAAATAAATTTCTCAATTTAAAATACACTTTTGATAATGCAATAAAGTAAGTAGCTGTGATAAATCTAGCATAAAATGTTTTAATACATAAAAGCAATAATATATATATAAAATATCGCATTAGAGAAGACTGTAGTGTGCGTCGCTGACCGTTATTTGCTTTCTTGTAGCTCTCAATGACGGAATCAAGTTTGGCAATAGCGTCCTGCTCTTGCTCGAAGGTATTCGGACTGGAATTCCGATGCCTCTTCTTCTTTTCATCCCGGTCTTTACTGTGTCTGCGACCTCTCACGGCGTCAATCTTCTCGCGGAAATTGTCCCAAGCGTTACTAATACCGCTTGGCTTGTCATTGCTCATGGATTTAGACACCTTGTAAACGCTGCGGTCGCCGAAGTTCGAAGCTATGTAGCGACGATCGTAGTCGTCCGACGCAGTCTTCAACATCATGCGTTCTTGCTCAGTTTGCGAGCAGCTGTTCACCATTTTCTGTTTTTCTGTATTGAAGCTGCCTTCTATCGGCATAGCATCAGAGCTTGAGGCTTCGGCCAAGGGTAAACCTTTGAGTGTCGTGATGGTAAGAACATCTGTGGAGGTATCATTGAGAATTGACATTGCCTCGTGTGCTGAAGTAATACCTTCCATCGATTTACTGTTGATCTGTAACAGACATACAAAGAGATAGGAACAAAATAGTAAATTTAACAAAACAAGATTAAAACAAAATAAACATTGTCAATACAAAACATCACTCACATTTAATACTCTATCACCAACAGCTAGGTACCCATCCTTCGCCGCCAAACTACCGGGCGATATCTTGGCAATATAAATACCTATCTCGAGCGTGATACCGTGTGGTACCGAGCCCACCGGCAACTGCGTCGTTCTCAACGACCTCCTTCCCAGTCTCCTCCTCCTGATAGTCAGGGTAGCCGGACCGGCGTTACACGACCTCAAGGTGTCCATGATCATACGCGTTGACGAGCAATCCACATTGTTGATCCTTAGTATGCAATCATTGACGCGGAGCTTGCTCTCAATGGCGCTACCCGGTACGACCTGAGCCACGTATACGCCCGTGTCATCCGGATAGTAAGGATTGTCACGGCCACCAACGAGCATGAGACCAAGATCACGCTCAGCGTCGATGCCCATACGCGAGAAGTCGAGATGTACCGTCACCGCCTCCCACTCGCTGTCCGAGTCGTGGACACTTTGGCCGTACTGACGTATCGTATGATCACCTGACTCGATCTTTTCCTTCAGGTCTTTCAGTTCCTTTGAGGTCTCGTTGCGCTGCTTTTTGAGCTCATCAAAATCGCGCAAAGCATTAGCCAGATCAGAGACAGCGCGATCGCGTTCCTTGCGTAGCCTGCGAAAAGCAAAGACATTGCTGTTTTTTTTTATTACAAAAAGGACATTAAATGTTTACTCTGTGGGATATATTATAGATGAAATTTTTAAAGCATACAATTTTTTTTCTCATTAGCACGGAGAATATTTTAATCTCACAAATTATTCAAATTTCAAGATTAAACATGAAATATTTATCCCGAGACGTGGTTAAATTAAAACCAGGAAAACCGTTAAATTACCTGAAACGTACATTAATCGCGAAAATAGATGAAAGGATAATACCCACGAGCAAGTAATTTTGACCGACTTTATCTCAATTTTCTGACCGCACGAGAGAGTTGCATTTTTTTAAAATTCATGCATTTCCATGCTTTGTGAAGAATATGCTAGATAGAATGCCCTTAAGCTCAGTCCTTTCATTTTAAATTAAAGCTAAAGTTCCTTTGAAAAAAAACTTTAATTAAAGCGTTTTAAGAGAAGTGTCTTCTTAAAACTAAAACAGTAAAAGCGCGTGATGAGCTTTTTTTTCGAAAGGCTGTAAAATGCTCTTCGTTGGTCTTTAAAAATACACGGAACTCATCATACCATCATCTATTTTAAAACTAAAACTATACTTGTTATCAAAAATAAAAAATAAAACAAAAAATATACAAAAAAAAAAACAAAAAAAAAATAATAAATTTCGATATAATCTATCGATCTATTATCTCCCAATAAAAGTGTACCTATCGCACAGTGTTCTGATGCTTTCACGTTCCAGTACAATCTTATCGCGTTCACTGAATGCCCAGTCGCGCCTACGCTTCGATACTTCAGCTTCTTGCACAGCTTCCTCGAGATCGGCCTGTAGCGTATCGACGTACTTGCGCAGCTTGTCAAGCTCGATGTTCGCCTGGTCAAGATTGTCCATACGTTCCTTCTCACGTTTTGTGTAGTCGCGCGAATTGTTCTCCTTTTCTGCCTCTTTACTGGCAACGTCGCGTTCAGTACTGAAAGAATGAAGCTCTTGGCGATTCTTGCGATCGCGATTCGACGCCTCGGAAAAGTCGCCGAACTTTTGGCGTAACTCGTTGCATTCCTTCAGCGCTTCATCACGGTCATGTAGAGCCGAGGATATCTCCCGACGCAACGTTTCCACTTGGTAGGTCAACGTCTTCTTCTGCGGGAGAGCGGAGGTCTTGATAGTATTTGGGAGTGTAAGGGTATTTGTCGTTTAATTAATAATTTTGTATTTCAATATTGATATCTCTATTATTGTTAAATATCACACATAAAATTATAAAAAAGATTGATGATGTATGATGTTGATTCTTTTACTATTATTTAGAAAAAAATAATTATAAATAAATTTTGACTTACTTGTCTATAATGATGTAAAAATGAATGATTATAAATGAACTTATAAACAGCATTTGTTGCATTGTACTTTAGTACTCATAGAAACAGAAATGCAAAAAAAAAGCAAAATAATTTAAAGAAGTATTAAGTTTTTTTGTTATTCAAAGAAATAAGAGACATCTATAATATTGATCAACTTTAAATCAGGTACACAGAAGGAAGAACATTTTCAAGCATGCAGTATTAAAATCTTTTTGCGGGAAAAGAGGCTTTGAGAAATTCTGACGAAAATCGTTTATTTCTCATAGCTCTTTTCACTTTATAGCTGTTTTAAAACTAAGAGTTACTTCAAATGGAAATTAAATATTTAAGATACAAAAGGTTGCTTGCGTAGGAGGATTTAACGGATTAAGTCCGAACTTCTTGCATGCATGATTAAACATACTACAGTGTTTATAATTTCA
Organism: Torymus texanus; assembly: GCA_036873485.1. Taxonomy (NCBI): domain Eukaryota; kingdom Metazoa; phylum Arthropoda; class Insecta; order Hymenoptera; family Torymidae; genus Torymus; species Torymus texanus. The sequence continues at coordinate 14,586,779 of JAYJLV010000011.1, forward strand.
TAGGTCTTTTTACGTTGCTATAAAAACGCTCTGATCTAATGCATATATCACGTAATAAAGTTAATGTTCAATCTGAATTGTTAATAATGTACACAGTGATTATAAGACCCTAAATAACGGCCGTATAAAAAAAACCCCTCTTTATGATTGTACCTCGTAATAAAAGATACAACTTTTAATAAGCAATATAATGAGCACGATCCCCAAAGCTGTACTACGTAAAAAAAGCAGATCCATAATAACTTTTAACGATCGGAATACTTTTTTCACGGTTATTATGATTGCTCCAGTAAGATATGCAAAACTAGTATCATCGAAGCAACCCTTTCTTATCAGCAGCAGTAAGACGCGGGTGATGCAATTGAACCTTACAGCTCTACGAAACCCCCCTTAGCTGTGAATAAAAACAAATATTATCCTTTGTGCCTACCTCCTCTATCAACTGCTTATTCTCTGTCTCCAATAACGTAACTTTCGCGTACGCTTGGCTCAGATCGTTCCCAAGTGTCTCCATCTCTTGGTGCACGGTATCACGTTCACTCATGATCAGGCTGTACTCGTGTAGGGCGGCATTACGCTCCTCTGTCAATCGCTTGATCTCCTTGCTTGCCTTCATTCGGCCAACCATCGCTTGATTGATCTCCTTCACTGCTTCCTCATGCTGTTGGGATACCTTGGCCAAAGCTTCACGATACTCGTTGCGCTCTCGTAACGCTATGTCCCATTGGCGTATGGCCGCGGTACATTGCTGCTTGAGGCCATTGCGCTCGCGTACCGCGCTGTTACGGTCCTGCACGACATCGTCGTATTGTTTCTGTATACGCGACGTTTCTTCCTGCGCCAGTTCCAGCTGAAAAATAAGGGGGAAAAAAATATAAGACGATGATTATGAATGTTGAGTTTTGCAGTAATGCGTATGAGTGAGATATAGAGAGTGTATTGATTTGAAATGAGGCATACAACAGTTTTACGAAACGTGGTAGAGCTCAATGGTTTTGGGCTACCCTCCTGGATCTCGGCGATTTTTGTCATTATTCTCTCCAATTTTTTTGGACTAATTTTTACAGATATCGATCTAACAGGTGATTGTGTATCTTTTTTATTTGCACTTTCATTGTCATTAAGACTCTTTGTTTGTTCGATTATCGCGGCATTTTTTGGTTTGTTGACCATCGTGCCACCAGCGGCTTCTTCAACATTTTCAGTTTGAACTACTTTATCATCGACGTCCTTTATCTCTTCATTGTCCAATATTTTTTCATTACTCGCCGTCGAAACTTGCTTTGTTTCTTCAGTATCTACACTTTTCGTTTTTGTGATTAAATTGGTTTCTTCATTTTGCACGATTTCTTTTTGCTCGATTTCTTTTTGCTCGGTTTCGATTGTTTTCAGTTTCTTGTGGACTATGCTAATTTCACTATCACTCTTTGCATTTAATCTTTTCATGGTAGCCATATCTAACCTTTCTTTATAGTCTATGTACATCGCCAGTTCACGGTCCAAGTCTACTATTCTTTTCTCGTATGGGTACTCGTTAGTAGCACTATCTGAATTATCTCCAGTGTCTACAGATACTTTTTCAATGATCTCATTTTCAACGTTGTCTATGCCCTCCTTATTTTCTATAGTCTCATTTTCTTTGTTTTCTATGTCTTTAAAATGTAGCTTTTTTGGTGTTCCCTTTTTGTTCGTGTTTACTTTAATGTTAGTGTCCATTTTGTTTAAATTACTTTCGTTCATCATTGGATGATACGATGGTCAACTTTTAATATAACGAATACAACAATCGAACCACGTTAGCAAACGAACAATGCGCTTGTAGAACTGGTAGGACACTGATCATATTAAACTCAAATAGAACAAATATCGAATAAACTGTATACATCATGTGACATTGTCCTTACATAAACAAGTTTATCTTTGCTAAGGCAGTATTGATAAACACATTTTCAAATTTCTCTCGACAGCAAAACTATTGTAATTTGTAAACCGACTGTTATTTAGTTCATAAGCTTTACTTTTGAATTAACAATTTGTAACAGCGAAAATCAGTACAATAATACACATATGAATATGTAGTATTTGTTTTTGTAAAATGATTTTCAAATTAAATTTGTTTTGATTGTTGCGTGTACGTAAATTATTTGATTTTCGATCAATCAATTCTTCAGCGTTTAATCTTTGAAAATAACTACATTTACATTTTACGATAAAATATAAACGATGCGGTGTTTATAAAGTTATAATTATTTCAGGCTTACTCTCTGCTGATAAAGCTGTACCTACGTAGGTCAAGCTTAAGAGGGATTACCAAAGTGAAACAGTAAATTCCATTTTCCATATTTTCTCAAACTCGAGTGAAATTAATTATAAAGTATTTTATGACAGTTAGTAATAAAAGTTATATGAGTTATCGTATTTTTCAGTCCACAATGCTATTAATCTTTTGAAAAAATCACTTTGGATCAACTAAATATAAAATGAGCCTTAGCAAAACCGCAATCTGACGTTAACGTAGCTGGGAAATAAAATATTTAAGCTACCGGTATTACAGGGCTAATGCATTATTCTCATAATTCATAAAGGATTCTCATATATCGCGACTTTTTAATGGTTCTAAAATAATAACGAAATATAAATGTACAAACGACATTTTTATATGTAACATTTATCAAATATTATAATTAATGTTTTTATTAAATTTAAACAAAGTTTAAATTAAATATTTTTATGTATTGAATAAATTTTATACATCATGAAATGAAAAATTAGTTCATAATTAAAACGTTCGACCTACATGCTACGTAATTACATTTTGTACCTACAAGAGGTCGAATAAATGTATAAATACATATGGCTAAATAAATAGAATATTAATGTTTCACGAGTCTTGTTTACTTACTGTAATTATTATTTAGACAAGTGAATGGCATTTTATAAAAGTAATTAAAGTAACGCTAAAGTGGAAAAACACATTAGAACAAGAGACCATTCAAGTCACTTTTAGTTTCATCAAGCGTCCCCAATCAAACCCGACCGAAAGGGTAATGAGAGAAATAGGTAAATTATTTCGTACATATTGCAATGAAAAGCACACTAAATAAGGCGAGTATGTGAAAGATATAGAAAACCTATTAAATATCACAACTCATTATTCAACCAAATGAGTACCGATTGATTTGCATTATACGGCAAATCTGGATAAGACAAAATTAAGAAACTAGTGAACTTCCCGTCTGAAATACCGTTAAATCACGAATACTTAATAACGTTAGCTAAATAGAATATTGAAAAGAATTTTATTTTACGCTCGAAAAATCAAAGAATTTCAAAAGTTACACTCGAGATAAGCGATCATGTATTTATTACGTGTTTGTCATTTGTTAATTGTCTATTGTATGATCCGAATAATGATAACAAAGAAATTGGCAAATATAATCGAGCAAATCTTCGCAAGTATTGTGCCTAAATTAACGTAAAGCCAAAAGCGAAAAGTAATGTTCAATCAAGCTTACTCTCTCCGTACAGTTGTGTTTATAAAGTATACGATACGCGGCGTCATTATCATATAGTGAGAGAATATGATACTTACCAAAATATAATCAAATATAGGACCGATAACCAAGTAAAAGACTGATAGCATAGAAAATATATAAGTAGCCCAAATAATCAAGGCGATGTGAGAAAGAATGATATTCTCATAAAATATATATAGACAGTTTAATAGATTATAGAAAGATGAGATCTTGTTCAAACTAGAATACTACATGACCATAGATAAAAAGACTGAAAGTCGAATGAAACAAAGCACAGAGTCGAAGTGTTTTAAGAAAATTATGGATAGAGTGCACCGAGAAAAAGAGAATATTTAAATAATATATGTAATGAAATGTATGAGAGGAACTATTGGATGTTAGCTAACATAAAATAATATGTAACGATGATGATTATGTAAAACTTGCAATTTGATTTCTCATTTAAATCAGGTTTTCGTTTAAATCCGTGTATTTATTTGGGGGGATTTATGTAACGATTCCTTGTGTATCACCGCGATCAATGAGGAAATTACTTATCGACAAGGTAAAGCGATGCCAATTTATAAATAAAAGGACGAACTTGCGAACAATAACGCTAGATGCGTAAGACTCGCGAGTCGTATTTAGGCGCTTGCGTGCGCCTGACTCGCTCTCTATCTCTCATTCTGAATCCCTCACTCATCGCCTCACAGACTCTAAGTCTAAGCTGTGTCCTTGCGTTCGAAGATCTATCATTGACCTTGCAGGTGACTATAGGCAAGCTCTGCACGAACCGAGCGAGATATAGAGCCAACGTCAAAAGCGCTGATACCAAAAGATATAAGTATATACCCTCGTTCGTAAGAGACTTGTAAACGAAAGCGATAAAATTTCATTTATAGTATATAAGTATTATCAATTAGAAGTTATCCGAGATATCAAATCGAGTTAATATATAGGAGTTGCACGAAAAAAAAAAGATTATAAATGGGCCGAGTGGGCCATACGACAAGAAGCATTAGTTATGTAATAAGAATATTTTAATATACGACTTAATTTTGTGTTATTCTAATAAATAAGGATTTATATGTCCATTTGAATTGTATCTGTTAAGGAAATATACCGTGTCCTACTTCACATTCATGTTCTTGAGATTAATTCTATGTTGTTCTAAGTTATTTCAAATACTAACATTTTTACAAGCTAGTACATTAAAGTAATGAAATAGCGCTCTAGTAGACTGTCAGTTAAAATAGAGCACCGATGGAATTTCAAATAATCCTCTCAGATGTCAGGTGATTTCGCATGATACTTTAAACAGTTCATTGTCATTTAATCAAAATGAGTGCCACACGAACTTTTATATTAAAATAATATTATTCACTGTAAATTAGTATTATATATCTTTCATAAATGTCACTATTTAACCATCATCGTACTCTGTGCAAACTTTTAAAGCGGATTACGAGAGTCGACAAATTGCTTCACCGTAAGTGTCGTCTATAGGTAAAGCGTATAAATTCTGATTGCCCTGAAATTATTCATGGCAACTAACGACTTCAACGTTTATAATTATAATACGTTTTTCCAGTCGAGAATAAAATTACATATAATTTTAAAATCCAATAAAAAAAGAAAATAAACTTTTCAAGTGTCCTTTAAATTTTTATGGAAGTCCTAAAAAAACCAAACGTTTATTCTACTTTTACGAAGTCACTTACGATTGATTGAACTTTTAATTGAATACCTAAGCATCCTCTATTCCATTTTCGCATAGCGAAAAGATTTTCTACAGAAATCAAACATTTAAATGGTATTTTAAAATGTGAATTACAGAGAAAATTGCAATGATGGCTCTATTCATGCAAACGTTTGCGCAATGATTTGTAAAACGGAATATCGATGAACGTTAAAAAATGTCTCACCTTTATATTTAATCCTCGAGTTTTCTATAATAGAATACAATTTGTAGGGATTAATCAAAGTTATTTAAAATTAAGAAAAGCATTTGTGAAATTTTGTAAAATTTTGTAACAATCAGTGATGATTTTTTATTACATTTTTATACTCTTAAAATTCTAATTTAAACATAGCGTTTTTAAATTAACGAAAATATAAACTTTTTTTTCAACACATATATGAAGCTCTTCCCAATTTCCTCGTAATTCATTTATTAAGGGAACGTCATACCTGATAAAACTTCTATATAAAATAATTCGTTATTTTAATTAAAATTTCATTTTTGAAGAGTGACCTAAATCACGTTCTATTCACAATACATTGGAAAGCGGTAATTGGTGAAAACCATTATAAAAAAATAAAAGACTAAACGAAAACGAGAAAAATACAAAAATATTTAGAACTACGATGTTTCAAATATATAAATAGTCTTATTGTTACTAATTGAGTGAGAAATATACTTTATTTTTTATTATCGTCTAAAAACTGTTATTGCTTCAATCGGTAACAACTGACTATTTGACCTTCTGAAAATCTTGGAATCAGTACTCAAACTACGTATTTACTGAGATTTTATCCACCAATTACCGAGTTATTTTTAATGTAATCTTGTATTATTCAATATATAAAATTGAACTTATAACAAGAGGAAAAGTATCGAAATCCTCAAAAATACATCTAAAATCTACGAAAACACACGCACAACATCAACAACAACATCAACGAGATTCATTAACCTTGCTCACCTTATTAACCGCGGATGAGTGTGACGATATGAGATCTTCGTATCGCTTCCTGAGCGAGTCGTACTCCTCCTTGATTGCCTCGTACTTCCTGAGAGCGGACAGGTAATGCTGATTCATAGCGTCGGCCGCGGCGTTACCGCCTGAATCGGTGACAAGTACCTCCTGGTTCTGACATCGGAGTTCTGTCACCTCTTTCTGAAGTGCCTGCACCTCACTGGCGAGACGTTGCTTGTCGTTGACGAGGTCGCCATACTTGCCGCGCAGCGCGGCCGACTCCTGGACGGACGTTGACTCGGACTGGCTCATCGCTGCTATGTGCTGGCTACGGTAGTACTCCAACTCCTTCATAGTATGCTCGCATCTGTGTATTTAGAAAAAAAAATAATAAAGAATCGGTTAGTTTGAATTGGTTTGAAATTCATAAGGGATAACGAAGAAAAGTGCATTTACTATTCGTTATTTTCGAATGAAATTTCTTTTCGTTGAAGTGAGAAAGGATTTTTTAATTTCGTATGGATATCGCCCGTGTGTGTGTCTCTGTCGCGATGAAACATATTGGGGAGCTATTTTGAAAGCAGTATCTAGTCTCATAGAGTTTTCAAAGGCTTCAAAGGAGAGACTGCAAACGCGTCCTTCTAATCAACGAGTTCCAGATGCGTCAAAGCGAAATGAGTTTGCATTTTACCAATCGCGGGATTCTCGAAATGAAAATTTCATTCTCAATCAAAATTTCCAATCAAAACTTTCGACCCTTTTTAATAAAATTTTACTAATTCGATCAATTTCACGATTCATTCCGATTGATAGGTATCAAATGTAAATTCTCGACATATAAACGCATTTCTCCTCTCTGAATTTAACATTATATCATGTGTACTATATAAATTGAAACGTATATATAAATATACAAAGGAATCGTTCGCATTCCACCAACAAAATTCATACAAAACAACGTCGAAAACATTCATGCAGCAAAAAGTTCATCTCTCTATAAAAAATTTCATTATAAAGTATACACAAAGACTGTTTCTTTAATATAAAACTACGAAATTGAGAAACTTTCGCATAGCGCGTTATACAACCCCAATAACTATAGCATTGATAAAAAGTAAGTTAGTAAGTATATAGCGTCGAAATGTCTTACTCTTTACTTACTCTTCGCGCGCATGAGCTGCAAAAATCTCAAGCATCTCTCCTTAAAAATGTATATACACTTTTGCTTTGAGAGAAATTCGCAAGGGCAATATATATATATATTATAATATGCGCGCGTGTTCGCGAGCTCGATAGGACGGGGGACGAAAAAAAAAGAAGAGAGGAGCGAAACTTGCGCTTGCAGAGCTTGTATATAGACGTCATTAGGGCAAAAGTAGGGCAATCTCGCCGCCGTGGCGGTCGCCTATGTAATAATGCGCGTCGATCATCATGCTATATACTCTCTCACTCTCTCTCTCTCTCTCATATGCGCGCCGTTCTTGTATAAAAATCGTGAAAAATTTGTAAATAACCGTCGATCTCGTTATAGGTGTCATATCACTCTCTCTCACTTTTACCATTGGATAAACATTGCCATACGACTATTTTTATATTTTTAACGAACGCTGTGTGTTAATTTATCGATTTGTAAGAAAAAAAAAAACACTATATCATGGCCATTAGGTGCACACGTTATACACGTATATAGTACACACGCGTGACCTATACGTCAACGGCGCGGGCTTTTTCAAACAACTCGCTGATGTGCTGCAGGCGTTTGCGACCTTCCGATTCGCCCGCTTCTGCAATTTCACGTATAAACATTTCCATCAAGTAAAATCAACAAAAGACCGAAAAACAACGCGACATCGTATGCGTAGCTAGCTTGAAACCCTGTATACATCACAACTGTGTCGTTTCTCTCTCTCTCTTCTCTTTTTTTTCCCTCTCGAGCCTACCTATACACACAGACCTATCAGCGTATTTGATATACACGTATAGTCGCGAATGCTGAGAGAGAGAGAGAGAGAGAGAGAGAGAGAGAGAGAGAGAGAGTAAGAGAGACGTATATATACGTGTGGACAATGGACGCGTGCATCGGTGGCCGATATGGGCACATATTGATTTTTTTGCCTTTGATACTATTTTTAAAGGCTAGTTTTTAAAACGAGGCGCGCGCGCGCAAACGTGGTGTCTCTCTCTACTCTTCTGCAGCTTCAGCAGCTGCAACTAGGTATATATATGCGCGTGTGTATGAGAGTAAGCGACAGCTACGAGCTATTGTAAAATAAACGACGGGGTGGCAAAAGAGAGAGAGAGAGAGAGAGAGAGAGAGACAGAGAGGGAAGTAGATGTAGAGGGAGAATATGTGCGTGGGGCGAAATAGTTTCGAGGGTAAAGCACCGCGCTGAATGACCATTGTTTTATTGGACGTGTAAAATTCAAATGAGTTTTCCCGCGTATCAAGAGAAACAGAGAGAGAGAGAGAGAAGCTTTAACGCTGAGGGATGAAATTTATAGGTCGCGGTGACCGAGCTCATATATAGCTTATTTTCCCCAAGGGAAGTTATATTGTATATTTTTTAAATATTTTACTGTTGGTTGGCTTTTTTTTTTATTCAGTGAAAATATGTGCGTTTGTACTATCGTACGTTTATTTTTTGAAGCTTTTGTTTCAATTCGTAAAATGAATACGTCGAAATTAATATCTCACTTCGTATAAATAACAAAGCTTTTCTTTTCGAATGGATATAATGAATTATTGAACAAATATGATTCGGGTTATCATTGTTTAAGTGAAATACGTATCATTCGCGCATTTTATTTATATAATACTTTACGGTTTAGAATTTAGAAGTATAAACTCGTATATGTTACCGTTTGCCCGCGATCTAAGTTATATAATTACAGTTATCCTTATCGCGACGAATCGAATCGAAAACGTACAAATTAAGGCTTACAAAATACAATCTTGTCTTAGAATGATCGCTCGATATCAAACTCGTATTTATATATATATATTTATACACACCTACACACACACACACACACGCACACACACGATTAACAGATACGACTTTAAAACTGCCGAAGTCTTTACGTTGACGTGTTGAAAGTTTTATAATATACTACAAAACACACAAAATTAAACTAGTCTCTACAAACATTCTCTTTACAAAACAAACTAAACTTCATGCAATACATATTCAATGGCCATTCAGCGTCGTCCTCGCGCTTGACTAAAACTAAAAGAAACACAAGTAAAACAAAACAAACCGTCTAATTGTATCAGAGTGCTTATGCCTAAGTAGTTGATATTGTGCTTGCAAATCGTCATAGTCACTTCGACATTCGGGACCATCGACTGGACTTCCAATGCTGTCGCATCCTCCACTATCTCTTTCTGCATGCCACAAACATAGAAAATCATTCCAAAATAAAAGAAGAAGAAAAGAAAAAAACATGAAAGTATAGGTGTAACGGTATAATTGATAAAAGTGTAACAAAAATTATAAGGAAAAATAGTAATAATTCAATGTCTCAACAACACTAACAGCAAGCGGGATATAGAAAGAGAGTTGAACGTGAAAAAAATGGTACAGTAAGATAAAAAAAATATATATATACGGAAACATAAAAAAAAAACAAATGACGAACTATAGCACACTCGAGACGAGACATTTGTGTTATATCTATATGTATACTGATTGCAGGATTGATAAGACACCTAAATGGATTCGGTTGGGAGTGCAGCAAGTCAATTTTCGTTTCTTACCAACATTGAGCGCCCCATCTGAAACAGAAAGAAAGAACATACGTTCATCGTTATTATATTCTTTTCCTCAAGCGTATAGCTTAACGAACTAAAATATATATCCTATATATATTGTTATATTACGAAAGCCCAACATCGCGGGGCGGCGCACGCCGGAATAAAATATAACGAGGTGTGCAAACCTCCAATGCGAGCGAGCAAACATAGTGAAAACACATAATACATAGACAGAGAGAGAGAGAGAGAGAAGTGAGCGCGTCGGCGGTGTGATGGGCAAACGTAACGTTAATTGTTACAGTGGCCGAAACAATGCAATTTGAAGCGCAGACCGCACGGCAACGTTGGCTTTCACCAGGAAAGAAATCATTGGTCACGCGCCTGAACATCGCGATTCGCTCCTTTTTTTTTCTCCTTCGTTGTGTGTGTGTATGTATGTTTTTTTAATATCAGTGAAATCAAAAGTGAATCATAACGCTTGCGCGAGCTCGAGCGCCGTTGTTTTTCCCTTCGCGCGCGCTCTCACACGACGAAAACACATTTTACTATTTTTTCTTCTACTTTTATACTTATGAGCGATACGCGCACGTATATATAACATTGAATAAGAGAAAGAAAAGAAAAGGAAACGTAACAACAAGTTTTATGGAGCGTATACGTGCGGAAATCGATAAGTTAGTAAGGGAAAATGAGAAAATGCATTAACGTCGAAATGATGGAAAATGGAATCTTTGAATCGTGAAATTAGTTTAATGAGGCGATGATATTTTAAAGATCGGAGTAAACGTGTACCTATGTTTATATATATATATATACACACACACACACACACACACACACACACACACACACACACACACACACACACACACACACTGTGAGATGCGTTCGCGCGTAATGTAACATGTGTGTATATTGTTGCTTTGCTAATTCATGCCAACCTATAACGACGTTAATTAATCAATAATGCAAAGCTGATTTAAATGATTTAATACTCGAAATATTTGCGTATGCAGAATATTTCGGAAAATTGTTCAAATACTAATAATGGAATGTTCGACGAATTTTAATTAACTTCATTAAAATTTCGTTTTAGCTTTGTGTATATTGGTTTTTTTTCGTTGTTACATCATCTGTTACTCTGACTTTTACACGTTATTTAATAAAGATATATTTTACAATCAGAATTTATGTTTTCAACAATGCATATGTTTTAGTAAACAATTTTATTCAACATAAAGTTCTAAATATAGGTACTATATATACAGTTATTATAATTCATATATAATTTATGTATATACGTAACATGTGTTTTCGATATTTGTCATACATTGGAATTTTCGAAATATTGTAATATTTGATTTACATGGAATTAAATTGATGAATAATTAATTAACACCTATTAATAACAGAATACATCATAATGTAAAAATTCTCTAATTTTGACAATTTAAGCGAAAAACTTTTCATAAAAACATTTGAAATGAACATCACCTGAAAGACAAACGTTTACCAATAAAAAACAAGTTAAAATAAAACAATTTAACTTGACTACAATGCAGGTCAGAAAGAAATAAAAATTTCAAATATAATACTTTACAGGTCAGTAAATCAAATATTGATGCGTCTCTAGATTTCCATGTGCACAAACAAACACGTTTACCGTGTGCTTTTCCGCTTTTATGCCATAAACTATTTATACAAAAAGACCAAAGTAATGTGCACAACAGTGATTTCGTCGCTGAAACAAGTGAGTTGTATAAAAATCTCTCTCTCTCTCTCTCACTGGTCTCTCGCTAAAATAATGTGTGCTTGCGCGCGTTAACTGGCTCATAAATAATTCAATTGGAGACAAATAAATAAAAAAAAAATAAAATACAAAGATATAGAGAAAAAATTGTAACAAAATACTATATATATGTACGTGTGCGACAACTCACCGCTGCTCCCGGCGCTGTCGAGTGAGGAGGCTCCAGAAGCCATGCCCTCCATCGCCGCCGTTTCCCCGGGTGTTGCTGCAGCTCGCTGGCTGGTTGGCCTGCGGCTTTGACTTGGCGCTTATACCTCCGTTCTATCTCTCTCTCTCTCTCTCTTTCTCTCTCTATCTCTCTCTCTCGCTCTCACTCTCTATCTTTCTCTCTCACTCTCGGCTATTCCAGCGAGATGAGCGCCGACGACGGAGGCGACGTTCGCCTCAAAAGTAACAACAACAACGACGACGACGACGACGACGATACGCCACCGTACTTCACGCCAGACTGAACCCTTTGTGGTTTAATAAAACGTATATCCTTCATAATGACAATTCATGTATAGGTAAACAGGTCTTCCCCCTATGAGCATGAGGTAGAAAGAGAGACACGGGGAGTGAAAGAGAGCAGGTGAGAGAGGGAGAGAGAGAGAGAGAGAGAGAGAGAGAGAGAGAGAGAAAGAGAGGAGGAGAAAGCAAGCAAGAGAGAAAGAGAGAGATAGAAGTATGCATATAAGCTAGCTCGAGCTTCTATATAGCATCTAAGTAGAACTAAGGGATGATGCCGCTGCTGCTGTAGCTGTTGTTATCAAGACTGTGCGCATATGTGTGTGTGTGTGTGTGTGTGTATACATGTAGCTGCAAGAGTGTGACAATTGTGTCAAGGAAATCCAATAGTATGGATAAACCACAGGCAATAGCAAGCTCTCGTGCGCTGAGAGCAAGGATAGGGAAATATATAGGAGTAAGGATCTGATATTTTTGAAATGTCAGGGTTACCTGTCTCAGCATGGTCCTAACGGAATGAAATGACTATCTACATTTGAAATTGAATCGATAGGCTGACAGAATGGTGTGGTTTGTCTTCAAAGGTATATTTCAAGTTGAGCTAGAAAATTGCTCGACAATATTAGATAATCTATCTTTAAAGGAATCATCTTTTAAAAATAAACAAGTGTCTAGATTGAAATAGAGTATCCTTTAAAGAAAGTGAAGCTGAATTATATATGTGCTTTTTTTTTTCCTGCGGTATTTAATTTACAGTTTGTTTCACTCTCACACAGATCTTGAATAAGTTAGTTCAATTGATTATTTTCATTTTTAAGCGTGAATAAATGAAAACAGAAGAGAAGCAAAGAATATTAAGTAAACAATGTATAAAAGTAAGTGTATAATGCTGTTAATGATCTTTTTTTCACTATTTATACGTGATTTTAATTTTAAAAATAATTAATTTAATCAGAAAAAAAGATATTATAAAATTTTATAAAATTTTATTGCAATAATGGTAAACTAGTAATATAAGTAAAATAATGACTCGATACTTTACTTCCCTGTATTTTCTTTGTGTATTTTACGTAATACAATATCTATAATTTAAAAAATTTTTTTTTTAAGATTCTCTGATATACAGATTAGATTAAATGAATAATATATACCTTTACATTATTTTATAAATAAACTAAAATAATAAATATTTCTGTTGTAAAGATCACAAAGTATTTCCAATAACATCCACATAGAATTCATCTTGTTACTGATATCAATAGAAAAGTTTTAACAATGGTATACGATATTAGTGAGTGAAATCAGAGACTCAATACTTCATATGTGTTTGTTAAAATCAAGAAATAAAGAGAAAAACACGAAAGCAGGATGTGAGAAGCTACACAAGTGCATAGTGAAAGTTCTTGTCATAATGCAAATTTTTTCCTGCTTTGAAAGAAAACAATTTATAACATTGTGCATTCAAACGTCATTTCTAACAAGAACACTTTTGTGGACTTTGTAAAATAAGTTTTGTTACTCTTCGTAAGAAAAATCAAAAGAACAAAATAAATTGAAGAAAAATGTGTATGTACACAACAAAACAGACTAGAATGAAAAGTTGACTCCTGATTGTGGCATCGAGAGCAGGTAAACAAAAAGTGAATATATTGTAAATACAGAGGTTATATCAGCCACAAAAAAGAAGACTAAAACGAAGATGAAGGTAGGAAGCTCAGAGATAAGAGAGCAGGTAGCGCACACACGTACACAAAAACACAATTCCAAACTCAGTTAACACTCCGTTGTGCTTTACAATCATCAGTTGTACACTTATCAGAGTCCCAGCTGGGGATCTAGTGCGTACGCATGCACACCTTCCTGCTCCAAAGCAACGCAAGGTTACTGGAATTGGACAGCAGAGGTATAGATGAAAGAGGCAAGACATGGCAGTGCTGAGAAGGCTATACAGTGTGTATGCTTGTGAACATGAGTGTGTGTATGTGTCTGTATGTATATCTAAAAAAGAGCGTGATCAAGAAAGTGTGTATACCAACCAACAACGTAGAACCGTCGCCGTCGACTCCAGGCCGAGGGGAGCTGTAGCTGGAGTGGCGGCTGGCATCGGGAAGGCGCGCTCCAAGATCTCCGTTCTCTTCAACCGCACCTTCCTTCCTCTTTCTTTCTCTTTCACCTTTTCTTCTCCTCCTGCTGCTGTTGCTGCTGCTGCACCTGTGCTGCAGCGCCTAAGGCACTTGACGAAATCTCGCGACGGCCGGTGCGCTGCTTACGCCCAGCACCATCCTCGGGACTTCCCTCCTCTCTCTCTCTCTCTCTCTCCGTCGGCTCTCTTTCTCTCCTTCTCTCGTGTGCTGTACACGCAGCGAGAGAGAGCGAGACCAGAGCAACGACGTCCTCTCTCTCTCTTTCTCCCTCTCTCTCTCTCTCTCTCTCTCTCGTTTTTTTAATGGGCGCGCTGCTGAGACGTCGTCGGCCTGTTGCTTCTCCCTCTATATGGCTGGTATATATATATATCTATCTATATACGTGTGCGCACGTATGTACCACACACACAGCTCCTACTGCTCCGCTCTCTCTCTCTTTCTCGGTGTGTACGCACGCACGTATGTATACCACGTACAACGGTGCGTGCATGTATGTATGTATGTATAATCCACTCGAAAACTTCAAACTACTGCTCTGCTATACTGGATGTATATAAGTAATATAAGTGCAGACTATACGATTGGGGCTGCTATACTGTTGCACACTCGTCGACGTCGTCGGGAGCACTGCGCGCGCGGTTTCACCTGCTGCTCGGCCGCCAGCTAGCCTCTTCCTGACAATTGGCCATTTTCAGTCGACGACGACGACGGCGAGGCGCTTGCTGCTGCTGCTGCTGCTGCCGCCGCGGCTGCTGCTACTCGTTCACGTAGTACATAGAATGAGAAAGAAGGTGGAGGAGGAGGAGAAGAGGGGAGAGAGCGCGATCGTGTCGTGACTGCTGGACGCATGGACAGGATGGGAGAGCGCGCAGGCGCGCGCCCGTGAGAGACCGAGCAACAGGACACGCACACATGAGTAGGTGGTGAGTGGGTGGGGAGAATACATGTATGGGTGTGTGTGTATATATATATATATATATATATATATAGGTATATGTATGAAGTGGAGGCGTGCGACTCTGTCGATATGGTGATGAAGGTGAGGATTGAAGCTCTGAGGATAACAGGTGTATGATGATAATTGCAGGTGTGAAGAGCTGCAGAAGGTATATATTTTGGTAAGTACGACGGATGGTTGTTAGAAGGCGTTGATAACAAATTTTTTTCAAATTTTATCATTCTTCGTAAATTTTATCGTCCTTCGTATAATTTCTTTGGTTTACTCGAAAACAGTGCAGATTTTAATCTGAAGAACTGTTTTAATTTTTCAGAAAATTTTTAATTTAGCAATAAAAAACAATTTTTGTAGAAATTTGTTAATGTTTCTTACATTATTAGATCAATATATAACTATATCTCGATTAATTACTCTCTATGACAATTTATCGCTTAGTGTAACAAATGGCCCTATAAAATATAGTAAAGAATTGGAGCGATTTCGTTATTGATAATAATGTCTTCTGCTGATAATAATTGACAAACATAAAAAAGACTTGTCAAATTTGTGAATATTTTTAATTTAATTATACTACTTTTATTTTTTATTATTTGTTTCTGTTATTTATAGGTCAGATTTATGCACACGAAGTAGGTACATATTTTATATAATATAAACAAATATTGAGATTGGTTATTTTGGAAGTTATACTCTTCATTACTGTATTTTGCATATGTCAATAAATAGGAAGAACCTTTTTTATCAAATAAAAATAATCAAACATAATGAAGGTAAGAGGCCCTTATCAATTGCAGTTTGATAATATAATTTTAAAACTATGAAGTTCATACGGTGACAAAAAGGAGTTAGGGATAAAAAAAGGATTACAAATAGAGGAATAATAATAAAAATTGACAATTTTTTGAAGTTTTTAATCTCTTGTTTATTGACGAACGTTATTTACTGTTTTTATCGTCATAGAGGAGTGGTGCAATGAACGAAGAACAAAAAGTACAAACACTTATTACCAGACTTGAGAACATCCTATTTTCCACGTCAGCGTTAGAGAAATGTCGGAGTCCGCAGTTCGGTCACTATAGATTTGCATGGTTCTATAATATTTAAATATAAAATATATATTTATATATACTATATATATGTATATATAGTCATATTAATCTGTCTCTTTCCCAATATAATAACGCATATTTCTTTCTCTTTATCTCTCTCCCCCGGATCGTTTTTTTTCTCATTAAATAGGTCATAATCTTTTTTTCTTTGATTTTTCAAGGCCAACGTAGAAATCACACTAGAAGTGGTAAACTTAGTTTACTATACATAGATATTTTGTTATTTTTTTTTTATTATTTCTTTTTCCTAGACGAAGAGACCGCTGCGACTGGTGGCACAAGACATTACAGCGAAGCGCACGATTTTTTTTATTTCTCTCTTTCTCTGAGTTATTTTTTTTAATCATCATCTCTGTATCGTATTTACACATTCGTAGTAAAAATAACGGGGCATACTGTTTCGAGTCTTGCTGACCATTGGCGGTTTTTTCTTCATATTTGTTTTCAACATTGTCATAACGAGAAAAAAAATTTTTTTGTTTTTACATTTCGCTTCCCGGAAGGAGCGAGACGATTTCTTTTTTCCCATTTGGAATTTTACATTTTTCAATTTTCACAAATATTTTTTTGAAATTTCACAACGAAAAACATAAATTAAATTTTAGCGAAACCAAAGGCCTCTGTTAACAAACCTCAGATACACATTTGTAAATTTGTACAAAATATATATAGCGTCAACGTCCTCGCAAATGTTACAATGCATAGGCAGTGGCGGATAGAAAAATGGTGTTTTTTTTTTTTTGTTAATATTTCTCGTCATTTTTATGAACTTTCTTTTTAACGCAAAATATACAAAAGAACGGCTTTTGTTGTTGTGCTTCGCTACGAGCGCATCCGATTAATAAAATCGCTGCAATTGAACATTATATATTTTTTTTGTTTGTCTTCCCCTCTTGTTTTTGCGACGATTGTGCGCTGCCGCTTGTGCGCCGAACATTTTTCGTGTATGTGGTTGTGTCAGTTGTGCAGTTATAAGAAGAAACGGGAATGTAGGAAAGTAAAGAGCGACATCTTAACGAGATAAACTTTGGTATTTGTTATGCGTGAGTTAGCGATCGATGCTAGTTCCAGTTTGGTGCCTTTTCATGTATGTACACAAACTTATTTCTATTTTTTTATATATATATAAAAATACTAGTAAATGATAGTAGTGTTAAGATGATTAATAATTAAAAATGTAAATAGAACGCTGCGTTTGTGTACGACAGTAAAAAATTAATGCAAGTGAATACAATGGTCTGTAGAAAAAGGTCAAACTCTGTATAGCTTATATCTGGCATACGCGTCGCATCGCAACCATTTCCTTCTAAAAAAAAGGTTCATCTCGAGAAACCGTTCCTCCAATAAATCAATTTTTCTTCGATTCACTAATACTTTCGACCAACTTCGAGCCCTTCGCATGAAATAAATTACAAAAAATTTTCGCGTTTATTTTAAAAAGGAAAGAAACGACTGTACAATAAATTTTACTGACCGATTTGGAGCAGTTTCCTAATTAAGAATAAAACTTATATAAAAAAAAATGATAGCTTCGAACTTAATCACTAATGAATTTGGTAAAGCCAATCAGCGATGAAATTCGCCGAACGCTACGATTACACGTTTACATTACACATCGATTGGGCTTTTCTTTTCTCTTTCGAAAAGAAAAGAAATGAAAGAAACGTATACACATGAGTTAAGCCCGCGAAAATCGGTAGAGGCGTGTGCAATGGTGAAAAAACAAGTTTTAATAATGAAGAAAAAAAATGTTAGGTAACACGATTCAACTAATACTTATGATAAAATAATATAATAATAGTAATAATAATGATGGATAATATCGATATAGACAGTGGGTGTGCGCGTGTGCATTTTAGCTTTCGCTCGCTACTTATTAGAGGTTGGAGAAGTAACGTTCAGTTTTCAAGGTCTAATCTAAAAATTTTTCTCGTTTTGTCCGAGTTATTATTATTATTTTTTTTTCATCATCTAAACACACATCGACAGCGACGATATCGCGCGCCCTCGAAGACATAATAATAATAATAATCGTAATAATAATAATAATTATTACATTTTTCTCTCTTTTTCATTTTTCTCTCTTTCTCGCTATACATTGACTACGAAGAGGGATTTGTTTGTTTGTTTTTTTTAGTTTACTTAGCGACTACAAATAAATTAGCATCTTAAATACTTTCCAAATACAACTTGCACAAGTATTCTCACAGTCAGGTTTGCTTTTCTCAATCGACGCGCGTCCTTCAAGGATCATATATATATATAATATATAATTTATATATCTATTTTTCTCTCTCTCTCTATTCATATCTCTTCCATACCCTAGAAAACGATATAATTTTTTTCTATACACAGTTGCGCGTCACTTGTTCTCTCTTTCTCTCTCTCTCTCTCTCTCTCTCTCTCTCTATTTCTCGCGATCGAGAATTTGTACCGATCATATATAATAATAGAATCATCTAAAGAGAAATGTGTGTGTGTGTTAGTGTACTGAGAGCGGAGCCATTTGCTCTCCCCTCCCATTCGTGAGTCGATGACACCGAAGACCACGACGACGACGACGACGAAGACACGACAGAAGAATTCACATTTTGTTTGCTGGCTGCTGCTGCTGCTACTTCTATACCTTCGGCTGCGTCGCGCGTATGCGTACACGTCCGCCTTTTGGCTTTCTTTCCGTGGGGATTCCCGATGCCCCAGTTTTATTTCCTCAGCTTAGCCGTTTACGGCTCAGGGGCCGAATCTCAGACAGTCGACGCCTGTTGGTTGTTGTTGTCCAGGGCAATACTTGTGTACTCTTTCAGCATCGTGCGTAACCGAAGGATTTCTTTCGAAGCCGCTGTCAGATCTGATTGCAACTGTATCTCTTTCTCGCGTAACCGCTTGATGTCTCGTTGACACGACTGTAAAATAAAAAAAATTTTATTATTTCATTTAAACTATAATATAATATAGAATTTTAAAAACATCAACTCTCGTTAGTTGTACGTATTTTATACAGGTCAAGCTTCAAAAGAGCCCGCACTACTTACCACATTCTGTCTCAACAAGTCCAGCTTGTCGCACTTGAGCCTCGTGACCTCCTGCCTGAGGCCCTCAGCCTCGGTACCAATGCCTCCAGCAGCAGCTGCAGCAGCCTGGCTACTACTGTTCTCCTTCAGCGTGCTACACCTCGCTTCGTGTGTCTCTGCTGAGCTCATGCTCTCTAGTCCTGTGTCGCTATCTGGATATACCGCCTGATCGAGTTCAAGCTCACTGTTTAGCGAGCTGTCGTCGCTCTCTGATATGACCCGTTGTTGAGGAGTGTCGAGTTTTTCCACTTGGAGGCAAGTCATACCACCAGTCGCAGCTTCACGTTTGCGTAGGTTCTCGTGTGTCAGCCTCTGGAAGGAGGTTAAAGTGGAAGATGAGGCCAATGTAACGTTGCTTGAGCTGCTGCACTTTTCCACAACGCCAAGGCTACTAGCGCCGCCTTCAACGACGAGGCCACCGTTCAGGGAGCTTGTTTCACGCTTATCGTCGTCCTGTTGGACAGTGGTTAGGCTACTGCTATCCTGGTTATCCGTATTGGACAAACTGCTGTCCTGGCTACCAAGACTCGGGCTGTTACGGTCGGAATCCCTGGAGAAGAACATTGCTGCGTTAGTGTCTCGCACGATTACGTGTAACTAATTAACGCGAACTACGCGTAAAAGAATTATAACTATCGATACACGTCGACTCTATTTGATTTTCTTATACACTTTGTGTATGTATATATGTGTGTACAAACACGCAACCCGTAGTACTCGCAGTATTACGCGAGCTTGTAAACACATTAATTACCATCATATATATCCGATATATTAAACAATCAAATCAATGACCCATACCTCCTTATCGTCAGATCAGGCGAGCCAAGTGGACTCGAAGGTTCAACTGATCTTTTGCCACCTCCTAGTTTGCTTGTTGATTGCCGGTTACTAGGTGGACTTGGTTCCAGCGATTGTGCCTTCTTCGACAGCTGTTGGGGTACGCTTTCGGTTGAAGCGTTGCGTACTCGGGATATCAGAGCTTTGCGCACTGTATCGATGAAGCGAGAACCACTGCCACCAGAGCCAGAGCCTGAAACATCGCTTGAGGTTGGACTGACCGGGCAGTTGCCCATAACGGAGCTCATATTGCCTGCGCCAACGCCCAGGAATTCGCTCGTCTTAGCCTGTAGCTCGTCGGTTAGAGTTTCGAGGAGAGCTGTGCGAGTTCGCAGCTGTGGAGGAAGAAATGGATAACGTTAGATGTGATGGATGTTTAAGAATTTTTTTGTAACGTGGTTTTAATAAACAGATAATAAAAAAAAGAATGAAGAAAAATTGAATGAAGTTTCTTTCAGTATATATATAGAAATGATCTCACGCTTTAAATGAACCCGAAGCATCGCGTATAAGAACTATGAAATAAAAAAAGAAGCTATAGTACCAACCTCCAATCTCGCGAACTTCTCAGCCTTATAAGCGGCATTCTCAGCGTTGACCAGCTTCGTCAATAGGAACTCCTTGAACTCAACTCCCCTGAGGAAGACAGCAGGCGTTGGTAGAGTAGGCCCGAACCATGGCACGTCGTCTCTGGCCGTGATGCTCACCTTGTACCTGGAATCCAATCAATCGTCAGATAAAGTATAATAACAAAAAAACACAACATCGCACGACCTCGTGCAATTGAGTAAGAGAAGTACAAAAAATTTCGCTTGGTTTCGATCTCAAAGCGGAAACTTGCGGTACGAGATTCTATACAACTGTTTCGTAGAAAATGAAATCGCGGTCGCAAGATGAGTCGCGTGTCGAACGCGATGAGTATAGCGTGAATGGAAAAATGAAAGCTATACTGTTATATGCTATTACAGGATGTTTTGGTACTGTAGAGGTTTGTGGTTGATTAAAAAATATACTTATATTGCGCTAAGATATAAGAAATTATATTTATATAATACATACCTTGTGTTAGGGGTGCAAGGATCAATGACCTGGACGACAATGTAGGCATGTAGGAAGTGACTGGCTATCATATCGGGACTGAAGGGTGTAGCTTCCTCTTGGAAGATTATGGCGACGATGTCGTTGCCGATGTGACGTTTGCGTTGTAGCTGCTGCGCGTCACCTGGACTGTAAGGTAGCATTGAAGCTACATGGAAGAGCATCTCCCGGCCGCGGAATACTTCGTATACTGCCGTTTCGCCGGTCTGGCCATGGCGCGTGTCAAGACCGCCGCGGTAGCTGGAGAAATAAAAATAATGGTTTTTGTTAATTAATTGCTATTTTTATGAATTGAGAATTTCATATTTCGTTGATATACGAATTTTATGCGATTAGTTATGGATGTATAATTAATTTCAAATTACAGACATGTAAAAATTACTTATTACCCGTAGTAACTTTACATAGACATAGTCATAAAGTAAAAATTTTACAATCAATTATAAATTTATTATCTATTATACACCGTAAAAACAACGTGACGACGTACCTTAGCACGTCTATTAAACAATCTATAAAAACTTTACACAGACATACAACGAATAATAAAAATAAAAATCTTTTCTTAAAATTAAAGACATTTATCTCTAAATATAAAAAACAAAAAAATAATCCTTACCCTTTGTGATCTTTAAGATCGATCTTCTGACCGAGTAAATCAAGGAACTCTTGGAACGCAGGTGTAATCTGCCTGTTACCAAAGAGTTGCTCCTCGGTGACTTGACGTGCTCTTTGGTGTAACACGCCAAACTTGAATCTCGACACAAGGGCATGCTCATCGTACCGGGCAATCATTGCTCCAGCACCTGAACACGTAACCGGCATCAACGCTGCTACGTTTAGTTGATCGTTCAGCACCTGTTATACATAACAACCAAAAGATTTTCATTCATGTTATATTTATCATCAATTTTATTACCACACACGTGCACGCATGTTTCCTGTTTACATCGTGAAACGCAATAACAATGTATATCAATCATTCACATGGTGATCTTTTATATTTATACAATAGTATTGCGCGCAAGTCGGATATATGTGTATCTTCGGAGAGAGGAAGTATGCTATATCCTGGCAAGGAGGAAAAGTCGCGCGGGCGTTTGCATTTTTCAGTGCGCGACTCGCGTCGTCTCAAGATTTATATGTATATACGTAAAGTTCTCTGAAAATACACGCGTTGTATTTATATACACACGTATACTTTGTCCTCTTACTTTTTATATGTATACACAACGTATATTACATGTATATGTACGTTAAAAGGAGTAAAGTCACGTGTATATATATGAGATGTATATTGTGCGCCCGTTTAAAATTCAAATCGCAAAGTGAATTCAGCATGGTGGGCGAAGAATCGATGCTGTTGAATCATGAAGGTGGGGGCCAAGCTTTCGAAATTATTCAACGAGCGCGTCCGACTCTCTTCGTTGGAAAAGTTTTTAAATAATATAATACTATAGCTGGAACATGTATACGTTGTTATATACGTATATATACCAGAGATTAACTTTATTACCGCGAATGATATAGGCGTCATTGATTCCGACGATGATTCACAGACACGTTAATGCAGGTTATAATATGCAGTCTTATCGTGTAGTCCGCGTTGCAAATATTATTTTTACCTATATTTATCATCCAACGCGTGGTACATATATCTGGTATATATATATATATGTATGTTATACGCGCACGCAGCCGTTTTGCTGTTTAATGCGCGGAACACAGGATGAAAAGTTTATTTTTGCGTTAATTATCGCAAATTTATGCAGAGTCATTATTTTCTCTCGCAGAATAAATTCCGTTATATATATATATTCACACACACCCATGCACGAAAATTTTGCTCGACGCAGTCGGGCAAATATATAATCGATTATATATAGCGCATAATTATTAAGCGTAAACGACATCATGCACGCGCGTAAAGTTATGTGCATTATATAAATATGAATTAACGTAAAAGCAATCAACGCATTCTTAAAAAAAAAAAAAGACATTTTCGTACCACTTAATTCACTCCCATCCCACGTTATAACCCACAAACATTCATTCTAACTGGAATTTACGCAGATTGCATTCTCTCTGTCTATTACCAAAATATAATTATATACTACCCCCTTATCTCCCTAAAAAAAGATTTCCATAAAAGCTAGCATTTGAATCACCACTACACACACATATTCTACATTCACGAATAACTCTCCTAACGAAATTCCTCGGCTTCGTGTTTAACGCACGTCGCACTGTGCTTTTGAATTATTCACGAACTCCCCTTTGCGCAGCTGCGCGTTTGTACATTTTTTTTTCTTCACCCGTAAAAAAGAGCGACAATTGGCTAATGGCCCCTTTTTTTCGACCCTTCTTTTTTTTCAAATGAAAGGTATTGTATACGGTACGTGCCATAATGTCGATCATGGGGTGTGGAACCAGTTTTTCGTAAGTGTGCGCGTGCCGCTTTTCTAATTTTTATGCGTGCGCGGTTTTCAGGTTAAGAGTGCAAGAATAGCAAGTGAGTATATATAATAATGTGCGAATGGTTGTGTATAGGAGTACTGCAACTCTCTAATTGGCGTGTCGGCGCCTTTGTCAAATGGAAATCGTGTCGCCTATAAGAGATGTATATCTACGCGTGCCCGAGAAGTGAACGAACGTTATGAATTGAAAAGGAGAGAAATCGCGCAATAATTTAAACTGCGTTGAAATTGTTCGAAGACATAGTTTAGCAGTGACGACAAAAAGGTTTTTTTCTATATACATATATAGTTGTACTACAGTGTTGATTGCTTGCCGTGTTACACGTTTGTAATGACTGTTGTTGTTAGGTCGATCGGAAACTCGTTAGCTACTGCAGTTACTGGAAATTCATTTCGATGAAAAAAGTTGTAGCAAATAGAATGAGAGCAGAGAAAGGAAAAGAGAGAATTTCACAAATTAAGAGCGACTACGTCGTAACGATTGTCAATTCGTAACAATTACGCGTTGTCATTATTGAATAAACAGACGAGGTCTAATTAAATTATACATAAAATTTAAAACCCTTTCATTCACGAGACAAATATTAATTTCAACCCCCGTATATATAACGCCACAATGTTCATTTTAAATCAAAAGCACACGGTTTCGCGGAATACACACATACCACATCATCGACATCACGTTCTCTCTCTCTTTTTCTCTGTGCCAACCTTTTTTTTTGCTATATACCCACCCTGTAAACATACACCATCCTATATACCCGCGCACTCTCGGTGATTCGAGCAAACAACACCGACCTTCGTCCTCCTCGTATCGCGTGTGCACACATAAACACGCAGAAAATTCGCCTCTAGCACTTTTTCCTTACTTCAAATCGAATCCAGGCCATAATATCACATACTTACTCTCGCAAAAAGAAAAACACATACGACGTATAAAGCTTAAGAAAGAGAAAGAAAGAGAGAGAGAGAAGGAGTCCACGTGTCAGCCGGATTACTTAACGCTCGGTGTTTTATCTTTAGCTGACACCTGCAGAAAAGACCTCCTTGCTATATAGTCGTTGTACGCTCTCTCTTTCTCTCTTTCTCGTCGCGCAGGTACCGCAGCGGTGAGTTGAGTTTTGCTTATGACCGCGTTATTTATCTTGTGAGCGCTTGTGCATAGTGACGGGGGAATGCTCATTAAATATTTATATCTTGATCGCAGCGTCTAGGGTTTTATCGCGGGAAAATTCTGCGACGTAGCGCGGATCAGCAAGAGAAAGAGAGAAAGAAGAATGGTTCATTTTTTTACGGAGAACACGAAGTAATTTATGATACACAAGGGTTCATTATTGTAATGAATGAATGCTAGATTTTCGTTTGATTCTTGATTACAGGCGAAGTTAGAAAAAGGGGTGGAGGAAAAAAAGGAATATACGAGATACAACAGCGTTTACGCGTAAAGAGTTACAAATCAAATAATTGTCTCGTTTACTACCAGGCGTATAAGACGGCGAATCGAGTTTTAGTATCTTCTATATGCCAATTGAGATAGACATTGAAAACCACGCAATAAGATTTTTGCGGCGTGCAAGCTAACCACGTCGCGATGCCAGTCAAAGTTAATTGGACGAAGTACCGGGGAGTCGAGCCTTATACTTGAAAACAGATCCGCCCTGTGGCGCTCTAGAGTGAGAGAGAAAGAGAGAAGGTACCTAAAGAGATTACTCGTGTTCTTCCTGGCAAACAAAGAGTCGCAGAAATGAGAATCGAACGTAGACGCCGGAGAGAGAAGAGCGAGATAGAGAGCACAGGGGAAATTGTTCGTTTGATGTTTGCCTATTTGGCTTGATAAATTGAATTTGGCGGCGGTTTGTACAGTTGCCCTACGGCGCGCAAACGTGCGGTTTTGGAGTTGGTTAAACTGTGTTATACATCTATCTATGTATATACAGTTTTAAAGAAGATTGTAAAGTTTAAATTATATATATATTACAATTGTTTGTGAAATAAACTGTGATATATATATATATATATATATATATATAATTTCTAGAGAATGATATCTCGCAAATCAAATACAATTAAGAGGCACGTGGACTCGTTTTCCTAATGAAAACGGAGGCAATAGGAAACACAGAGAGGGAGATAGAAAAAAAAGGAGAATTAATTACGATTGCCACTCGGCGGCGAGTGGGTAATCAGTGCAATGGAAAACACTTGGGCGCAAAGTAGATTAAAATTATTTTTAGAGCTGGATTTGTAAAACGCGCGCGCGAGCAATTAGCGTACTCTGGCGTTATTTTTATATTATATGCATATTAAATTTCGTATAAGCTTATATACATATATATATATATATATCCATAAATGTGCGAACCCCCTTTCTTTAGCACGCAATTTGCTAATTACATTACAAGCGATTTCTCGCACGTGTGTGTGTGTGTGTGTGTGTATATATATATATATATAATATCAGAATGATAAATTGTCGAGAGGGCGAGAGTATGTGATAATTAAATTTTAAAATATATATCTGATTTTCCCGACCCGCTTATTGTTAAACGCGATAATTAACATTAAATGCTATATAATTAACGATATATAAATAGCTTAATTTTCCGTATAAATTCACACGGCAAAGCATTAATACTTTAACGTCCCTAAAATATCACCTAACCCATAATTTATATACCTCTATACGAATAAACTCTATACGGTCACCCACTCAACTCACACCATTGATCGTTCATCGATTACTGAAATTCACCTTTATACCTACCCCACGACCACCTTATCTATATAAACCCATCCCAACGCCACGTACTACAATAAAACACGAGATATAGGCTCGACTACGCGTACTGATCCTACCAAACACTATCTCTCTCTCTCTCTCTCCCCATCATGTCCTTCGCTTGTGTACTACTGCTTCCGGTATACATATAGTGCCACTGTGCCGCCAGCGCGATTCGATTTCCACGCGCCACTTTAATCCTCACCGCGGCAGTGGTGCGTCGTGATTGAGTGCGTATAGTACGCAGCAGGCGTCTTAACGAGTACACACGGCGGGGTCATACACGTGCGCAAGTGTAAGTATGTGCTATCCTCCTTTTCGAGGACTTTTCAAAAGAGAGAGAGAGAGAGAGAGAGAGATGAGTTTTTATAGTTATTATTGCTTTTATATAATGTTGTATAGTTAATGGTACGAATGTTTTTCCTTACATAAATATATACACGCAAAACCACGAAGAAAGGAAAAAAGAGAAAAAAAAAGCGATACTATATATTCTCGTATCGAAACAGGAAACTCTCCGATGACCTTGGAACACATATACACATCACTCATCGGACTTGCAAAATGATATTACCTCACTATACATGTTATATACGCGCGCGCACTGTCGCGATAAAAACCTCCGTATATATAACTTCGCGGTAAATTTTCATTCCTTTACATACGTATAAAAATTGCACGAATATATAAGTAACTCACCTTGACCATTTTGACGGGCGACGGGTTGGGCCCAAGACTCGCAGCTGGCACAAGCTCATGGGCTGATCCGGCCCTCAATCGGAGCAAGACTCGCCAGTGTTCTTGACCTGCGACCGTCTCTGCTTTTATAGATACCAACACTGGTCCATTCTCGGGGTCTCGACCGATCAGGTTCAGGTGTTCCTAAAGAAAAAGAAAACAAAAGAGTTTGTTAAAATTTTTATTTTTTAAATGTTATATGTATATATATAGATATATGTATGATCGAACTTTTCATTGTAAATATACAACTTAGATACATCTTTTCTCGCAAAGGTTAAAATAGAAGCGTGAAGAATAAGCGAGAATATAAGAGAAGACATAGTAGTAGCAGCATTCATTCAACACTTGGTAGTAGCTCTTCCTCAAACTCGATTAACCGCTGCCGTCGCTATGAAAGCATGTATAGAGATCAGTACATACGCGACACGCGCGTGTGATTCATAACGAGTGAATTCATGTATACATACACGCGTATATATGTAGTTGCGAAACCGATCGATCGCGCAAGCGCGTTATATTACGCGAGAGTTGACAATTACCACGCATGGGTTATTTGCGAAGAGTGACGTGATACGGTGAACGGGATTTGGTATAAGAATGCAGGATGATGGTGATACGTATGAGAATTACAATGTGGCAAGATAAGTGAGTGACGGAAGATGCTGTATATATGTGTATGTAGATAACCAGCTGGACTTTATATAGTGATTATACGAAGGGAAGTGATATCAATATGACGTAATTGACGTAATTTTGAAAGCTGTTGAAACGATCTAATTATAAGTGTAATTATATCTTGGGTTCGAGTTAAAATTATAGAGGATTTAATATAAGCATACGTAAAGATGACAAGGAAGGATGTTGTAATCGTTTGAAAGAGAATTATTTATACAACAAGGTATAACTCGACGTTGCTCAATTTACCCGCGCAGTATATACCAAAATAAACCTTCGATAACAATCGAGTCAATCGCAATCTATAAACCATCGCGCTGTTCTATGTACATTTTTATTCCACGAATTTCTCTACATATACACACAAAAAAAAAATTCACATCACATTCACATACTGCATATATAAACATACACATCCGTTGAAAATTCCTGCGTACAGCATATAACCCACGCGCGTGCGTCTATCTGTCTGCCCGTGTCGGTGTTGCTGAAAAGGTACCGTCATCCGCGCGAAAATAGAAAAAAAAAGAATGCCGCGAGAGAAAGAGAGAGTGAATACAATAACTATACGACTAGACGCGTATGTGAGTGTGTATATATATACACACACACACACACACACACACACACACACACACACACACACACACACACACACACATATACAGACAAGTCCAATGATAAGACCAACGCAGCAGCAGCCGGTGC
>JAYJLV010000011.1:14622269-14637269 GCA_036873485.1 Torymus texanus
TTTCGTGGCTTTTTCTAGGTGAGATTCTTTTCGTGGCCAATATTCATGTGGGATTGTTTTCGTCGGAGCCGGCGATACTGTCTCGTAAAGCCACCACAGACTGTAAAAATTCAAAAAATTACCATGCTTTATAAGAAATTTTGCTAGAATTATGGAAAAATTTACTATACTGTATTGTAAAATTTACTGTAAAATATAGTAATTTTTTGGTGTTTTCACAGTCTGTGGTGGATTTACGAGACAGTATGGTAATTTTTACAAAACATTTAATTATTTCTACTAAATTTTTTCTCAGTGTTGAGTAATATTTGGAAGTTTATAAGTGAATTATTCGAATTTACTTAGAAGTGATATTTTAAGATAACAAATGTTTCAATTGTAAATAGAGCAAAATTTTTAAAATAAACGAGTTGGTGAAAATATCGAATTTCAATGCCGGGAAAATGTGTGTATTGTACTCATAAACAAATATTTGTTAATCTTTAGTAATATTTTCGTTACGGATTTATCTGTTTTATGTAAACAATAATGTGGGTGTTATTGATCAAATACAGTCTCTAAAATTTCTGTCGTAACCATTTCATAATATTAATGGGTACGTAATGAATACTGAAATATTATTCTGATCACGGATTCGGCTCACATTTAAAGATACGTTTTGTGGTGTAATAATATGAAGAAAGCTGCAATATTAGACCTTAACGCTCCAACAACTCAAGTTTTGGACATTTTTGGCATTATTTCGAAAAAAATCCTAGAAAATACTTTTTCTTGAAACAATATTATTTAATCTTGGAATGTCTTAAATACCAATGCAAACAGAAAAAATAAAACTAAAAGAAAATGAGTTTTCATTTCCTTTTTCCAGAATTAAAAAACATTGATTTCTTCCAAAGTTATGAAAGTTTAAAATTGAGTAATGAAAATGAGCTATACAATCCTTAAAATTCAGAGTTCGATTTCATGCATATTTAGATTCATTTTTGTTGGTCAACTTTAAACTTTAATAACTTTGGAAGAAATGAATATTTTTTATTTCTGCAAAATGCAAATTAAAGCTCGTTTTCTCTAATTGTAATTTTTTATTTGTATTTAGAACTATCCAAGATTAAATGATTACGGTTTCAAGAAACCGCGTATTTCAAATTTTTTTCAAAATAAATCTGGAAATATTCGAAACTTGATTTTTTTCAAGCGTTCTAATATTGCAGCTTTTTGTATGTTTCTAAATTCAAGAAGGCATCCTAAAAATTTGCGTCAAATCCGTGATCCTGTTCCCCGACACTCTGTTGGTCAGATAATGTTATTTATTTAATAACTGTCAACTACCTCTTCACACCTACACCGTTTTATCTTTTTTATATTCATGTAATATGGTGTCAAACGTGAGCATATACTTTTTTACACGAAATCAAAGCGGTAGTAAAAAGATAAACATACTGCGTCTCAACACACCTTTGTTTACGACGAGGCTCAAGCGCATATATACGCAGCAGCTCACGTGTGCGCGCAATTTTTCAAAGCTCTTTACGAGCGCAAGGAAAAGGCGAAAACTCGAATTTCGATATTCAATGCGCGTTCGTTTAGATTTCGTCGAATTCGTGCAACCGCTTGTTTAGTCTAACCGAGCCACTCTATATAGCGAATGTCCAAATATTTGATCTAATTTAAGTTTTTATATACGTCTTTGCATGCGTAAAGATCTCATTACGTGGTTCGTTAAATGTACAAATGTTATTCGGTTCGTGGAAGTTTTGCTAACGTTTGCAAGGATACGTTTGCATTTAAATTAGCCATAGCATAATATTTATATTGAAAAACTTTTAAAAAAAGAAATTTCAAAAATAGAATTTCTTTAAATCATCGCCCACTTGTAAGTTGTTGAAGTACTCTTATAAAATTTTATAAAAAAAATTTAAATTAAAAGTCTAGAAGTATATTTTAAATCATTTAAAGGTAAAATAGATATATAGAAAAAGCAGGTTTTTCAGTCAGTATTTCAGGAATCATTGAAACTATATGACAGTTCCGGTTAAAAGTTCAAGGAAAACGTTAAAAAATAAAATGACTTCTTCGAGTTCAAGCTTTCATTTATTATTCCAACAATTAAAAACGCTAACAACCGTCTAAAATAACAATTACAAATTCTTTTATTATTTATTTGTTATAATCAAAATCTTTTTTTTTCATAAACCATATCACTTGTTGCTATTTACAACATTATCAATACCAACAAATTAATCGCAAATACACCAATCCAATCGCACCGCAAAAAAAACCCATTCAACTAACAATCTTACTCCCAACAACCATATAACCCTCGTCTAATACCCAAATCTCCAACAAAAAAAACCCACTTCACTACCACTTTTACTCCATTCTACCCCAACACCTTCCTTTTCGCAAACTTTTTCCCATCTCGTCCTCCTAATTATCAATCTCTCCTACCTTATTAACACACACACACACTTCGCACACCTGTACGGTATTGCTTTCCTGTAGAAGGGGTTTATAGCGAATATATAGTCACTGGAGACGCATTAAAGGGTCGCGGACGCGGAGAGACTGAAGAGGCAGCCGGAGAGCGAACTCGGGGAAACCCGCACGAGCGCGCGAAAATTCGTAACGCGCGTGCGTGTCCGCGGTTATACACATGCTATGCGCGCTGCGCGCTCGAGTTCCGACGAGCTTTTTCCAGGAGCAAGACGCGCGCGCGCATACATATATGAAGCGCGGGAACGAACACGCGAAGCTGCGCGAGTGGATTTGTATAGAAACAGAGTGCGTGGATTGCTGTGGGAATATTATTAGATGATGGTGCTGGGATCTACGGGTGAAGGTTGGAAGTGAAGGGATGTTATGGGGAATGGTGTAGCGGGCGTCGGTAAGGTAGGAAGGTTGTGGTAAATGTAGTGAGGTGTTATCGACAGTTGTAACGGGGTTTTATGATGTATAAGAAATTTTTTTATGGATATTGTTGGTGGTTTGGAGTGTAAATGTTATGGTTTTTTTAGTGGTTCTGAGTTGTTGGATTTTATGTTTGTTATTGTGAATTAATGTTTATTGAATGAAGGTAATGCATGATGTTTAGTTTTGAGTGTTACTATAGGTGCAAGGCTCGATACAGAGTTTACTAGATGATGTGAAACCATCGACGGGAGTTACTAACGCTTGATAATGTGTAACTATTGAAAGAAAAGAAGGAAATTATGATTTCACTAAAAGTTAAAATTAAAATTTCCGTCGTATTTGGAACATGTCATCAATGTTTACTATTACTTGAGGTTTTAAATAATAATATGCATGATATTGGATAAATAATTAATAATAATATGTTCGTCTCTAAATAATTATTATCATTACTGAAGATTAAATATTATATACACATCACAATGGCAAATGCATATTCATTTATAATTAATTACATAAACTATTAGTTATACAACATTTTATTGGATATATATATATATATATATATATCTTCGTACATAAAATATTTTATTCATATTATAATAATTAACACATCATTGTGGAGTATTTCAATATTACGTTTTTTAAACTTTATGACATTCGAAATCCCAACTATTTTACGGTATAGGAATATTTTTAGCGTAAGGTGCACTTATTCAAAACCAAGAAAAGAGTCTAATGCATTGCCGTTTATTTTAATCTCTTCTGGCTCTCAAGGTGAAAAGCTTTTTGCAGTCTGGCGCTGTTTAAAATTTCAAATAAGAACTGATAGTAGAAGAAAATTTCTTGAAAATGCGGGAAATTCCCGTACTTTTGCCTCAGGGTAGAATAATTTTTTCTTTTTGCCTTAGCTGTCATATGAATTTTAAGATATTTCATTTGATTTCTTTCCAGTACTAAGTAAATAAGCATCTTTTTTATTACTTTTCTCAAATGCTCTTATATAAAAGTATAAATTTAGCTTTTGCGAATATTTTAATTGCGATACTTAAAAAAACCTTTCAATGTATCTTATTTGTAGGTACTAATTTATCTGCATGAGTTGTGCATTTTTAAATTCAAATCATCTTAAGTGCTCTTTTTTATAAAAATCTCATGTTATGAACAACTAACGTAACCTTTATTTCCTAAAATTCTTTCATAACTAATCTTACACGATATCTCGAAGAAATCCATGATTCGTGATGCTATATATTTTCTCGTCTGTCAATATGGTAATAATCAATCAAACCGTAGAAAAAAAATCTCGACTCTCTTCGCTCTATATACTCCTTTCCTTCCGCACTCTCAGATCCCGCACTCCTTCGACCGCATAAATCATCCAATAAACTATATTACGGAACCTGCCTTCCTATACACACCCACATATCCGCACTATTTTCGGATAAAACTGGAAAACATCCCTCTATAGTAAAAACGGAAGACACGAATCCAACCCAACTCTCCTACACTTGTATATATATAAACCTCGAATTACCATATATCGACCCATGGCGCGCACTCGCGCTGTTTCCATTATAAATGTCCGATACAATGGAGACTCGCAACGACGCTTTATAGACCTACAATATACATATAGCTAACTCTCACTCTCTCACTCTCTCGTCGACGCTCTTTCCACGAGAAATCGTTATGCGACATGGCTCGCTGAAAAAATAATGAAATCAGCATGACGAAGTATATAGCGCGCGCGCGGAAATGTCTTCGCGGGGTACACACACATATATACACATGTTGATAAGTTGGCCGGCTCGGATCGATTGTCATGGTTGTATATATATTATGTGGAGGTCTACACACGATGGATGGATGTGTATTATATGTATGTAGAAAGTTGTGCGGTTTGTTATCACGCGTACGGTGAGGAAAACTGCCGCGTTATCGTAGGTAGATGAGTGTGTGTGTGTATGTGTGTATATATATAAAAGAGGCGGAAGCGTTCAAGAGGTTCGGGCAAAATATTTTACCGACGTAATGAGGTTTGCATAATAATGTAGAGAGCGAGTGAAGTATATACACACATACGCGTTGGATCAACGATGTATAGTAAGTTTAATGTTGAAATAGAGAGTATGTATGTGTGTGTGTAATATACGGGTCGAGGATTTTGTCTCACTGCTTTGTGGGGGAACATTGTTTTTATCATATAGTTGAAAAGAGAGTCACGTAGTCGGTTGTTTAAAAGATGAAAGTTGAATAACTGTATGCTATGCTATGTATAAAGTTGAAAGTTTATGAAGTGATAAGAATATTTAAAAAACCAAAGCCTCACTGTTTCATTTCCGTACTATATGTATGAGATTATTTCATTCATTGAAATCTGATTCGATTGAAAATTAAATTTAGCTGAAAAACTTTATTCGGTTACAAGGAAAAGAACATAAAAGTTTACTGAAAATTACTACTTTTTTTTTAATAATAAAGGGATTCGTTATATTTTCACTAAAACTTAGAAAAGCTTTTATTAAATATTAATACAGCTATACTTAGAGTCATTTTTCTTCATAATCTGGTGTTGTTGCTTCATTAATAGAGAAAATAATAATTTTCAGTGATATTCTTTCCATAATTCCATTTCAGATCTACATAATTTTTTGTATTGTTGATTAACAAAAAATATGTTAAATTTTCTACAAACGCATGTTTATTTCTTCTTAAAAATAAGAAAATTCAGTCGTCTACCCTTCAACCAATATAAACTTTAAACCTCCGAGGACAGACATTCTCTTCTATTTTCAGCTATCTTTCTATTCGTACAAAAAGACATTGCGCACTATACACTTAAATTTTATAGATCCCTACCGATAATGACAGTGTCCCCTGTACTTTACTTTCACGCCCATTTCTTTTTACGCCCACAGCACCGCATACATATATATACCCATAGACATTCCCCTTTAACGAGCAATCACCCAACTTATTAAACCATCAGAACTTCTCTCACGCACATTTTCTTCCAAAGTACTCTTGCCATTCTCTCTTTCGTGACATGTATGTGTGTGTGTGTACATATATATAAACTTTTCGCAAAAAAAAAATTTACCCCCACACGAAACAGACGGTACAAAGCGACATTGTCCTCTATTAACTTTTTCACTTAAACACCCAATGTTCTTTTTCTCGCCAACTTGGAATTTCTTTGCCGAGATTCGCATTAGAAGTCAGGGTACTTCAGGTTATCCTTATTCGCCATACGATTGCCATTAGAAGAGAAGTATGTGTAGTCGTGTATATATACACACACATACACATACAGGGAAAACGAGCGTACATAAACGTGTATGTAAGTGGTCGTCAATTCAAGTACTTGCCGCAAATGTAATTGATTGACTTATACGATCGCAGTGGACGAGATCGAGAAAGAGCGCCTGTAGCGATGGAAGCTAAAAATAGAAAAATGATTTGCACGGGAAAATTAATAAACCATCAGAGAAGGTAATTTTTAACGCTTATTAGATATTTTTCATCTTAAGGATATAAATAAGCCGATGATGCATGTCTCATTGTACGTGTATATAAATAACGTACGTTATATTATGCCTATTTTGGAAGGCCAATTCCCATGTTGCGTATTTTTCTATATATATACACTTGTGAAAGATTCATTATTCGTATACGTATTATATACCTAAAAATAAAAGAACCTGTATAGTGCCGTAGACATATGATGTGTATACGAACAACTGACCTAAACAAGCACCCAATTAGATCGGAATCTAATCAGCCTCAATCGACATCAAAGTCAAACGCACACACCATGCCTCCTCTTATACATACCAAAATAAACATCCTAATCTAATCTCTCTCTTGAACTCTTCTTTTCACAAAAGAATATACCAAATGTTCTCTATACACCATCCGGTGGTGAAAAATCTTCCGTATATGTGTATTATATACATATAACATCCACCGGTGTGTATGACACAGTTTATGATCGTATATAGCGGTGCGCACGTGCGAGCCGATAAGATAACTCACCGCGTGCGAAGGGAAGTATATACACCAGTATTCAAGAGAGCTAGAAACTCAGGTGGCGCGAAATCGTAAATAAAATGTATAAATCAGCGTGTGGGAGAAAGAGATGTAGGTATATATAGAGAGAAGGTGAATAATGGGACGCGACGGATTTTCCAGTTTTTTTTTTAAGGGTATAGAGAGAGCGAATCGAATTTGTAATGGGAGTGACGGGATGAAGAGTGATTTTAGTTTGTCGTCGAGTGGGCGGTTTAACACGTGCGCACATTGATGAAATATTTATATCGATCGTTGGCGGAGGCATTAGCAAAACAGATGATGCGTGCGGTTTCGTATGGGATTTCAAGCTTGTTTGATTCATGAGCATGCGATACTTTGATCTCTAGTTGATTCGATATATATATATATATATATATATATATATCGTTGTCCTACAATTTTAAATTTAAATGTGCTACAGAATAGGAGAGTTTGTAAAGTTACGTGTATTTTGGTATACGAGATACGCGCGAATATATTTCATGTTTGAAACCAATAGAAAAAGCCTGCTATTATTTTGTTACTGCTTTGGTTTGTTTTGTTTTCTCTTTTGAAAGTTTTCTAAACTATGAAAGATAAACTTGGAAAATAGAAACTTTTCGAAGAAGTAATAACAATATTTTTCTAACGTTGGGTTAGAAAAAATCTAAAATAACTAGATAAAAGAGCATGTCAAATCTGTCTATCCTAAAAGACAATGCTTGTTTTGTTATCCGATATTTTATAACAAAGTCAATTACCTTTGTTTAATACGCTCTCACAACGCGTTCACAAAAAAATAATTTTATAGCAGTATTGTCATCTATATATATATATAATATATAAATTCACACTCCCTAGAATAATATTAACATTTATTTAAACTCAGTGTACACGAGCGATCCTTTTAATTCTGCAGAGCCGTAAATTTCGTCGACCCACAATTGTTTCCCGCAGCAGTACAAAAATATTTACACGAACCGCCGCCACCGCCACCACCGCCGCAATTCATCGTTCAAGTCGCGCGCTGCTCTCTCGACGTATGTGGAACAAAACGAACGTTGCACTGTGTAAGAGTTGCACTGCGCGTGCGCGTATGGTCATGTGACGTAAATACACACACATATATATATATATATATATATATATACACTTAGCCGCATGCGCGAACGAAAGTGCATCTGTCGTGTATATGAATGTACCACACATGTGAATTGCTATAAGCAGCGTGGGCGAGACTCGAACCCTTGAATGAAAAATTAATAGACGCCAAGTACCGATTGTTTCGTGTGAGAGGAACAAACGAAAAAATCGATCTGACGAATGCCAGCGCACATATAAGTATATACGACGTGCGTCTACGTATATACAACGAAGAGTGAAATTGTATAAGAATGGATTGGTGTATATAGTGAATATAAGTGAGAGGTAAACATAGAGAGCTTGTTATGTCAATGGATTCTGCTATATGGAGCTGAGAATAAAAAGCTTTTTTTTATTTCATTGTCAAAGGTGAATCGAAATATTCGTTGTAGCTCGAAACTTATTTACGTTCTCATCGTACTGTTGACTTGAGTTATTGATGGAATTTTTAACTTTACAATTTCTAACTTTTCTGATTTTTCATCGAAATGTATTTTTACCCAATACTTTTGTCATAGTATACGTGTATCGACTTTTAATAATAACTTAACGAGTTTTAGAACTTACCTGTAGTGACGTTATTATTCCAATCAGAGTTGCATCTGTCAGGGGGGAAAAATAAAATGAACAGAGTTGTTTGTAATAGGAAATTATATATAGTAGAGGAAAATGTATAAATTTGAAATAATTCTACGTGAATAATTCATTTGATAGCAAAATCAAAATAACAACAGTAATTATTATTTGAAAGATAAAATCATACCATAAATAAATTAAATTTATATAGAACATAAAATATTCAGTCTATATACTTTGATATAAATAATAAATAATTTCAAATCTCTTATTGGTAGGAAGTTCTACTTTTATAATTAAATCAATATTTTAATTATTTTCAATAATAATTTCAAACTATATTATAAAATACATCTTAAATGAATAAAATAAAAAACTTTACTTGAAATAATTACGTAATTTGTAAAAAAAAAAGTAATTACAATCGCTTGTTGATTACTCCATTGATTTCAATCACAAGACTATTAACAAAAAAGAACCTTCTTACAAGAGCTAAAACAACACATAATCGTTAACTGAGAACAATAAAGTGGAGCAGTCGACGATGTGGGAAAAAGGAGAGATTGAGGGTAAAATCGAAAGTCCCATGGGTCGCGAGATAAAGCAAACAGTTTATTAGTCGATTTGCTCACATAGTCGTAAAATATATATTATCGTTCAACGGGAGAAACGTGCGCCGCTGCAGCAATCATGACAATAATAATAATGGATATTTTTTTTTCACTTTATAATCGTTATTACAATTTTTTTCATACTACATACGTGTTTATTATTTCTTTTTTTTTATTCCACAAAGTCGCCGTATTCGCATGGCGGGATTGTCGCTAAAAACCACCATAAGACAAAGAACAAAGAATAATGCCTCGTTAATACATAATAATAATAATACCGATTAACAATTATATCATCATGCGTATATTTGTTTTATTTTTACTCCATATGTATGTGGGTATGTCTTTACATATATATATGTATATACTGAATGGCACGCGGTACGCGAAAAAATCAAAGGACATATTACAATGTTATACATATGACACTAGAGATCAAGAGCGACTGATAAACTCGCTTTCGAATCGTCGACGTTATCTTTTTTTTGTGTTCTTTTCTTCATTTTTTTTTTTTGGCGTCAATTTTTTACGTTTACTTTTATAATTTTTTTTTGTTTGTTTTGTTTTGTTTCATCGTCTTAACAGAAAAAAGTTTTTTTTATCTTCCAGTAACGTCATATCATCTTAAACATCTTATACATCATGGCAGTCGAAGCTGTTTACGGTATCTCATCTCATACATAGTCTCCGTTCATCTTTTGTATCTTCACGCATTTCCTCATAATAATCATCATCATCATCATCATCCACATTATTCATTATAATTTTTTCTCTTTGTTTTATTTATTTTTTTTTTTGCATTTTTGCGCTCGTAACAATCGTAAAACTATATATAAACGCACGTCGCGTTATAATATACTCGCGGAACGAAAACCTCGAAAAACAATATCAAACGCATATACATATATAATATTATAATATTTGTGTTATAACACGCGGGAACCAAAGAAATCAAAGGAATACAAAAAAAATCTGTAACAAAGATAATAATAATCGAGCGTATTATGCAGTTCGATATTCAAAAGCCGGATATCGTTCGCCCGAACCTCGCGGGTCCGGTCGGTCCTCGGGGCGGTCGCGTGTAGAACCGCAGTCCTCGTTCGGTCTACGTGCGCTACGCGCGTATAATTACAACCACCATGCGTGCGCCCGTATTCCGAGGGACGAAAGCTCTCGCGACCTATGCCCCAAGTCCGACCTCGTCTCGACGTGGTTCGATTATATATATACATATATATATAATTTCTACGTATATATGTACATATATATATGACTTCCGATTTCCGGCTACTCCTATGCCGCTTTTAACAACGTTTTTTCGCTCTTTTTTTCTTTACCTTTGTATATATAAAAATTTGTGTTTTTATGTAGATGTGTATTAGTGACACACACATACACGTGTATGTGTCAACAAAACCGCGGGTAAATTAAACGCGCATAATATTGAGTGCGGATCGTCGTCATCGTCGTCGTTCTCGTCAAGTCGTATACGTATTATTATAATAATATAACCAACAGATTAGAGAGTCCAGGTATATGTCCACATCGTAGCCGTCACCGTCACCGTCCACGTATCGTAGTCACGTCTTCATTCTCAGCGGGAATTCACCATCGGTATACAATTTTTGTTTTGTTTTGTTTTTTTTTTTTTTTTGTTTATTATGCAATCAACATGCTTATTT
The DNA here is from genome assembly GCA_036873485.1 of Torymus texanus. Lineage (NCBI taxonomy): Eukaryota > Metazoa > Arthropoda > Insecta > Hymenoptera > Torymidae > Torymus > Torymus texanus. The sequence continues at coordinate 14,633,245 of JAYJLV010000011.1, forward strand.
CCACCGGCTATATCGATAAAATCTATTAGGATCTCGGCCAGAGTGCGGATATTAATCTATTATATATATATATAACGATCGAATTTGTTTATTATTTGTTTATTTCATTTTTTTTGTTTATTTATTATATAGTTTTCTTTCTTATTTTTTTCCCTTTAATTACGCTAAAGTCGACTCGCTTCTGTAATTAGTTCTACGGAAATCCCAAAGCTCGCGGTTCGCCACACGAGCTCCGACGCCTCGCAGCATTTTGTTCGAAAAATCTTCATATTTTTTTTTTCTCATTGTTTATTATTATTGATTCTCCTGCGATATCTGGTTCCTTTCTCAAACGCTCCATTCACGTCACGTCGCTAAAGTAAGCTGCGTGTGTATGTATTGCAATTACAACGTCGTCTTATTCTCTGACTCAGGTGGATTGTTGGTTTTGTTGTTCTCTCTCGAACGAAAACTTAGTATTTTAACCTTTAACCAATACTCATGTATAACAGTAAAACAATATCAAATCAAATTTGTTAGTTTGGAATGGTTAGGTATAGGGGTGGAGTGATAGTAAAAACGAAATCGAGATAAGGAGAGAATGTTTACCTGCACAGTATCCACAGAGTATTTTTTGGCTCAACAATAAAATCAATAATACCAGTTAGGTACGGTGCTTATCTTTTAACTAAGACTATTGGATTTTTACCTGAACGTCGAAAATAATCCGTAGATACTAAACAGGCAAAGACAATCTTTTATCTTCGACTCCTCGAACATAACATTGTCACTTTTCAAAACCCAAACAATCAATTATTCTATTGCGACGAATTCAGCACCATTTCAAGGCTTTACAAATAAACGCATTCCGATATAACACAACGTCAGCCAATCATTCTCCGTCTCCTGCTGCTACTACTACTACTGTGCATCATAATCATTACCATCGTCATCATCAGACAACCACCGAGCTAAAGAGAACCGACGACTGTCCATAATAATCATATTTCTTCTTCTTCTTTTTCTTCTTCATTTATTGCAGACTGGTAACGATAGGGACAAGAAGTATAGATTCCAAACGCATGTGTACCTTCCGTAGTTGTGTATTATCCATGTTATACTCCAGACGTATCAGTCCGTAGCCAAATTTCCAAAAAAAAACCATAGGTATAATAGGAGGGGACGAGAAATTTAGAGAGGATTTTCTATCTTCTATATATTTGCAAAGAGGTTGTTTGGTGTTCGGAGAGAGATAGATAGAGAGGTGGGAGGGTAAGAGGAGGTTGATTAAAGGCGACTAGCAGCCGACCTGGTGTAGCATCGTGGCCAGCCGAAAGACGCGCATCCAGGCGAACATGTCGGTGGAAAGGGGACGGCAGGTAAGAGCCCTACGGGCCGCTGACGTCGACTGACTCGCCGCTGCCGAAGCTGCGGAGGCGCTGCGCTGAAGGGCGCTAGCCGCACGGGACGGCGTCGCGTTTACCGAACTCATGTCGCTCTCGGATTTGCGTTCCTTCTGCTGTTGCTGCTGCTGCTGGGGCGAGTATTTCATTCTGGAATAAGAGAAAAAGAAGAAAAAATTGGTGAGATGATTAGGTGCGTAAAGTATGATTGGTTTTATAAAATTTATGCTATAATTCATGTAATAATACATTGAGATGTATGGTTATGGTGGAATCTATTAAAATTTTGGGAAAAAATCAATTTTTTTATCGTTTGTTTTGATAAATAATATATAAACTTTTTTATATAATATAGTTTTTGTAGTAATAAATTGCAATATCGGTTGCCTGCAAAATTTGATTAATTTTATCATTGTTTTCAGGATCTTTCTTTTTTATATGTTTATTCCATTATTACGTGTTTTAAACAAATTCATATTATCCATTTTTCTCTTATTTTTAAATACAAAATATCTATAGATTCAATTTTCTTTTTTTTTCACATGTTTTAAGATAAGATATTTCGAGGAGATGGTATTTTTATGAGTGCACCGTTCAGTTCTAAAGTTTCTAAAATACTACAGTGAAACTTTATATTTTGAAAGAAAAAAGATGGCCGGCCAACGTAATACATTTTACGGGATACAAAATTAACGCCCATGACTTTGGACTGATAGAGTTGGCTTGACACTATTGATTGATTTGAAACACGTGTTGCCTGAAAGCGTTAACTTTATTGATTTCCTGATACCGAGCAGCATGCTGTCAGCATTTTTAAATTTAGGTTCCACGGTCGTTTCGATAATTTTCCAGATGTTATCCACCACGAGATGTATCAACGTGCTTTTATTGTTTGTTTTAAAAGAAAAAAAAAAATTAGCATTTTAAATGCAGCTTTAAACTAAGTTTAGAAAATGAACTTGTAGAAAAGTTTTTTCACAACAAAGTGTAAGTTTCAAGTGCAAAGTGAATGGACTATTTCGTTCATGAAGGAAGAAAAATTACTGTTATTACGTGATCGATATGTAGTTAAAAAAACATTAATCAGACCTATTTTCAAGTGTAAAGATAGCAAAAAAGAAAAAATTACAAAATTTTAATACACATTATAAAACAAATATGTATCAAAGTAGTTTGGTTATTTTAAACATTATTTTATTCCTAAGGGGATACAAAATACACGTCAGTGAAGAAAGTGAATTAAAACAATTTTTCAATTACATTATGAAATACAAAGTACGAGTATAATTAAATGAAAGTAAAAGGGTCCAAATACTAATTTAATTGCTAAATGAGTTTAAAATTATTCATTTTACCACGGTTTACTCTAATTATATTTTAATAAATTCCACTAATAACATACAATTTTGAAAACATACATTCATCAATGTTTTCTTTTATAAAAAACCATTATTAGACCTTTTAATAGATTTTATGTTGATTAATGATAAAAATAGTTATTTGTTTTCATATGAATTGCATAGATAAAAGAAGTTAAAGGATGTCATCACGTTTTTCCGTGCTTTAAATGCTGTGTTCCAGAACATCAACTTGAATTTCCATAAATAGACAGAATATTTCACTGAAACGATCAATGCAGTCAATGAAACCATACGAATGAATGTATGTAGCGTATATAAAATATTCCTTTTTATGTTTAAAAAAAAACTTTTACTTTACAAAAAAGAATCTTTTTGTTTGCAAACATTTCCAGTAATTTTCAAACCGTTCAACCCCAAGTATATAATTGCGAATATCATTGCAATCACCGAAAGCCATAAAAAGCACGCCAAAAATGCTTATATTTTAGCAACTATGAAATTACAGCAATTTTCTCCCCAAGATGTTATCAAGATTCACATTAATTTCAACGCTACTTTACAACAATTCCCTCACATATCACTCATTTTTAATTTCAATGCCACTCAAAGTCTATACACTTCCACGTAAAAACCATTATCTCATCTCTAACCTAACACACGTGTCCTACACCAAACCCACACTCTTCTATACCATGTCGCAACAATCCAATCCCGTACACATCACTATATACACATACAAACCATGCAATCATTTACCTCCTCCTAGTCCCCTTCACGATCTTCTCTCTATACCTTCTGATCTTCTCCCGAATCTGAGAAATCATCTCTCTTTCTGTCTCTCTTTCTCGTCACGAGGCAGCACACCCCCAAGCTGCCAATTACACTTTTACCTCCTGACCTAAATCCTTCATCCGTGTACACACACAGACACTTACACAAAGCAAAACAAAAAAAAAAAAGAAGAAACTATAAGGAAGATGCACTTCTCCTTCTATATATATCTATATATACGCGTATAACGTTCCTGTCCGCAAGCCGACTGACAACTGCGCGATGCCTCCCACACGAGTAAACGAGTAAGCGCGCCAAGCGACCTGGTCACGGTCGACGTCGTCGTGACTTATCTATATATCACGCTGAAAGAGAGAAAGAGAGAGAGAGAGAGAGGAAGGAAAATGTGGGCGAGTTTACCCTTGGTAAAGCCGCCAGTACTGCTACTGCTACTGCTGCTGTGTGTTGTGCAGTTAGCGTGTGTATATATGTGCACTTTAGGTATTTCATT
>JAYJLV010000011.1:14638583-14665931 GCA_036873485.1 Torymus texanus
ATATACGTGTGTGTGTGTGTGTGTGTGTGTGTGTGTGTGTGTGTGTGTGTGTGTGTGTGTGTGTATATATATATATAGTTCACCCTTAGCTTGCGTTCTTTTACGCTCGATTTGTCTTATCGTCGGATATTTCGACAAATTGCAAGATCTCCGCTGTCGCTCTCCCTTCGTACGCGATCGCTTCATTGAAACCGTGTTACGCGTATAGTGCGGAGACGAGGGACCAAGGAAGAAAGATTCGATGGACGCGATTTCAGCTATGTTATTGACGAGGGGTCGAAATGTGGCATTCTTCTTTCTTTCTTTCTCTGATTGTTGGTTTCTGTGCTTTATCGGGAAACAAAGGGAATGTGAGGATTTTGGTGGGATAAATAAAACAACGCGCATAGGGAAAACGATTGGTTTTAATGGGTGGTTGCAACGAGAAGTAGGCGATATTTCGGTGGTATATAAGTGGAGTTTTAGAAGTTTGTAAACGTGTCTGGTGTAAAGGAATAAGAAAATGTATGTATATAGCTTCGTTGTGTGGTATTACGTGTCGAGGAGTATACTTGTAATGAGGTAATAAAAATAATTCGTTGCGTGATGGTACGGTAACACGCGAAGTTTTAGATCGTATAGGTATATGTTCCTGTCATTCTTCTACATTTATTTTTCTGCTAAAAATTCATGTATTCGTAAATAAATGTCTGTGGTGGCTATTTACATACACGTATAGCGTTTAACTGTAATTATATATGACAAAATAATTTACAGTTTAGTTTGTTTACATTTTAATAAATTGAAAGGTGGCGTGATAACATTATTTTTATGTACGGAGAAATGCTAAACAAATTCTATTTTTCTGATATTTTAAAGATAGATTTAGTAAAATATTGTATATTATTGTAAATAACATAAATGATTAATAATAAATATTTTATCAATTCTATTATTTTAAACCTAACATATTATGCACATTCCGTCATTATCCTCTCGTTAAAAAAGAAACCGTATATAGAAACTTTACCTCCTTCATTTTCAACGCATTTATCAATCACATGCCATTTAAAACCGCGTAAAAATCTCATTTCAAAACTCCTTAACAAAACATCAATCAAATACCCACGCATACACAAGCCTATACTCACTCCCTCGTACAAAGCTTCGCCACCCTCCGGTACCCTCGACCCAATCTCAATTTCAAACCATACTCTCTCTCTCTCTCTCTCTCCAACGCACTCAACTATATACATCCAACAAACGGAATTCCAAATCATTGAATAAGCTTCAGGGCGTAAACGCGAGCAGGACGACGTCGTGTCTCATCCCTCTCTTTTAACTTTTCTGTAACGTCGATTTTTTCACGACGACAAAGTGCCACTTGACCTGCACAGCGTTGTCGAGAAAATACTTTTTCAAGTCAATCCCCTCTGGCTTGTAGGCTTCTACGATCCTTGCTGAGAAGTTTTATCTTCGCGCACGATGATCGACGAAAAAATTTAAAAGCTTACACGTAAGATGCTGCGAGGGTTTGTATACGAGGGCTAAAGTTTGGTAAGCGTAAACGGAACATGGTATTTATTTATTTTTTTGTAGTGAGGGGTCGTAAAGTTTTCTTCTACAAAAGATGCATGGTGTGTGAACGAGGCTATAAGTTACGTATGGGTATGGTTTTTTGGGATGTGATAGTTTAGGATGATTTAAAAAAAGAAAATTTTTGATAATAAATAGAGAGAATTGATTAAAGAGAACAAATAATTACAATAATAACTACGTAAAATTGAAATATCACTATTATGACATGCGAAAAGTGTCGATTCGAGCTGTATCACTGCTGAATAGATAATAGCAATCCTCATATATATTATCTTGCGTGACTTACACGCATTAATATTTAATTTATATTTGATATTTATATAAATCATTCAATTCTATATCGTAAATAAAACATATATATATATATATATATATACACACACACAATATTTGAATTTTCTGAGAAAGACATGATGATTGAAGTATGAATAGGATATAAATAAGATAAGTACCTTATGTCCGCATACCAAACCGTACCGCCAGCACTAGCAGCTACGTGATTGCACTTCTTTAGCTGAGTTACTCTACTGTCTCCTTGATCGCAATAACCATTGGCACGACTGGATAATAAAATAGTCTGCCACGAAAACTCATTGTCACTATCGCTATTTACATTGGAATCAATAGAATTTCTAACTCTCGTAGTGATTCTAAAACTTTTTGAACGTGTGGGTGTCAAAGCTCGCGACAATCGTTCTCTCAAGGAGTTAGATCGACCCTTTCGTTTGATCTTGCGATTGTCGGCATTGCACGACGATTCACAGTCGCTGAATGAATTCATTATATCTATTGCGTGTATGCTAAATTGATATTTTATCTTAACACTTTTTTTTTATTTTATGGTCATAACATATTATTGTGAAACTGCGTCGTTGTTGTTTTAAAAATATAATATTTATTTAATTTATTTATAGGTATATTTAATTTAATATTGGATTTATTATTAAATTTATCGTAAATTTAAAATTTAACATTCTAACTTTTTCTGATTTCATTAATTTTTAAATAAATTATTTTCACATAAAGAACTATAATGTACATTTATATACACAATATATAAACAAAATAACGAACAAATCTAATCAAAAGAATCACGCACAACTGATGCTCAAATCAACGAAATACTTTGTCAACGCACAAACGATGAATGTGAAACTTTTTTTCTCTCTCCACCCCGAACGTGACTTTGATGGATCGACGAAGAAGAAATTCCGTCCGCGAGTTAAGTTGATTCGCACAAACATCAGGCGCCGAATTCTAGTTTGAACTAACGTTGGCAAAAACGTGCGCGCCTCAGTAGTCGACGAGATGCAAACACACGTTGCGGACAAAAGAATTAGGATAAGGGCAGGCGCGATTTCTGCTTCCTGCTTCGAGAAACCGCATCCCGTTCCTTGGCCATGTGGTGAAAATAAACTCTTTGATTACGAATTTCTTTTATTTTTTGTTTCTTGTGCTGATTGTTTAGATCAGTAAATTAATTGTTAATTATGCATGAAAATATATTTATTTGAAAAATATTTTTACGTTGAAATTATAAAGTAATGAATAGTAAATAAAACATATTAAGTTAAACTTTAAGAATGAGTAAATAAAATTATTAAATGTATATGCTTCTCTAAATAATTTGTAACAAAATGGAAACAAAATTAATTTTCAGTACTGATAAATAATTAATTATGTATTAAAACAGCAATAGGTAATTGAAGTCAGTATCATCTCTTGCCCTCAGTATTTTTAGTCACAAATAAAACAAAAATAATAGTTTGTGTACAGGTATTATTCAATAAATTATACTCTATTATTTTTTACAAATCAAATTTTATTTTTTTCATAATAAAACTTATGATAGATAATTTATATGTGCATTTATATTACAGCCATAACAGTAATTTATTTTACTTGAACAACGTATAAAATTTTAGAAGCTTAGGTTAAGTTGTAGCAATATTTTATACATAATAAATTTATTTGTAACATCTTTAATATCTATAACTTTTTATGAAAGCAGCTTCTTCTTTACTTTTAGCTACAAGAACAAAGAACCATGGAGTACCCTTTTTAACAATAAACTTTTCATGTTGTAAAACTTCACCCAGAGACTTCTTGATGTCAATTTTATAAGGTTTTTGGTCAGTACCTTCAAAATATATACTTAAATTATCCACTTGGTACCGTCTATTGGTATCCCATGCAGGAGGTTCTTCAAAAAGTTCCAATAATTGTTCACTAATAATTGTAGTTTCATGAAAATTTTGAATAAAGTCAGTTTGATTGTTTTCAGGATAAGCAAAACTCACTGGCCAGATTAACATATCTTGTTCATCCAAATGAACATGACATTGACTATCATAAAATATGTACGAGCTGTCAGTTTTGATATTCCTAGATACAATGACTTCTTCTATTTTTTCTTTAATTTTATCAGTTTTCTTTTCTTTTAACTCTTGCAATCTAGAATCTCTTAAAAATATTTTCTTATTTTTTACAGCTTGCGCTCTTAATGTTATAATTTCATTATCCACCTCTTTCTTTTGGGCTACTATATTAAGAATTTGATCACAATAATTAATGCACTGATCATAATTTTTAACATGAAAACAACATTTAGCACCTGTATGCAATGATTTTATATAATCTGGATTCAATTTTAAGGCTAGTTTACAATCATTCAAACTTGATCTATAATTCTTGAGTTTTAATTGAGCCAATGCTCTATTATTATACAATTGAGCCATTAACTCTTTATCCTCGCATTGGCTTGAAATACCTTTTGAAAAACTAAGAATCGCCATTCGATATTTCTTATGTTTATAATTAAAATTTCCATCTTCCTTATAATTTTGTGCCAATTCATTAGGAGTATTATATTCTTCACTATATTTTAATTGCTGAAGTCCTTCTATAAGAGGAGAAACGTCAGTGGCATTTTCGGGAAGTTGAGTCATAAAAAAGGGATGCTTTTCCATTTCTTCTTGCCAATGATCTTCTGGCCAGCCATCAGAGTAAGACTTTTTGTCAAGATTATCAATATAATCTTCGAGTTGTTTATCAAGCTTTGCAGCTAGCACTAAACGTTCAGCTTCTGACCATGTTTTCTTTATTTCTTTTTCTTCCGTTTGAACATCATTTTGATTTGTTTCACTCATGGCTGTCTTTTGAATTGTGCTATACTACAATACGATAAAATATTTCTAGACATTATTTTGAAATTTGTTTACAATAATGTTATTAATACTTACAATAAATAGGTTAAGTTTCCTCAACTGCCTATTGAGCTGCAAATACATATTTACATAATGAATTTATAAATGAATAAGAAAACACAAAATATCATAATAAATATATTTGATATCAACTTACGGAGAATAAATTACAACAAATTATTTAACGGTATTTTCGGCGCGATAGACCACCACATCTGCAGCTGATACAGTACGAAAACCTCGTGTGCAGACTGTAGACTAACTTCTGCTACTACGTACGACATTACCGACAGTGGAGATTATTTATTTGATACGAAATTTGAAATTCAAAACTACTTTGCAAAACAAAAAATTTCAGTCGTTTCCTTGTGTAACTTAAAATATAAGTTATAGGTTTAGTTGAAATTGTATTCAGTATTCATTCTTTTTAGGCAATTTAAGTAAACTTGCTAAAATTACGAAAATTACAGACCAAGAGACTTTAAATTTCTTTAAAAAAATTATTAAGCAATACACTATAACTATGAATATAAATTTTTAGGATTATTCAAATTTTCCTTGAAATAATTAAATATTTTACCTTGTATTTAGATTTTTAAAACGTTAATTTCAAAATAAAATGACATATTTTAATACTATCACTTACAGTAATTTACTAATAAACTCTTTAATTGGGTATAACTTTATCCATTAAAATAAAATTAGTTTTAAAGATTAAAAAAATAAAAGAGTAAAACAGAAAAATTAACTGTAAAATAATTTTCAATGAAGTATTCATTGCAGATATTTGTAATTGACATAAGACATTCTTTTAATATCAATGATTTATTGTTTTCTGAGTATTTCTTTTATTTTCAAAGAAAATGAAGGTATAAAAAATTAATATTTTGTTTAAATTTCATTAATCGAATCTGTATTTTAATGCAGAGAACACATGAAATGAATCAATCAACAGGACTGATGTCACTGGCATGATAATAAATAAACGTCATGTATGATCTTGAGGCTCTGCCCCTAACAATGATCATTCATATACGCTGCGAACTTCCAATGAAGACAATTCATGGCTGGTACTTGCCAGCTCCATGTCAATGTACATTTTTTCACAATTTTTTTGCCTACTTATTTAACAGTATTAACATTTTACACTAGATGCCTCATTCATTTGCAAAGTTTTGCGAGGAGTCATAGATTGAATCTGAGATATGTTGGCTGTACAACGAGTTACATGATGATAATTGTCCTAAGATTCCTCATTGTCCAGTGCAATAACCTCATTGTGGTGGAGAATTGACTCTGTGAGTTTACTTGGTTGCGGATTCCAGATAAGCAATGAGATCTCCTCGTTCTTGTGGCTTTTTCAAACCAGCGAAGACCATCTTGGTTCCCGGAATGTATTTCTTCGGGTTCTCGAGGTACTCGAAGAGGGTGTCTTTGTTCCAGGTGATACCTATCAAAAAGTAAAAACAGCATTAGATATTGATGCTTAATTATACTCATTGTTCTTTCATCATTTTTGTCTTTTAAAAATAGTTTGCTTACCCTTAGCCTTGTTGGCATCTGTGTAGGCATAGCCAGCGGCCTGACCGGTTTTCCTGCCAATCAGACCATGGAGATTGGGGCCAACCTTGTGTTTGCCACCAGCCTCAACAGTGTGGCACTGGGCACACCTCTGAACGAAGATCTAACAACAAACAAAAACAATTGTTGCTATTGTTTTGAACCAGTAAAATTAATAAAAAGTGTTTATGAAATCGAGAACAAAGATTTTGTAAGATGGAAATTTAATTATCATAACTCTTATCTCTATAAAACTTTTATCTAAACGACAATTGTTAAGAATGCATATTATCATTTTTAAGAAGTCCATTTTATATAACATTAGATATTTAATATCCAAATGATTGTTTTTTTTCCTCTTATATAAAATTTACATGCATAAAAAATTACATAATTTTAAAATGTACTTCAAACAATTCCATAGACTAAATTTAAAAGTTCAAAAAAAGTTTCATACTTAAAAATAGCTTGACACTTTTCCTTGAAAATGTTATTATTTGCCAAGTATTTTTATACTATACGTCAAAGGATTACAAAACTTTTTTCACGTTCCAGCACGCGACGCCAGATGTCAGTGTTATCGGTATATTAATTTTCACGCCCGCACGTGCTAAAATTCACTGACGGCGCGCCCGTACACACTTCTTTCGGAGCACAAGACTGAACGCGCGACGTGTCATCGTTGTTTCATCACTTGATAGTTCTAGATTCGTCGAGCAATAATAGCTATTGTTATCATTCTATTCGTTCGTATAGTATATTACTTAATGTATACACATCGTTCTAAGAAATGACAACAGCATTCGTAAAATCACTATTTATGACATAAAAAGAAATTGTAGTGATCGATCCTTACCTTCTTTCCCTTCTCAACGTCACCAGCTGGAACACCCATGATTGTAAATCTGAAACAGTCAAATGATGAAATTAGACTGGCTATCTATACAGCTAAAAAAGACAAAATGTTTTATCGCAAGAGCGTGGGAGCGGCAGATTTAAATTTTCCATTACTAAGTATAATACCGTTATCGCACACGTGGAAGAAGCCGCGGTATATAGCGGCGACGGTGGCGGCGGCTTTGACCTTGCGCAATTCCCGCGCGTCGTTACGTCATCGTAGCTATAGTCTCGTTCCCTTGGCCTAACGAAATCGTCATTAGTTTCATTGAACGCGAGATGCGCGTTTGGTTTGAATAAAAAAAGAAGTTTGCGCACACGCGAACCTCGTAAACAGCTGAGCTACAGACGTTTTTCTTCATGCAATCGTATAAGTAAGAAGGATCATACGTACGTCACAGAGGAAAAATCGCACGAACCGCTTGAGCGAAAAAACGTTGTGGGTATATAATTGAATTGTAATTCTTAGGTGATTTAATTATTGGTGTTAGATCTCAATCTACGTGAGATTGTAGAGCAGGAAGGAAACTAAATTTTTTTTTGATGGTGAGAGTTCTATGAATAAAAGTGCGTTATCGATTTTAGTGAAAGTAGCTTGACGTTCGATTTTTTAAAGTAAAAGTATAAGTTTTTCCCGGCACGTTAAAATTTGAAAATAAATAATAGAAATAGTTTCGATTCATTACCTATTCCCGTCGTTGACTCTTATTTAACAAATCTTTTTCTAATAGTTTTTAAACTGACTTTTAACTATTTAGATAATGGAATAAACCATCGAAGAGGAAAGAGGAAAATACTTTCCGTATACAAAATTTATTGTCCAATATTGCGAAATGTTATTTTATATAATCCATTGTATAACAACAATTCGCTGTTAATATCGTATACACAAAAAAATTAATCAACCACTCAATTAGCGGTCAGCTGAGAACCAAAGTCCAATCGATTTAAACTCTTAACAACGTTATTCATTTTATTGCATCGAGACAATTTTTTTTTCTTTATTCGCTTATCTCACGCAATGATTCACGCACCTACATCATTGCATATATATACTCTAATTACAATTTATGCCCTTTTGCGAGAATTTGAGGAAGTAGCGAACAGCGGTACACATACGATATAAAGAATGTGGTATAGGAAAGCACCGGGCGAGTGTGACGTCACTTATATATGTATTCTACAGCCTTGAGTGCAGTGTCACGACCTAGAGACTCTTTTAGCAATATTATCTATGGCAATGCAAGTGTTATTTATTAAGCATTCCTATCTTTATCCAATGTTAATTTTCTCGCTTATCGCGTGTGTACACCTCAGCGCCTGATCGCTCGACAGAAAAAAAAAACCCACTCTCAACACCCAAGCACGCGCCATTCTCTCGTTCTTTCTTCCTCTCTCTCGTTCTCCCGTATACTACACGCAAGTATTACCATGCAAAGCGCAACTGAACGCAATCAGAAACTTCCGACACAATCTGGACTTTTCGTTGTTATAGCAAAATGTACTATCGTTAACTCGGTCGCGGGTGTATGACACAGATTCGGCAATGACCTTAATCCAATATTCCTCGCACATAGTGGATTGTATATATATATATATATATATATATATGTGTGTGTGTGTAAGAGGATGAGAATCTCTCTTGCAGAGGCGGCAGCTGCGCACGCTTGCGCGTCCCCACGCCACCACCGCGCCGATTGATTCTCTCTGCTTAGCTACCTTCTCCGCCCTCGCTAAATGTTAGAAATGATATGACAATATATTTCATCCTTGTAGCAAGTATTAGGAAGTTTTTTAGCTACAACGATTCTCTGACGATGTTGGCGATGGTTTGAAGATTTTTGGCAGCATGCCACTATATAGAAGCTACTCGATATTATCGTCAAGGGTAACCCGTCGTAGAAAGGTTAATTTCAATGGGGCGTTGAGATGTCGCGTTACGACAATTCGCAAGGGATTTACAAACGGTTAATAGGATTGGAATGCACGACTGTTATCTGATAAGAAACAAGGGAAAAAGAAATAAAAAGAGAGATAGAAAAAAAAAGAGTCAGTGGAGCACTGGCTCACGGCCAGCGTAGGTGCGAACGTTACATAACGACGTCGCGACGTTTCTTGCTCTCGCGATCTTCTGCTCCGAAAAACACCATGACGGGAAGATATACGCACGTGGAAATCACGGGATTCCACGTTATGAGAGCGCGCGAATAGCGGAAGCCACGCGACTGCACGTGTCGCGTGTCTCACGCATGAGAACCTTGATAGCACACGCTTCTCTGTCTCACGTTTCACATTCGCATACACATACATACCGAGTCAGTCATTCACTTACTGTTATTCGTTGAAAAGCTTTGACTCGTGGATTTACAACTAGCGTGTATATGTTAGAGTTATAAAATTGTTTAATGAGGGTTATTATATGTGAATGGACAAGTAATACTCACTGTTTTAGGTAGCTTTACAGGGGGCGAGTACGAACTGCTGAACGTGACTCGACCGTCGTCCGACCGTGAATAAAGGGGCGCTCGGTCGTCTCGATCGATATTCCCTCTCGACTATATGCAAGAGCGAGCGAGCGAGCGAGCGACGCGGCTGCCGCCACCCGGGCGCTTTTTCCGCGTATGTCAAGGTAATTTCATGAGCTTAGGCAATACTGCGAGATGTATCGGCTGCTGTGGTATTTCGGCGGTAAGCGATAACAGCGCCTAAGTGTACAGCTGTGGTAGGAATTCAAAGTGATGGTATAATTGTTGGAGGCGTTTTTTTTTTGTTTTAAATCATTTTTTTAGGATAAGCTGGAACCGTTATATCTGATGTACTATCGTTTGAGGAATGTCACGTTGAGTTGATGAATTGACTTTCGGGATTTTGTGAGGAACAGTGTCAGTATATTTCTTTAATTTAAGGTGATAATTAACATTAGCTTCTTTGTTGTTATATCGTTACCAGTTATACGATTTACTTTCATCATCCACAATCTAAGATTAATTGAACAAATACTTTTCTCATCACATGTCGCAAAGTATACTTAACAATTGATATATCAGGCAACTTGATATCAATATAATAGAATATACATGCTGCAATATATAAAAAAAGTTACAAAATTCAAAGTATACATGCACGATTTAGACATTACAATTTAGCGATGATTTAATAGATTTAGTGTATATATGATGTAACGATTTGTTATAGTGCAAAATTGATATTATGTAGATATTATTTTTGCACAATTTGTTTTATATGTGCATATTCTAAGAAATTTATATATTGACAGATATTTTTATCTAAGGCAGAAAAGTATAGTTTAAATTCTTTAGTCTAAACTATTTATTCATTATAATTTATTAAACATATTTTTTCACATTTAGTTTCTTTATATAAATATACATTAAACAATATTTTTTACTTTTATCACCTTTGTAAAAAATAATACAAACAATACAGTTTTATAAATGTAAATTAAATCCAGAAAGTATTTAATTTTTTCTTTTACCTTTTAATAGGTATAAATTATAAAATTATATAAATATTGTTTTGAAAAGAGAGCATAACTTTTACTAATATATTTGTTTTTAATTCCTTATACAATATTTTCAAAAATTAATAATAAATTATTTTATAGTCTATCTAAATGTATCGATTCGCATACGCGGAAAAACGCAATACCAATTGAAACTTTTAGATAGATTGATAATTTTATATTTTATTTACAAATCATTTATAGGCTCTGCTTAATTCATTATTAACTTTTGAAAATTATGTTCTCAGGCACAGGCACGGACACAGTCTTGAACTCTTGAAGTTGAAAATGGCAATGTAGACGAATCTCTTGAAGTATTGTAGTTCATGACATAACCTAGAAAGTTTGGATGTATACGCAACAGAACGTTTAGTTAGTAACCGCCGCGATGGTGAACGTTTCGAAAGGAATTTTGGTTGAATGGTAAATTCTACGAAAACAAAACTTAAATATATGTTTTTCTTGTCGTAGAAATTGTAAACAATTGCTTAGCATTGAAGTTACTTTGTTGGCAATGGTCTGATTATTCTATGTAATCAAGATCTTCCGGAATGTTGAATTGTTTATTGAGCTGAGATTCTTCTATATTAAACTTGTTGTTGCACCAAGTTTTGAGAGAAAAAATATTATCTGTCCATGTGTTAGCACCATCTTTATAGAACTATAATACATAATAAATAACATTTCAAAGGTGTTTAGACCTAAAATGAAAAGTTAATAATTGATACATACTTTTACTTTCTTGTTTATTTCAGCAATAACTTCAGGATCAGCATCGCTGAATTTTTTAATTTGTTTTTTTAAGTCTTCGTCTTTACTTTTCAATTCTTCTATCTCATTTAAAACAGCTTTTGTTTTTTCAAAATCTTCTTTGTTTCCCTGTTGGCAAGAATGATAACACATCAATTTTAAGTTTCAAAATAAAATAATAATAATAAAAAAAGTTACTCACTTCTTCCTTTTTAATATCATCTTTTAATTTTTCAAGTTTAGTTTCAAGTATGAGAATTTTCTTTCCTATTTCTCCAGCTTGAGATTCTAAGAGTGGTATTCTTTCTCTATAAATAATTAAGAATAGTTTTAATGAGAATGTTGTGATAAAAATTAATATACAAGAGTATTTTTCACTTACCCTGGGAAGGACCAAAAATATACCGATGTTCCGATTTTATCAGAATGTACTAATCCGTCATCAACTAAACCTTGAAGTACATCCTTTACAGCTTGTTGAATAACTCCACATTCTTTTGGTATAATAGTTTCCAATTCTTTTAGGGTGTAAAATTCTCTTTTTTCATGAAAAAATTGTAACATCCTTGTTCGCTTTTCATCTGCTGTGACTCTCTTTCGCTTTGACATTTTGATTCTAAATAAAATATTTTATGTAGTATTAATAAAAGTATTTTTTATAATAGATATGATTTTTTTTAGTGATGAAGCTATGAAACAATTTTTGCTACACTTGGACGACACTTTTGCTTTGGGAAAAAAATTTATTATTCAAGATTTGGATGATAGACATTTATTCATTGCTGTTGATATACTGGATATGTTGCACACAAAAGTAGATGATTTAATGGACAAAATATCATTTCCAATAACAGAAAAAGAAGGATAAGCATTCAAATACCCAATTCGTATTTATATTAGTTAGTAAATCATTTAATTAAAAACATGGCTGGAAGAGAATCAGGAAGAATCAAAGATGCAATCCAAAAACGAATTCTTGATGAAGAAGCTAGAAAGAGAAGACAGAGAAAAGCCCTTGAAGCTTTGGAACAAGATAATTTTCATGAAGATCCTCATGCTGATTTGGGTAAGCTTATTTTTTCATTTTTATATTTTCTAAAGGGAAATTCAAACATATCTTGAATTTCAAATTATTATTGTTTATAGTTATCTGAATCATGATTTAAATAAAAAAATATCTATCAAAACTAATTTCAGTTATGAGCAAAAAAGCACCAAAATTCCAAGAAGATAACAAAAATTCATCTCGTAAAAGAAAAGCTCGAACTGCCGAATATTTCAAACTGAGATTTCGAAAAAACTTTCTACAACTTGTTGAAGAGGATCTCAATTACAACAGTAATGGGCCAAATTATACAACAGCTCAGGCTCCACCTTCCTGTTATCCTGAAAGACATTTTTGTGCAGTCTGTGGATTTCCTAGCACCTATACATGCATACCATGTGGAGCAAGATACTGTTCTACAAAATGCCTTGGAACACATCTTGACACACGCTGCTTGAAATGGACTGCATAAGTTAAACTCACTATTGTTGATTGTAAATTAATTTAAGAGTAATTATGTTTTTTGTAATAAAGTATTTTTTAAGCCAATTCATTTGTGTAATTTTTTATCAATCTTTGTACATTCAAAACATTGGTTTTAAATTTATAACAAGGACTTGTTTTTACGTACATAAAAAACTTTCTAAATTAAAAAGTTTAATATTGTTTTCAAAGTTAACAACTTTTTATCTATTAAAATATAACACATTATCTACCAAAGTACCTACTAAAATGTTTAGAAACTTAGTTATTTAAGTACATTAAAACTTTTCAAACCATTTTATATAGTAATAACAGAAGAGCACTGAAAGTCATAAAGATCAAGAAATCGTTTTCATAAAAAGAGAACGTCTATTAATATAACAATGGAGCGACTAATATGCGCGGTTACTCTAACAAAACCGCAATAAAAAAATTAGCGTCGGAACAAGAATAGACCCGTTCAAGGTAACGTAAGAAAACACAACAAAACAAAAAGGAGCAGCAGTATACCGACTCGCGATTTCCTCAATCATAACCGTAAGTACGTAAAACTGTCCAACCACGTAAATTATACATAAAACACACACATCGTCACGTAACACAGTAATCCCTAACAAAAATAACCACTGACTTACACTTTAAAAAAATCACAAAAACAAGACGAACAAAGAAACTAAAGTAAGGTTAACACACGCGCACGTCTGAACACGATGTATACATAAGCCGATATATATATATATATATGCGTTTTTGGCAACGTTTGTTTGCATCAGCGACGGCGGGAAAATATTTTCAACACGCACTACCGCGAGCTGCTGCCTCCTGACGGTGACAAATTGAATTATCAGCTGGCCGCTTAATGAAGTCGTTCGAATTTTCGAATCGTTCAATTGACGGCATTATATGAGGTGTATAATAGCATATATATATGATCCATCACATTCGAAATGGTATTACAAAACGACTTGACACATGAGTGACACACAGTGATAGTGAACGCGCGCGCGATCGGGTAAACTTACCAAAGTCCTTATCTTTATCACCGCAGTTTTAGCTTTATAGCTTCTTCTTCTTATTCTTCCTCCTCCTCGATGCAGCGAACGTCGCGAGTGATATCGCTTGTATATTATATAGTTGTACATACCTCGGCTTTATCAATCAGTGCGTCGCAGTCTTGATTTCGATCCGCAGGGGAGAGAACGTCCTGATGACGGATAGAGCAAACTTATAGCAAGTACGTATAAAACATTTTAATACCATTGTATATAGTCTCAACAAATATACGCGACATTTCCAAAATAAAGAATGTAAATAAAAATATTCCAACACTTGTTGAATATTACCATTTCGGAGCAGCACGCAAACTCGCACCTATTATGCTCCAAAACACATACATACACATATACACGTATATACGCATAATCACAACAATAGCTTTTATCACTTCTAATTTCGACAGCTAGTTATCTCACCGTTCCGTGAGAGTCAATAAGCATCAATAGCCCCCCGTCGAAAAAATTCGGTAGACCCATAGGTACCGATCCCCACCTTATTCACCTCTTCCTCCACTTTTTTTTTCTTTTTCACACGGAATCCAACAATGAAACCCACACTCACGCACGTACACACAAACACACTGATCCAGTCACGGTAAAAACGCGAACCTTGGCCGTTCCGCGTCGCGCACGTCCCATAAAACAATCAAAATACGAGGCAAGTTAATCTCTCCGCGCATTAGCATAGTAGCCAGTTGCCGTCGTTCGAGAGCACAAGTGTTTCATATACGCGCGCACGCGCGTCCGATTCATCACTGTACTGTCTGTACGTATATATATGTATATACATATGTACCCCGGCGCGCATCATCTCTCGGTGCATCATCTCTCAGTCAGTCGAGCCGCGACGACGAGTGCTGCGCGCAGGGAATAGTGAGAGCTAAGGACGCACGGAGGTTATGTCGCCGGGGACGAGCTTGCATTGGCGCTTAATGTGAGTACCGAGATTTTTGTTGTTGACAAGCTGACAGTGTGCGAAAGTTCAAGTGACATGTAGTATCATCAATAACGATAAGAACGCGTATATAGTTCGGAGCATATTACGTTGTATTTACGGTTTGTTTACTAACTGCTTGTACGTAAATAAAAAAATATCTCCAGGGGCTTTACAGAACCTATAACAGAAGCGCACGCGTTGTTCGATCAATCCATCCACGCAAGTCACGGGATCATTTCTCTCTCCCCATTCTCCGGCAAACGCTGCCGTGGTCTTTACGTTATCTCTCTCACTCTACTCTGATGTCTATCCTCACAGTATAATATATACACACAGGCAGTAAGTAACACAGCATATATACCTGCACCTCGCGCATATCACGTGGGCAAGCGCGCGTAGATGGCGCGCGATACACACACACGCTGATGGCTTATAACTATACGTGCGGCGGCGCTCGTTTATATGAAATTTGAATTACAAATTCCCCGCGCGCGGGCACCGATTAACATTTTTATTCGCGCTTCGGAGCTTTCGAGGTATATGTATATAAACAGACGCGAACGCAAGCAAAAGTGACGGTGAGAGAGAGAGAGAGAGAGAGAGAGAGAGAGAGAGGCGAATTCCGCGAACAATAAACTCTCATGTGTGCGACGGCGATTAGATAAGTTCGTTATACCTACGCGTGAGGCGCGAGTGTAATAAGTAATTAGATTGCGCCTGGCGATTCGCGGCTTTATACTTGCGCTTTATGAGTTTTTTTCCTTTTTCAGCATGCGCGCGCGCGTGAATGCCATTGTGTTTTGTGAGCTGTGCGTATGTGCGTATACATGTATATATATATGTGTGGGAAGCTCAAGTCGAAGAGCAGTATATGATATAGTAGTTGGTTGATAAAACACGAGTGTTAAAGCGCGCGCTCGTTATGTAAATCCCCGAGATTTATATTTACTGCGTTTGACAGTTATTAGCGGGTATGAATTTCCCTGGAGTGTTAGCTGATCGTGTCAGGATCGTGTCGATGTTAAAGTTTCGCGAGAGGAAAAAAGAAACATCGTACGAGTAAAATTGATCAAGGAAGTGTATAGTTGGAAAGTAAACGCGAAGGAGTCACGATCTATGGATTCAACGAGGTGTGAATTTTCACGGGACGCGCTTACAGTTTATAGTTCAAACAAAATTTGTGCAAAGAGCACAAGCGGTAGGTATAGGTCTATCGTGAGTAGATAATAGGTGGATTAGGTAAGACGCAGCACGCGGTACGCTCGTACTCGTTGAGATTAGATATACGTATATATATGTACATGTTCTTTCCCGCGCGTTATATATTTCATTGTAATTATCATCATTGCATTTACGTTGATGTGATTTTTATTTATGCTTGAATTCGCTATACATATTTGTTTAGCATACAAAAATACAACGATTTTCGTATATAATGCTTTGAGAGCGTTTTAAAGAAGGATATCTAAATTATTCCAACAGCAATACGTCAGTTTGGAATTCCACGAGTAACTTCTATTTGACTCAAAGAATAATTGAGTAAACGAATGTGGTTTCAAGAGAGCTTAAATTAATTCTTACTACACGTAACTGCAATGCGTATATATACCCGCGATGCTTATAAAAATGAGTAAACACATAAATTGAAACAATGTAAGGAGAATATTATATCTTAATGGTAATTTGAGTGGCAATATACATTCCGATGCTCGCAAGTCTCAACTTGCAAGTGTAAATATACTATGAATATCTTATCGGCATGCGGATTTACAAACTTCAAAGGCGTGCTTTTAAACTTTTGATTTATCTAAAGTGTATGCTTTAGGTGAGTAATTTATACGATAAATGGAAGGTGCTTGAAAAATGACACAAAAAAAATATACTTTGAAGCTCGAAATTATGAAAAGAAAGAGTATCAAGCAGAAAATTTATCGTTATCTGTCAACAATATTTTCCATTCATAAATTGGGATTACCAATAATATGTTGATACAATTGTTTATCAGAGCATCTTGTTTTTAAAGACTCGAAAAGTGCAAATGAAATAATATTGTTTATATTGCTACGCTTTCTGCACACAAACATTGAAAATTGAATAATTTTAAATAATATTTTCGTCGTTACGTTGTAGAACATGTTCCCTTGCCTGCGTCAATACCGTATAATCATCTCGTCAGTGATTCTATAAATACCATGTGGGATTCCAAATTGTGATTTTATTTATATATACACAGTAAAAGGCAACAATTTTATAAATACCTTTTATATACCGTGCAGTAAAACCATAACGAGTTCACCTACAACAAGTACTTTTTCCTAGATATAAATTACACATCATATTTGCATTACATATACGCACAACTATCTCCTTACATCTATATACTTACAGAATTAACACGTATAATAAAGTACCCATTATACGTTTTTTCTCTCATTAATTAAACATAAACCTCGCACCCTTTAAACACTTCCACCTTCCATTCAACCAACCTTATAACCAACTAATTTTTTTTATCACCACAGGATCCACGTACCAGCCGAGACGTGACCGCTCGCATTGTACCGAGATGGCGAGCGCTCACGACGAGCAGAACGGCCACACGGAGCAGCAGCAGCAGCAACCAACGCAAGAGGAGAATAATACCAAATCGCTACCACCCCCACCGCCGGTGCAAGATGACGAATTGAAGTATGAGCTACCGGACGGTCTCGTGCACCTTGAGACCCAAGTCGCTGGACATCCGTTCAACGCTAAGAAGAACACAGTCGGTGGGTTGATGTGTTATACTTAAAATCATATATGCTTATAGTATATAACTTAATTACTGTGATTAAGCTGTAAACGCAAGAATATCGTATATTCTATAATACGACGTTGTTAAAATCACACCTCATCGTCGTTACCTGTGATTCAATTATAAAGGTCGAACGGTGAATATTCGTTGCGTCACAATGCGATCTCGTTCATATAAGTATATTTTTTTTTTCTCGAGAAAAAGAAGAGAGAAGAAAAAAAAAACAACTCGCTATATGTACACCAGAAGGCGTGTCGATATGACGATGATGATTAGGTATATTTTCCATCGGTTCTTATTGTTCCGCGGAGTTTCGCGTGAGTGACATCACTAGAGTGCGACGCGGATCGTGAGGTTCTATAACGTGCGAAATTCTAAATGCTAATGGTGTGTATGTTTATTGTGATTAATTGTGCCGCGACGATAACACGCGAGCGCGGATTTTACCGATAAGCGCGGGAGTCATTATACGAGGCTGCGTGTTGTTCGGTGAATTTTTTTCTTTTTTTTTTTTGCTGCTGTTGCTGCTGCACGCATTCCACCACGAGTTTGGTAGCTTATACAGAGTGTAAGGCAAACATATAAGTTTTATACACAGGTAATAATTTGACGTTTATTTGGGAAGGACACGTGTGTTTGAACAACATTGAAGTGTTTGTGTTTTTCTTAAAATTTTAATTGGTATGATGGATCGGTGCGTGTGGCGGTTGTTATATATTACGGGAATATACTTTTTTGTTGGCTTTTTCGTTGATGAAATTTATGCTGGTTGATATATAAACAATGCGGTTTTATAGATTGCATTGTTTATTCGATTATCTTTGGTTGCCTAATTTTTTTTATTTAACAACAATAACACGTAATTTATATAGTATGTACACGGAGAATAATGGTGTAGTAAAAATTGCCAGGTCTGATTGTAAGTGTGGGACATACTCGAAATACCCAAAAAATTTCCATAATTCATGGTAAAAAAATTGCCATAAATTTATAGTAATTTTCACAATCTAAGAAAAATTGTCATAAATTTATGACAATAAATACCATGAAATATCACAATTTATGAGGTATTTCGAATATGTCCCACACTTACGATCAGACATGGTCAATTTTTACTAAAATATTTTTCTTGGTGTAGATGTGTGAATGATTTAAAATAAAAAGAAACTTTTACACATTTAGTTCGAAAACGAATACTTATAACTGCATTCTTGTTCGCAGAAAGTCTTAAGAATTGTACATTTCATTAATTTACACTCGATTTCTTGACAAACGGTAACGGTAATGTCAACTTTCATTTGGTTTTAACCGACTTTTTATCTTTCTTTATCAAACGTGTCATAAGATTACAAATGTGTCTGTCTATACAATATTACGATAAAGTAAATGTGTGAAATTCTTTCATAAACAATGTTTTCTTTCCACCTCTCACATATTAAAACCAAAAAAGAAATATACCAAAAGCCCCACTGACTTCTATATTCTACAATATCCTACCTCATTCGTCATTATACACCCACCACACCCAAGAAATTTCCCTACACCCTCGCGTAAAAATCAACTACCATCATTAACCTCTCCAACCTTCCGAAAAAATTGCCTTTCCATGTCACCACCCCAATAATCCACCCTCGACCCTCTTATATCTAAATCCTCTCACAACGCACAATATTGAAACCGCAATATTAAAGGGAATTATGCAAATTACGGATTTCTTTTTTACTCACCGGGGAACATCAACTTTACAGGCATGCTGCGCGGTACGAACGGTCGGGTTCTTAAGCCCATCACAAAGCCAGTACTGGGCGAACGCGAGATTGCGTTCTACGAGAACCTCAGGATATCTGGGCACCCAACTGACATTGAGATGCTGCGATACACACCCACGTTCTACGGTGCCAAGGAGATGCGGATCTTCGACAAACGTTCGTATATATTCGTACGATGATTATACAGGGATATACGGTAAAGTGTTAAGAGGAAAATACAATAGAGTTTGTGCAAGAGAACTGTTCAATGGTTTTTGTATGTTGAAGCACGTTGAGAATGGCACTTACACGTTTGATTACGTATAGTTTTATCTGGTTGATTGTTGCTACAAGATATTTTGATTATTTTGATTGTGCTCTCGGCGAGCAAATTGATATAGTTATTATCGTGAGTCTATTTTTATGATGTGTATAGAGCTTTAATGATTGTGGTTAGATTTTTCCGTCGTGATTGAACGATAATCTGGACGATTTTTTTTCAATTAAAAACTTGTACGTTTAATAGACGTAATTAATTAATTAAACTTTATTTCTGATAATTTTACCCGATAATCTTCAAAGCATAGTTCGTTTCTAAATACTTTTAGCATGTCATGACACTTATTTCGAACTATCTTATAATTATTGTTTCTACAAAATTGTTGTTTACATTCACTTACTCTCTTAATAAATTTAAACTACCAAACTTCTGTATCTATGTATATATACTCAAACAAAACCACTAACCCACTCTGGTTGGACTCCCACAGGAATAAAGTTCATCGAAATGGAAGACATAACCGAGGGCATGGCCGAACCGTGCGTGATGGACGTGAAAATCGGTCGGCGCACCTGGGACCCTCTTGCCACTCCGGAGAAATGCGCCTCCGAGGAGCTCAAGTACGCTGTGACGAAGAAAGCTTATGGTTTCTGCATAGCGGGGTTCCAGGTCTACAAGCTACCTTCTGGTGGTGTTGACAAATTCGACAAGAATTATGGGAAACAACTCGACGAGAAGAGCTTGGTTGAAGGTGAGCATGTGGGAAATGGATTGAATTTTGTAACAAATGATTTTAAAGGACTAAAGGGAGAAAAATGGTAATAATTTGCGTCTTTAAAAAGGTTTAATCCATGGTTATATAGATTGAATTAAGTGATTTGTTTTTATTTGAGAAAAAAAATAGTTAAATGGATTATATTTTACAAATTTTTTGTAAAAGTAATATTATAAACGTACTTATTGACGCGACAGTTTTGAAAGAGGGTCATAATTTTTCAGATCGCATTAAAAATAGAATGGGTAACATACACGACAATGATGAGAACAATGTTAATTGTTCAACAAACGATATTTTATCCTTGAAAAAATAATTTTCTTTACAAACATTCGATGCTCGGAAAGTGCTAATTAAAATGAAGAAATATTTGACTTGGCTTCTCATTTTTTGCTTTTCGTTTGACTTTTTTATTTAATGGGAACGTTACATTTTCCTCATTATTTGTTTTTGCGTTATTTTAAGTTAATTATTAGTTTTTAAAAATAGCTTTTATTATTTTTTAATATATAATAGCTAAACAACATTAATAAAGGTTAAAAAATGTACATTAAATAATAAAACTTTAACTTAAATTAATATATCCAAAATTTATTACAACCATATAAACGAATGTGCAAATATTTCAGCTCTCCAAATCTTCCTGAACGCCGGGCCGAACCGTCCACCTTGCCGCGACCTAGTGGTCCGTCTTCTCTCCATCCTCTGGAAGATCCTTGCTTTGTTCCGGGAGCAGCGTCGCTATCGTTTCTACTCAAGTTCCCTCCTCGTTGCCTACGACGCTCGTCGACTGCGTCACTACATGCACCGTCAGCTTAACAACAGCATAGCCGAGTCTCTTCTCCGTCATCCAGTCAGCCGTAGCAAAACATTCTCAGCACGTAGCTTGAACTCATTACATCAGATCGGTCGAGTGTCAGGTACACCCTCACCTCTTGGCTCACCCGTCAAGCCGGGTAACATCTTCATGTTCCCGATGACCAGACCAGTGCCTGGCTCGCCGAAACTTGACAAGTCGCCCAAAGGCGCGAGTCCACTGCTGCCGCAGAGTCAAAACCACGCGAATGGAGGAAGTGGAATTCTTCATAGGCCAGGATCGCCGCTGTCTGCGTCGACGAGGCCTGGATCACCGAAGCTGGATTCGCCGACGAGGAGTCCCAGGATGCACAGGACGATCGAGAGGTTGCAGAGGCTCAAGAGGAGTATTAGTCTACAGAACTGCCAAGTGCTACCCGAGAAGACAAGTGTTGATTATGCGCAGGATGGATTTCAATCGTTAAGGTATAGTTCAATTGCTGTGGTGTAATTATTGTTATATAATTAAAAATTCTTATTTTAAATCTATATTTATTTTGTGCACGTAGAATTAATGGGAAATTGTACAAACATACAGGGAATGATATAATATCGTTATTGACCGTTATTGAGTACTCTAAGAAAATTCATAGTAAATGTGAACTTTAATAGTAATTTATGTTAGGCAATTATGCTTAATTATTAATGAAAATTTAAAAATGAAGTAAATATTCGTTGAAAATTCACAGAAACTATGAACGAATTTCTTTCTTAACAATAAAAATCCTTTTTAGTTTAACACTTCAACGGTATTTAGAATTAAACTGAAAGTGTAAAGTAAACAGATACAGCTTTGATGTGCAGATTTACAAAGAGCGTCGAAAAAGTTACCTCTACTTCCATAACGTAGTGTACCTACAAAGTAAATTTTCTAAAACTAACTTATAGAAAAACACAAAGCCTTTAGAAGCTTGCAGATATAAGTCAATTTACAAAAGAACTTTGATATACTCAAAAATAAGTTCGTGACACTTTCTATTTTTCGCAATATTTATTTAGTTTCTGTACTTTTGTTAAAACAAACTTAAATTACTAAAATTACTTATTTCTCATATACGTGTATTTTATAACTATAACTAGTATCGCCCGTTATGCAAAAACTACGTTTTTCCATTATAGGCGCGACCAAACTGCTCAGGAGAATCTTGTATTTTATTAGATTGAAAATTGGATCATTTCAAATAGTGATAATAATTAGTTTTATTAGAGAAATAGATTGGAATTGTACTAAAAATTAATTTTTTATATATTATGCTTAAAAATCGGTTTATCATGATTTTTATATTTACTGGAATTTTCATGTTTTTTTATGGATATCTCTGGAATTGAAACTGGACCTTCCTTACAATTAGACAAATGTTTAGGCAAAATTTCATGACAATTCATTGAAAATTCATCGAGATAATCCATAAACATCATTTTTATTCTGGTGAATATATAAGGCCCTCCCGGGGAGGTCGTACCTAATAATTCAAATTTATGTACTAAGCAATTATCAATTGTTCTATATAACAAAATAAATATACTTAAAAACTATTAACTAATGAATGTTTATAATTCTACCAGCATTGAACCGAAATCCACACCAAAAAGGGTACCGGACATCACCGTTAACAAACTCTGCCGTACACATTCGTACTCGAACAACTTCGACGCTGACATAATTCAGATGAAGGAGGACTACGCGGTTTTACTCTCGGAGTTGAGCAGCACGTCCGAAGAGAAGCAGAACTGGGTGCGCGTTTACATGATCGACTTCACCCACGTCTTCCCAGCCGAGGACAACAACGTCGACAACAATTACCTGGAGGGTATCGAGAGCCTCATCAAGCTTCTCGAGAAGTTTCTCGCGTGATATACTAGTGTAAGGAAAAGGAATTGTTACGCTGGAATAAAGGACTCGCTTGTCACTGTTCGCGAATCGAGCTTGTGTCTGGTTTTGTAATCAATATGTGAGACGACAGTACGATTTTTGAGAACAAAGTTGTAGTTTTTTAATAAATTTTTAAAATAGTTTTTAAGAATACTTCTAGTATTGTGAAAAGGGTTGTGATCTACGAGATGAATTTTATAATATACTTATTACTTATGCTGATTTTCTATGTCTTAACAGGATTTCATTGGAATAAAACGAAAGAAACTTTTATTTACTGAGTTTAAAGAGTATTCAAAAATAAACATTAAATTCGATAAATATTCTGTAACAACTTATATGTGCTAAAGGTTTTCAACGTGTATAATTTACTTACTGATAAACGTCACTTTGCGCGTAATTACTTTGCCAATATTGATTATATCGGTACAAGTAAAATAATATTTTCAAATTGATGAACCACAATATTTTATGGACAAAATATCAGCAATTTTTAACTTCAGAATGTTACTTTTCATAATTTCTTTATGTATATTAATCTCTATGTTTATTAAATATAAATCATGTTTGAATGAAACAATCAAAGATATGTGGATATCTTTCTACTTTTGATAAAATAAAAGGTATGGCATTGGCACTTATGTCAATGTTGGTACTTCCTAGAAAATTAACAACACAAATTCATTGTAATAAATACAGTATTAGAAGTTATAATGTAACTGAGTCCTTTATTCTATCGTGATGTGCGCTGACTAGAATTTAATTACGAAACCGGTAAAGTGCATTTGATATTAAACTTTTACGTTATCAAATATTTCTTTGGAGATTTTACATTTTTATATGAGGAAATGTCTTCGCTACGTAATGATATAAATTCAAATATTTTTACATAGAACTATCGCATACGAATAAGGTTAAAAAAGTATTTTATTTTCATTACTTCGAAGCAATAACTTTACTGTAATCAGTACTCACTTTAAAATAAGCCAGAGAGGTTCTCATAATATGCCTTAAGAAATAAATGATTTTATTTTGATAAATTTATCTATACTATATGTAAAATATACTTATAAAAAATTATTAACTTAAGGAAATAATTAAGAAGACCGTCGTTTATGTGAAGTTCATCTTTTTGTGCCGCTATCCCATATTTTAGATACAAAATGAAAAAATATAAATATTTATTTTTAGCATGGAAAGAAAATTTTATAATTTAATATTTAGCTTTCTTATGTTTATTATACTGTTAAAAAGAGAACAGAAATAGTTTCGACCAATCATTGTTATTTGTTTCAATAAAACTCAATTGTACTATGCTTTTCAATAATAATGATTAATTTTTAAAATGATACAAGTAACTTACAATAATCATTTCTAACACTTTTAGGTGTCATGATCAAACAAAGATAATACATTTTTACAATTCACAATTATCTATTACTAAAACGAAAATTTGTTTTTTTTAATTTAATTTATAGTATTTTTAAAAATATTATATTTTGTTGAATATATAACTTTTATTTGTATCGAATACAGTGATATGTAGTATGATTGTAGATTTAACGGTATTAAAATATTTCTTTTATTAAACAGAAACGTATTGAAAGCACTCAATAATTGACAGTTTTTTTTAATACTCTTCATGTCAGTTTTACACACACGAAATATTTATAACAACGACGTTATGTAATTTGTAAGATTATCATTATTTTAAGTTATAAATCTATCAAATTTTACAAATATTTGTAAGAATTGTTATCTACATAACTCATGAGAGTACAATAATATAAAAAATATATACATAAGTTTGATTTTTGTTAGTAGAATATTAATTAGTAGTGTTTTTATTGTGTGTATTTAGATGTGATACTTTATACGCGAACAAATTTATAAATTAATAAAGTTTGTAGAAAGATTAACATATATTGTTGTTTATTCAAATTAAACATTGTGAACAGTTTTATTGAAATAAAATTTGGATATGTTAAAGTCTGATATTAAGGTATAAATATTACTAAAACAGTTATTATAAAGTATTGTACTTTATTCCTCATTCATCTACAATTTGCATTTTTTTTGCCTTTATAATAATCGCAATCTTGGTGTCTAATAGCCATTGTTGGCTAACAATCGTACTTTATAATTTTCCACGCCCTCTTTTAACATTTATTATAATAACGCGTCGATTGTTTACAACTGTCTAGTTTCTATTTTCATTTTACTCCTCAATATCTTTGCTCCACGTGCACATCGTCAGTGATAACGTTTCACAGTACATCATACATGCAGCGCTTCTCGTTCCTTTTATCTTTCTCGTTTGTTCGATCAGTGGAACAATAACATTTAACAGTAATTCTTTTACAATATTAATTTATTGTACATGAATTCTTGCCAATCTTCGTATATATACACACACACCCATCGAACAATAAAAATCAACGTAAAATAAGAAAGCGTTATAAATAAATATGACTACATTTCAATCTCTATTTATTTCCAACTAATAATATTCATCTAACGATTAATCATAAATTAACTACGAGAGATTTTCAATTAAAAAAAAATCCTTCTTTACCCATAAATTCGAAAAATTATCCCGAACCGCTGAAAAATTAGTACACCGTCACTTTCATCTCCAACGAACAAGAATCCTCATTAGTACCTGCAGCCAGGGCAAGTATATATCCCCGAGCAGCCGTAAACTCGCTCCAGCTTCTCTCTCTCTCTCTCTCCCTCAAAAAGGAGCTCATATAGCAGCTCGACTCAACCGCTCTCTCACTCTCTCCTCTCCACTCCTCCCTGGGGAATATTACATACACGCGCGTGCCTCGTCTCGTGGTTAATCGGAGCGAACCATGCTTTGTCGCGTCCGTGTGCGTATACGTATATATATATAATATAAGGGACAAAGCGAGATCTCGATGACGACCAGATGCCGCCGAGTGCAGCGCGAAAACAATCGCTTCTCTCTCGAGTGAGAGAGAGAGAGAGGTGCGTGCAGTGCTGTACTCGAGTGCTTTTTTCTCTTTCTCTCTCTCTCTCTTTCTTTTTGTTTTGGACGTCGCGTCGATGACGGCGAGGTGATGTAGTGCGGGAGAGAGTGGAGGACAATTGAGGCGGGATCGTTTATGTACTGTGCGTGTGAATTCGATCGATTGAGGTGGAGGTGGGTTATTGTGCTTTGTTGCGTGTATACGTGCGTGTATGCTTTGTGATGTAATTAGTAGGTTTGAATTTGTTTTTGTTTAGTATGTGTACGTTGACGATATGAAAATCGCTCTTCGGTCGTAGCGTTATTCGCAAATTGGTACTTTCAGCGAGGCGATGATAGTAATAATAAATAAATAGAAACGGCTGAGAGATCAAGGAGAGATGTTTTGACGTGAAAAATCGTCTACATAGATTTTTTTTTTAATTAGTCGTTTAACATTTTGATTTAGCAACTGGAGATATTTAAAACCGAAAGTAATTTTTGTATTCTGTGACACGAAACATGTCACCTATTATAGACACTTATTTAAAGTCCTTTTTTTTAATGAATGACACGAAAGATAATCGCGAGCAATCAATGATATGTGAAACTTAAAAGAAGATCTAAGATCTCAGCTAAGAGAACAGTCGATTACCTCCGATATACATCTACACATTAGCCAACATGAAAAAAAAACCGCGATAAAAACCACTCTCTGTCTCTCTTACCAAGCCAATTATATACATATACGACGCACGCACATACAAGTGCGGAAATACATTGCAGACGCGCTCGCCCTAAATATCTTTCTAGATCGGCTGCATGAAACGAGCTCGCAGCTCTTTTTAACAGCAGAAACGTTACTACTACTGGTGCTGCTCGCGTGCGAACGACGAAATTACGCGTGCGTGACTACTACTCCCGTGTGTGTGTGTGTGTGTGTGTGTGTGTGTGTGTGTGTGTGTGTGTGTGTGTGTGTATATATACACACACACACGTGGAAAAACGCGCGCGCGCG
>JAYJLV010000011.1:14666031-14706262 GCA_036873485.1 Torymus texanus
GAAGGTTTCGTGTAGGGTGTGTGTGTGTGTGTGTGTGTATATATATATATATATATATATATATATATATATATATATGTACACATACACAACGTACGTGTACATACGTACGTGCGCAGGTAAGTAGTGAGCAAAAAGCCGTTTCAAGTCGCCGTGCGCGCTTTTTGCTGTGGAGACTTCAATTACACACACTCTCTCTCTTTCTGTCTTTCGGACGCCGCGAAATCTCGCGTGTGCTGCGCACAACACTGTGTATGTGTATGTCTGTATATATATATGCGATGGGTATTCTCGGGTTCTCGGTAAAGAGAGGGAGAGAAATCCGGCGGGCGTATTTTTGCGAGAGCGCGAAATTGGAGTGTAAAGTATGGGGTATGCCGCTGGTATGCGGGAGTTTTTGCACCTGTGTATTTCACTGTGTGTGTATGTATGTATGTGTATATAGCAAAGTGCACACGCGGCGCTGTTTAAATGAAATTTCATGGTTTCAATCAAAAGCTTAAACGGAACTGAATTATTTGGAGAGGAGAATTGCTTTGTACTTTCAACTCGATTTATGTGTGTTTTTTTTTAAAGGATAATTATCTAAATTGTAAGTTATTTTTTGTACATATTATAAAGTACTGATTCAAAAGGTTTTTATGCAATTAATCAAAGTTACTTTTCATATGTGGCTTTGCTTTAAATGTTTTCACTTTTACGTTGACACATTTCCAACCAAAAAGCGCATCAAACCACAACAGAATTAATTTCTATAAAATGCTAATTATTTGAACTTTAATATTAACTGACAGCTGCGCACCAACTTACCACTAAAGTCACTTCTCTCTCCAAGATAATTCTACTTCAAATTCAAATTGTAATTCCATAAACAGCAAATGCAAACAATCCGCTGAATCTTCAACCACTCTATCTTTGAACTTCGGATTCCACCCCCTGGAAACTCCTTCCACTCCCCCCTTCAAACTTCAAAAAGCCACTACACCTTCTCATCCTTCTCTCATCCTTCTCCACCTATATATACCTTCAAGAACCAACAAATCCTACTAAAGAGTACCCAGCTGTTCTCTCTTCCTCTCTCTCTCTCTCTCTCTCTTTCTCGCTTTCTCAATTATTCCCTTTTCGCCCTACACCCTCGATCTGCCAGTACTACTACCCCTTTCTTCTGCAATTAATCCCTTTCTTTGTCCTCATCCCTTCTCCGCTCTTTCTATACACGCCGCTGCCGATCGATTTCTCCCTTTCGCTTAATTAATCCCTCGCTTCTTTCGCGCACGCGCGTCTATTTCTCATGGCAAATTACTCGTTAACAAGCTATGCGTCGTCGTAGCCGGAACAAGTGACCGATGGTGGGTGGATGTATTCATGCGCGTGGGTGCAAAGAAGGATTTTTTAGTGTGAAGCTACCTGGTTGAGGGGAGACGAGTGAATAGAGCATAATTGTTAAGAAAATACGTGTGCTTAGAAGATTTTGGTTAAAAATATATTGTTATTTGCTCAAGTAACAAGTTTTAGAAGAAAAAAAAGACGAGAATATTTTAGATTAATTGGATTTATTAGTTTAAACTAATAAATACATAAGACATACTTTATTGGAGTTTTAATTAGATTAACTGTCTATGAAATAAGCATTAGAGCATGGATATTTTTTCTGCGCAGCAAATATATGTAATTATATACTTCGGAAGTAATTCATTCGCTTTGAATCATTTATGTTTTTTAAGAGTAAGACACTCGATTGCTTTAATTAGTCAAACAGATGTTTTAATTATCGCATACACATCGTCAACGATATACGTATATATACGTAGTGCAATAATTAAATCATCTATTAGACTCGTTAAAACAATCGAGAGTTTCATACTCAAAAGGACTTATAATGAGTTATGAAGTCGAATGCGAATTCTGATGAGCTCGGCTGGGATTATTTTATATTCAAGTCACTTATGTTTCAATTCGAATTCAAAACAAGCGTAAAAAAATAATTGGATAACTTTTTTAAAAGAACGCGTCGTCGTAAAGTTTAATAGTTAAAATATTTATAATGTTGAATTTTGCCTACATCTCCGTTTAATGACATAAGCTCATAAATAAAAAAGAGGACTTTTATCATTGTATATGGCGTCTAGAATCCAGAGATACGTAAACTTCTAAAAAGAAAATTTCTTCAGGAAGAACTTTCGAAAAAGAACAGTAAAACTCAAGTTTTTTAAACCAAAGTTTTCTTTTTCAGTATTGATTGAAATATAGCATAATAATGTTACAAAGTTTGAAGGGTTGTTCAAAGTTAAGCGTATGAATTATATATGTCCATATTGAAAGTATTTCTTGACTTTAATCTGCACTTTATAAAAACTTTATCAATCATTATCGATTTTACCTTGAGATGAAATGAATTTCGAAATGTTAAAGTTAACTCGAATTACAAGTATATTGAAACTTTCAGATTCTAATTTATTTGAATTTCTGGAAATAATTAAGGTACAAACCTTAATTTCATTGCCATTCATTTTTTTTTCTCTCTCAGTAATCTATATACATTTTTTTAAAGCACAAACTTAATATTAAAAACTAATATTTTCAATGTAAATTCAATCTTCATTTTATAATTTTTTTCTTCCCTTATAACTTGGTAAACAAGTGTTTCCCGGATAAGACGCTATAGGAAGATCGGAATCAGGCTATGCATACTCTTTGAAGTTCATGGTGTTTGCTGGGAAATTATGATACTCGAGGAACGCCGAGCTCTTCAAAATTTTCGCTTTAAACAAATTTACCTTAGTAAAGTAAATTTCGAAATTATTATCCGACATAATGGGTGGTCCTCCACTTTCATAGTTGTTACACGATATAAAGGCACGTGTAAAACATTAAAAGCATAGAACACCTAATACACCGATCTAATAGTCACCTTTAAACAACCATTTGAATTCCCATCCACCTTTTATTATAAAAAAATACTAATTTCAAATATACCCCTAAAATAATTCATCAACCGCATTCATCACAAAATTTCCATGGTCATAATCAACTATCTCAGATCGTGCACCTGAAATTCCTACTCCTCCTTCTCTTTCCACTCGTTCGCGCCACTAAAGAGCCGTGCGCGTCACGCGTTTTACGGTCTCTCTCTCTCTCTCTCTCTCTCTCTCTCTCTCTCTCTCTCTCTCTCCCCTCGAGGGAGGGAGACGGAGATACGACCGTAAACGGACCAAAGTTCGCGCCGAGTCCGAGTCGTCGTCGTCGACGACGTCGCTTTGCATTGAGAAGGCCGCACGAGTGGGTGGAGAAGAGGAGAGAGAGAGAGAGAGAGTCTGGGTAAACAGAGACGAGAATTTTCCGGTGGAAAG
Organism: Torymus texanus; assembly: GCA_036873485.1. Classification (NCBI taxonomy): domain Eukaryota; kingdom Metazoa; phylum Arthropoda; class Insecta; order Hymenoptera; family Torymidae; genus Torymus; species Torymus texanus. The sequence continues at coordinate 14,669,382 of JAYJLV010000011.1, forward strand.
TTGGCTGAAATGCCGGGTTATTGAGGTTGGACGAGAGTTTGATGACGGCCAAGGGATGTTTTTAGCTTTTAGATAGATTTATATTATTATTGTTAGTACTATTATACTTCTTAAACTAACAATCTTTGATACTGTATATATACTTATCAAGAGCGAGACATAAAACAATGGCACTTATCTGTCCACTACAAGAGGAAGTCATCAATTTCATCAAAAACAATTATACATATAATACTCGTCGTCTATAGCGATCGCAGTGACACGAAAAACCATATATTGATCTGGATATACTCGACTATCGTCTGACAATTAAATCAACAACGTCCGTCGCCAATGAAAAATATACTTACGGATGTAAAATATCTCATATTTCAACGTCTGAAAAACAATGAGATCGATGTATATATATACATATAATACACCATCCATAGCGCGAGCCCTTATATACCCGATTAATCGATAAACTTTGCGTAGACACTATGCATGCACATTTATATATAATATATACTTATCGACCTGTCGATCTACGCGTAGGAAAAGCGCGTCATATACGCCGGTATATAGATAACCGTCCGAGATTGGCAGGACAACAGATACTTGTATATGTATATACTTTCCGGGGTTTTCCTTATCCCGAGTACATGTGTGTGTGTGTATAGGTATATATACACACACACACACACAACAAATACTGTTAGCCATGTAAAGCTCTTACTCTATAGCTGCTGCTGCTGATCTTCGAGCTTTGTACATTATACGGCATGGCTTTTATTCTCCGTAAGGCGATACTGAAGAGAGAGAGAGAGTGAGAGAGAGTCTTATTTATGCGAAATAGTGCACTCGCACGTAATTGATTTTGCGTTTGCTTCTTTTTCGGAAGAGTCTCGTCGCTCTCGTTGTTGTCGACTAGAAATGCTTGTAGTTTTTGAGACGGGAAGCTTCGAGAATAGTAGAGCAAGAGAGGGAGAGTGAGTGATAAGATATGCTAACGAGTTATGGATGTGGTGTCATTAATTGCGATAGAAATTACGTAATCGCATGTGGTCGATGCTTCAATAACAAGAAATTGGTTGTTCTAGCGAAGTGAAGATGAATATTAATGTAAAAACAAGACACTTATACTTAAATCGTATATGGTAGTACATGTATGTCCCATATAAAAATATGTTTCATCCACCAAAAACATTTTAAATCCTTTCACTCATCCTCCCTTAAACGCAGAAACTTCCTCCCACCGAATCTTCTATATTACCATCCTACTTTTTTTAACGTATCTCCATCCAACGCCTTCGTGTTCGCCTCGAGGCTCTTGTCTTCGTTCCCTTCTTATTCGCGCAAATTGACATGATAACGTAATTTTGCTTCTTCATGCGTTCTTCATGGTTTTTTTAAAGTCGCGAATATATAACGAGAAGTGAGAAATTGATTTCCTTTCTTCGCCGATGAATATGCGGGGTGCGACTATGTTCGTATTAAAATCGATTACAATGATATACTGTCGATTCTGGAGAGAGAGAAGCGATCAGTTTTGGGAACCAAGAAGAAGTGTGTTATTATTACTTTTGTTGCGTGAGGGTTGATGCGTCGAGGTTGTAAAATGTACGAATTTCCTGTAGTAAATTGTCACGTTGAAAGTGAATTTCAAGTTTTAAATGGCTCAGCGACCAAAGTTCTCTTTAATTTCCATATAAAGTTCATAATTCTATATTGAAATATTATATTCCCCGTAGAGTATCCATTATAAACTTTTATAATTATATATTTCACAGCTATAATACTACCGTCCGGTTTCCCGATTCATTCCCTATATGCTTATTTAATTTTTCTAATTGAATGTAATTGAAAAGTTTCACTTTAATATATACCGCTCAACTTATTACCGCTCTTTTCAACTCACAAAAAATTATTCTTCCCGGAAACCTTGTCGTCGAAAACATCGCTTATTCCCATCTCTTCACCGGTAGCTAAAATTAAAAAACGTACCTCTTCATAAAACTTCTTCAAAAAAGAAACAATTCCCCCCCCCCCCCACCATTAAAAATCGTATATAGCAAATGACTCGGTAACCACCAAAAGCCCTCCTTCTTTCTAAACTTCGCGCAACCGCCTTGTAAATGCAAAAAAAAAAACAACCTCGTAGGTATCGTTTTTACATGCGCACCCTCACACTGCACCGCGTGGTAAGCGCAATACAACCGTAGCGAGAAAAACCAGCAGCTGAGATTTAAAGGCAACAAAGTCGGCGCGTGTGTGTGTGTGTGTGTGTGTATATATATATATATATAGCACCGAAACGAAAGGGCTGCTGGCGTAAAACGAGAACCACCGCACCATCGTCCGCGTTTCCTCTCTATATACTCTCATTCTACAGCAGCCAATAACCAAAGTACACAGAGTAACGAAGTTACGTGAAAAAAAAAAGAAAAAAAGTTGACCAACAACAGCAGTAGCAGCCATCAAATGACTTCCCGCGTTCAAAGGAATATACATCTGAAGTTGAAAGAGACTTCGTAGAAGGCAAAGTGACTCCTGCGTCACATTACGCGATCGTCAAAGTATAGCTTCGTTCCGATCCATTGGTCACTTGCGTTATAGGGGCGGCTTCAAGTTATTATATATATATATACCACAGCGTGCACATTCCATCGAGTGCAAAGTGCGCGCGCGCGCGCTCGAGGTTTTTTTGTTGTTTTTCACAAGAGGTTTACGATGTTGCAGATGGAGGAGAAGAAGGAGGAGAAGGAGGAGAACGGCCTCGAGGCGCGAATATCGATGAAGATTCGTTCCCTTTTTCTTCTCTCCTTCAAGTGTGTACGCTGGTTTATTTTTCTGAAGGACCGAAGGAAAGGACGTGAGAGTGGAATGAAGTCGAGTGTGAAAATACCCTGGGAGAGAGAGAAGAAGAAGAAGAAGGTGGAGAGTGAATAGAATATTGGGATGCGTGTGGCAACGGTGGCGAGGTCGGTTAGGCGTGAAAAATGAAGTCGAAGTGTACAGCTTTTGGTTTTGTTGTTTGACCGTTACTTTTTTGAACTAGTCCGGATTGAATTTAACCCCTTATACATATTCATGGACCATGAGCGTATAGTACGGCTATTGTATTGTAATTTAGTTAGCATTCTCGTATATTAATATATAATTATATCAATAACGAACGTTGAATTAATATAAACGATCGTTTCGATATATTCTATAAACATTTTACAAAAAACCTTATCAATTAGGATTCGAATCAACCATTTACGCGTTTATATGTATATACGCAATACCAACATCTATATGTACACATTATCATGGAATGTTTAAACATCCGCGTTCCGGAGACCGAAAAAAAAGGGGAAGATTGCATACCGCCGCGTGCGGCTTTTAAAGCGCTGAGAATCGATTTTAAACTCATTTTATGGACTACAAAGCCAATGTCCGCACAGCGTAATGAGACGCGCCCGCACCGACGCTGAATGGGCGGTACAACAGTAGTGTCCAACTGGTCGCTGATGATGGTTTTGCTTGACTTCTTTACCGGAATTGTATTTTCATTTGTAAATGCTGGGACGTGGTAAATTGTCCGTGAATCACGTTGTGGTTGTTGTTGTTGTTGTTGTTGTTGTTGTTTCTGTCGGTGTGGTGTTTGTAGCAGTGCGAAAATTTTGTTTGTATTTGAAGTTACATATATAACGAGGGAAGGAGTAAACCGCGTGAAAAGTGTAATTATAATGGTATTGAATATATAAAAAGTAGATTATATTAATTAACGCAATTTTTGCTATAGTTTTACATATCCAAAGGGATAAAAGTAATTTTTCATGCAAATTCGTATATACAATAATTTGAAATCAACATTGTGTATTAAATCTACATAAAAATGTAACCAACTCATAAAAACCCTTGAGAAAATATAAAATTCTACAACCAAATGCCACATTTAGAAAAACATCATCAATATATTCAATCTTTTCCCATCCCCTTTACACTCACACCTATCTACTATCTTCATTTCGTAAATTCCACCTCTAACCACATCCTCTTACTTTCTGTTCCAGATACGTAAAGACAGTGGTCGACTCAAGCCTGATCTCACAACGCTACAACCCAGAATTTGCGTTTCTCGCGCAAGGCGGACCAAATGCTGCAGCAGCAGCGGTTGGTACCAAAAGCTATACCAATACCAGCGTCCTCATCGACCAGCTGAGACACATCAATCAGGTGAGCCTCGTATATATAGCAACATAGCTCGTATAGTGCCTCATTATCGCGACTCCCTTCCTCCACTACGAAACGTGATTTACCGAGGCCGATAAACGCATTAGAGAAGGGTGAGGGATTATTAATCGCACGAGGGTAGGTCCAGAAATCATTGAACGAAGAAGCAAATTAATGTCTATATATATATATATATATAAAAGGTATGTAAATGTAGGTGTATGTGCGTGTGTATATATAGGGATTTAATATTTTACGACGATTTGCGAATACGCGGATATATAATCCGATATGTGTAATACGATTTGTCGAATCCCTGGTGAATCCTCTATATACATATATACAGACTCCCCCCCCCTCCTCCCGCGGATGAGCACGCACCCGGCTAATCGAGCGTATATACGAATATCATCGGTTTTGCCCCACGCGCGTGTGTATTATATACGTGCGTGCTCTGCAGCAGCGGTTTATCCGCGTTTCTATATTTCTTCGTTCTCTATATCGCAAGCTCTTAAATATATTATAGTTGTAGATGTAAAAGATGTATATATCGGTAGATTTACATTATATAATACATTGAAGGTATATATAGTTTTGAAATACAATTGTAATTTAAATATTAATGAATTATGTTACTGAACATAACAATTAATTCTTGTAAAAAAAAAAGGAAAGATCATAGCCGTCTCCACGTGCACCAGAATATAATCTCTTAAAGAGGAACGTCCTTACCAACCATCTGAAAACACATTTCCCAGCGTTAATCCCTCTCACAAATTCCCGCGGCTCACTCGTACACCTCCACCCAGTCATTTTCACCTCACTGAATACTTTTCACGTCGGCGCTTCCTTCCCGCATCCTTCCGCGATCTTACCTCTACGTTCAAGTAGGAGATGAGATCTCTTTCTTTTTTTCTCTTTCTGTCTTGCACGGCAGCACGTGAGACTGCAGCGACGACGATACGATCGCAACGCGCGATTTATCTCTTCATTCTCAGCTTCTCTTCTCTCTGTCTGTTTTTCCTACTTGTTGAGGTGTTTTTAAATGCAGGGATGCGAAGGTCACGTTTTTCTTCGAGGGGTGAAATTCGATAAGGTGATTTTTGTCGTATGGTGTGGATTGAATGAGATAAGGGGTGGAGTGATGCAGAAAAGGTATGTATAAGAAGGATCGTGGGAATTCGAGTTGGCAATTGGCGTATGCAATTTTTCAAAAGCTTAATCGTGATAATAATCGCGTGAGAAATACTTCCGAGTCTCATTACGGAATTTATATACAGCTGGTTAAATCCAGAATCTCAAATACTTCATGGTATTGTGCTTACATATATATACGTGCGAGCATCCTTGTACCATTATATATTAAATCTACGTAATTAAGATAATTCATCATTTTATACTCCACCTATATTCTATTCAGTAAACCGAATAATACAAAATCTAAAACAGCCACCCTAACCAAAATTTTTTCCCAACCCCTCAATCGAATTTTCCACTCGTTGAACACCTCAAACGACCACTTCACATTCCACACCGAAACCCTCCAATCTCGACACATTCCACCACATTCTTGTCTCCTCTACCTCCCTATTCCTACAACAAAAAACCATCCAACGAACAATCGATAGCATTTAAAGTGTCCATCAAGGCTATCAGTTAAAGTTAATTATTTCTATCCAGAGAGCAACCACGTCGTCACATGTACTATACTGGTATATTACACTACTGCTGTTACGCGCGTAGTATAGGATTTGCGCGGTTCCCGAAAGCGCGAGAATGTCATTAGCGTCGTCCGCGTTAATTAATTCAACATACACAACACGACGGTTCACGGTAAAAGCGCGCGCATGCATCCACGTTTAGAAATGCGCTTGATGTGAGCGTGTATATATATACGCGATGGTAGTAGCAAAAGGGTGGAAAGTGCGGTGCGAAGTTTTGCGGTACGCGGTGCGATGCGCGAGAGAACTGATGTGAGAATATAATAGAGTGTGGAAAGTGGAATTTGTAGAATGGTATTGTGTTGAGAGGAAAATAATTGTATTAGGAGAGTATATGTATATTAGAGGTGTAAAATTATTAAGATTGTAGTGTAATAGGTATTTGTTTATATACTAGTGCTCAAGTATTTAAACTAGTATAGTACCGTCGGTATCGCTAATGATATTTTATATATAGTATAGGTTTAGATTCACTATCGTTAATCGTACACATGAATAAAAGCAAGAACCACGCTCGCGAATTAATAATTTACCATACATTTGCATATATATATATATATATACGATTATATTACAATACTATCAATTTCATCCACAACAATTTCGAAATTTTCAATCCACAACATCAATATATCAAATATCATATCAACAATTTAATTTCGCAAAATTCACTTTCACCCCATTATACTCCACACGTACATTCCTCTCACTCGCCTTTCTTTTTAATTTCCCCCGCAATGCAGCCATTACACACACCCTCTCTCTCTCTCTTACTAAGCCGATCGCGCAATTAAACGGCATTTACGGCATCGACGCAATAACGGCCTTGATCGACCCTCTCCCTCTTACCTCTCTAATCGCTCCCCATGCGGACGCGTGCATTCCTCAAGACCTCGAGGGGGAGAGAAAGCAGTGACCGGACGATATCGTCTTCTAATCCCGCACGTCGTCTTCACAGCTAAAGCTCCCTTGGTGATCATATAACCCACGTCGTTACGGTAGATGCTTGTGTCGTGTATACTGTCTGCCACTGCATCTATAACGGTATACTCGTAGGGAAAGAAGTGTATTAGGGGTTGATAGGTATATAGACGTTGATATAGAAGTAGAAAGGTGATTAGATAATGAGGTAGTTGTAGATGATGGTTTAAGGTAAATTAATGAGATTAAGTTTGGAAAAATTAGGATATACAGTCGATGGTGTGTGTGTTGTCGGTTAATAGTAAAACCATGTCACAATTGAAATATTTTATCGTTGATGACATTTAAACGAAAACAATCTAATTAAGAATAACCATAAGAAAAATAACAACACGTTTCCATGATTGCTCGTTTCACAGGTCGTACAGTCGCAGCTGATGTCAGCACCTGATACTAGTGCGCTACTAGCGGACGAAGCGCTGGAGGGTTCAGGTAGCGGTGACAGGCCTCTTTGGGGTAGGCGACCTGGCGGTGGACCTGACGATGCTGATAACGATGACGAAGACGATGATGATAGGGACGACGGCGAAGCATCTGGTTCCGGTATGGGACCGACTGTCATTGGTAAGATACTTTTTTTTTTGCTTTGTACAAGGGGGTTTGTTGAAGAGTTCGGTTGATTGGTGAATGAATATGAAATGTTTTGTGTGTAACTGTAGTGGTGGTGAGAGTACGAGTATGTGAAAATGATAATATTTATAAAGAACTATTATAGTAGGTGATGTTTGTTGTAGAATGTTGTTTAACTGTATACGTATATAAATAAATGATTGATAATGTATGGATGAAACAACTTTTAGAGTATATATTTGGATAATTTTATTTATCTTTACCAAAGAATATTTAACCGCGTGGAAATTCAAACGTCAATGCAGGAAAATAAAATTTAAATTTATTCTACGTTTATGGATCTGTTGTGCAAGTAAATATAGCTATAGACATGCTACTTTTATACATCTTATATGCTGAGCTCATATTCTATATACTAAACTCAAATACTTCTGTCCATTTGCAAAGTAAAAATACCAATCCTATGAATTGAAGAAAATAACATTAGAATAACCCAGAACCACATTTCTGTCAACATTTCCCATAAAATTGAAAAAATAAAAAATTCATCACCCGCGCTATTCATCCATCTGTTCCAGATCGAATCATGCCGAACAGCAACGACGTGGAACCGAAGGAAGCCGGTGCCTCAGCCATGACCATCAGTGTCACCCTTATCATCCTCAGCAGTGCATACACCTTAGCTGCAGCAGCTGTCTAACTATCTTACCTGGGTGTATACCCTGACAAGCCAAGAGCCAACTAACAACATCGCTGCTGCTATACCATTGCTGCTGCTACTGTTGCTTCTATAATATTACAGCTGAAGATGAGGAACGACGAGTAATGCACGCATGTACGACGCTGATATGAAGACGATGAGAAGGAAATCAAGGCTCGTGACTGCTACGACGACGACGACGATGATGATGATGATGATGATGATTGCGTGCGTACGTGCGTGTACCCGTGGATATATGACGGTGGTCCGAGCGAGGGAGAAAAGATTTTTATAGATTGAGAGAGGGTGGATAGGTGGAAAAAGAGATGACACGATGATGATGATGATGATGATGATGATGATGATGATGGTGTACGAGGGAGATAGATATATAGATAGATAGATAGGTAGATAGGGACGAAGCGGCGACGACGACGCGACGACGAACAACAACGATGACGACGACGATGATGATTGTTTTTTCTGTTCGTCCTCGTCTTTTTGAGTGATGAGTGTGATGCGTTCTCTCTCTCTCTCTCTCCCTTTTGATCATGATTTTATCATTATTATTATTATATTTTATTCAGTTGCCCCTCTCTCTTCTTCTTTTTTTTATTATCGATAACTACGATTATTAATAATATTATTATTATTATTATTACTACTGCTACGACTATTATTATTATTATTATTATTATTTTTATTTTAATAACGTGCTTTCTTCTCCATACCGCGGGACGATGCGAGCGGATATAGGTGAACGCGCTCTCTGAGCTAGCACGATTACATATGACTATTATATATACATATATATGTATATATGTATGCATATACCTACGCTCGCTCTCACGCTCTGTTTTTTTTTACTACTACTACTACTACTACTACTGCTACTACTACCACTATTACTACTACTACTATTGCTGCTGCTATACGCAAGTTATTTATAACCCGCTCGAGTGGCCATTCGGAAACGCGAGCGATATCGCTACGCGTGTATATTATATAGGAGAGACGCGTGGCGAATGTGTGAGAAATCGAATGATAAATTAAAAAAAAGGGCTGTTTTCGATTGTTTTCATTTTTTCTTTATTTCCTTTTTTTTTAATTATTATTATTATTATTATTATTATTAATATTATTATCGCTATACATGTAGTTGCGTTCTGTGAAAACGTATAGTTGTAAATACCGCCGAGGAGGTTCCGCGTGTGTTTTGTGTGTGTATATGTATGTGTGTGTGTGCGCGCAGAATTGTAGAATTCGTCGACGATTATATACGCGTACGTACGAGCGTATAAGATATAAGTATATAGATTGCTTGTTGTTCTTTTCTTTTTTCGAAATTTTGCGATTGGTTCGAGATTAATGATAATTGTATCGTATGTAAAAAAAAAAAAAATCTAAATTGTATACACACCTTGTCGTTGAGAAAATGTTTAGGAAGTATAATAAGAGAAGTGGATGTGTATATTATAACGAATTTCCTTTTGCCAGACGTCGTCGCTGCGACAACAACGACGACGACGACGATCTTCTGAGACTGCTTTCAAGCCATAATGACAAACAAAAAAAAAAAAGAATAAGAATAAACAAGATCTATCGTGAAAACGTTCACTGTTATATTATTATTATGTACGGGTAAAAAAAAAAGAACGAAAGAAGCATAAAAAAAAAAGACGAAAGAAGCATAAAAGCGCGAAGAAGAGAGAAACATCAAACTATTAGACGTGTACCTCTATCTTTACGTATATACATATATAAAAGTGACTTGCGCAGAGGCAACAACAACAAAAAAAAAACATTCGCGAACGAAAAGCTCGAACGAGACAGAAGGGCGGCGACGGCGACGGTGGCGAATAAGAAGGAGAGAAAGAAGTAGTATAAGAAAGTATAAGAGGAAAGCCGCACGAGCAAACGATAAAGCTCTCTCTATCTCTCTCTCTCTCTTTGCACAATGAGGCTATCCCGTGTGTCCGTTCGCTCGCTCGCTTGCTCGTACGCTTGTGTATTCGTCTCGTCGACGACGGCCAAGTCAACGAGGAAAAGTTCTGTATGTATCTGTACGTAAGTAAGTGAGAGTATATATGCGGGTATATATGTGTATGCGTGTGAGTGCAAACGTAGAGAGGCGCCAATTACTCGGGGGATAAGCGCGGGCTCGTTTAACGCTCCTTAAAGCGGATTAGCGCCGAGGCTCTCTCTCTCTCTCTCATTCTCTTTTCTCTTTCTCACTCGCGCACCTTCTTCACAGAGTTCGCGTTCGGGATTGCAGGGATTCCCGCGGCGAGGTGCACACTCGAAACTTATATATATGTATGTATATGTGCGTATATGGAGGAAAGAATACGCAGAAAGTCGAGCTGTAGTATACGTTGGTATATAGCTCTCTCCCTCTTTCTCTCTCTCTCTTTCTGTGTTTGCGTCTACACGAGGGAAGCTCGACTCTAAACAACATACTGGCGCGAAAGGATGTGTGTAATCGAGTGGATTTTTTCCTTTTCACGCGCTCTCTCTCTCTCTCTCTCTCTCTCTCTCTCTCTCTCTCTTGTTGTTTCTTCCTTTTTGTGCAAATCTGAAGAGAGTAAGTTGAGTGCGATAGCACTGAGAGGGTATATACTTTCTGCTGGTTCCTTGATTCGATTGTAAGTACATCACGTGTCAAATTTTTCGTGTTAAAAGGTTCATTTTCTATCAAGATGCATTAAAATTTATATAAAAAAAGAAAAAAAATTGTATTATCTATTCGGCTTACTTGCAACGTATTTTGCCAGTTGAAAAAGTCAAACCAACAGGGACAGAAGTGGAGAGGGGAGAACGAGAAAGAGCTGGAAGGAAAAATGTCCTCGAACCGCAAAAACCGCGAGCGAGAGTAAGAGAGAGAGAGAGAGAGAGAGAGAGAGAGAGAGAGAGAGAGAGAGGGAAGAATGATGGGATCGTGCGGCGATCGCGCGGAGATAAGGAGCGGCCGAGGATTCTCGAGATGGCGACGCGCGCACGGTAGTCGCGTGAGTATAGGAGGGGAAAAAGAGAGGAGACGAGAGGTGGACCATCGATTCGCGCTCTCGCGTTCATGAAGTTTAGCGAGTCCTTGACTCTCTGGTTGCGTCGTGGGAAAATTCACTCGGAATTCAAATTTTCCCCTCGCACACGCGCGTGCGTGCGATTATATATGTATGACGTTGCGTGAACGACGAGTGATATATGATTAAAAAAAAAAAAACCGCGGCTGGCTAAAAATTTGGCATTACAATTGTGATTTTTCGATCTTTGATAAGTAGGTTCTTTTATTTAATCGATATAATATCTATGTATACGATATACTATATATATATATACACACGCGCGTGTGAGCAAAATTATTATATGCGTGAGTATCTTTTATTTATTGTGGTATGCGTTTTCGAAATTATATACGGTTTACTTGCGTATATTATATGTATATATAGATACATGTAATTGTGACAAAGTGGACGTCCCACTGGGGGTTTCTTTAGATTCTCGAGAGAAAGCGCGCGCGTGGGGGCGCGGGGGGAGGATTAGTGCCTTTAAAGAAAAATATAAAGAGTAAAAGAAAAAAATATGTCTTGGGACGGCACGCACGCGCGTATGTATATGATTATTATTATTATTATTATGTGCGAAACGGTTACCTCTCGATATCTCCTTGCTTTTCAAACTCGACGCGATATATATATATATATATATATATATATATGTATACATCCTTTCCTTCCGTCGGCTATTTCTTCTCTTGCCGTTTCGTTCGCGGATAGCGTATATATATACATAAATATAAATAATATGAATAAAAATATGAGTTGTTTGGGTATACTACTATGGGGAATAGTTGTGCAAAAGTGAGAGAAGCGGTTATAGAGAGAGAGAGAGAGTGATGAAGGTAGAGAGAGGGAGAGAAAGAGAGAGAGAGTGATCAAGGTATAGAGATTGCGAGACATGGAGTATTGTAAATAAGAGGATGTGTGATGTATTTATATATATATATAAATATTATAAATAATTATATAATTATTATGAAAGACAAGATAAAAAAAAGCTAAGAAACACAATACAGCTGTAACGTTATATTATTATATTATATCTGTATCGCGCGCCAAGCGCAATCTACGCGCGAAAATTAAATGAAATGAAAACGAAAATGAGATATGACGGCGATGTATGCGCGCGGCGATAATCTACCCGCCCATCATCATTATATATTGACGGACTGTGAGTGTGTGATTTTTTCGAGATTGCAGGAGTGACACTACTACTACTACTACTACTACTACAATACTACTTACTACTACTACTACGTACGAACGAAGCGTTGGAAATAATACGTATAATATATTATACGCACGATGAGATTTTTGCCGCGCGACGGTTTGGCGTGCGACTATAATGTAGGCGCGCGTCGGGCTCCGTGTTAAAACTGAATAAACTAACGAGAATAGACATACGTATATGGAAAACAAAAAAAAAGAGCCAATCTTTATTGTTCATTTTCTATATATGATTTTTCTTTTGCCTCCCGATCAACTTCCACTCTCATTTGCCATTTCCTATTATATATACTTATTTTTCTTTTCTTTTTTTTTGTGAAAACGTTGGAAATATAACGACGTCGTTTTAGAAATAAAAAGCTCGTTTGAATTATGCCTTTTGTTATATACGTATATATATATGCAATAAGAGCGTTTCTTGTGCCAAGTAAGTATTTATTTTTCATTTCTATAGATTATAAAATCAATGTCGATACAAACAAAATTTTGTGTTTTGCCTTTTTAAAAGTATTATATTTGAATAAATTATTAACAAATTTAACGAACAAAACTTTCCCGTTGTTTTTTGTGCACTATACATACATATATATATATATACAAATGAAACCTTGAAGTTTTTAATGAAATAGATATTCTGAAATGACAAAATTATGCGTCTATTTTCGTTTGTTGCGAAACATGCATAAACGAGCTCGTGTTTAGAGTTATAAGTAAAAGCTGCATGCATAGAAAATGTACACGTACTACTCGTGTTTATAGAAATACTGGAACTGGAAACTCGCTTCTCGTGCACATGCGCTAAAGGATGTTCAGATATACCGATAAAGATTTCTATGCAACTGTTACCAAAAGTTATAAAATTTAAAATTAAAGTCAACTCAAGCCACATGATTCTATATAATGTATAGACGTTTTTAGAGTTTTCTCCAGTTTGAAAAATAAATTGATATACACCTTTTTAGCATGTGATATTTGTCGGCAATACACGCTTACTTTAATCATGCTACTGGATACTTTTAAATTTATCAACCGAATTGTTATAATTTATACGAGTATATACACAGTGCTTGCTATCTTGGCTTTTGCTTTATCTCGATAATCGATCACAATCGGTTTATATTTAAAGCTTCTGCTGCCATCAAGATCGCCACCGATGACGCAAAACCATCATATACAGTTTTTCTTTTTTGTTGCGTGCGTCGGCATATGAAGCTCCAAGGTGATAATGCGAAAGTCAGTACACACACGCGTTGTGTAATGATATAGAAAAACGCTTTTGTATACACTTTTGAACAGCACAGGCCATTTTTTACTTGGATAATTTTTTTACCACGAATTGCTGTTAACTCACGAGCTGCGCGCAAACGCAAATGCACTTTATCGATACGTTTATGTCAACTGATTATACAATTATAATAAATACGAATTAAGAATTAATGCTTAATAGCATTAACGAAAAATTTTATAAGATCGTATATATATATACCGCATTGTTTGTACATTTTACTTTTTGTGAGGCGATTTACGAGAAAAATAATATGATAACGAAAAAAAAAAGAAAGAAAAAAGAAAAATAGCCACACATTTTCGACGCCACGACACTGCGACTGCGACTACGTGAGAACATGTATATTGACTGATTGATAAACGAATATTTGTACGTTGAATGTTTATTGTTATTTTAAATTTTAACAGGGTCTCGCACTATGAAATTAACTCTATAAATAAACGTAAACTATAACATAAACACGTGAAAAAGTCATTTAAATTAATATATCTATATATTCCAGGGGAACGGGGAATTGGGAAAAGTTTGCGGTTACGTTCCAGGGGTGTAGTATTTACAGTTTCGTGACTACCCGACGACAGCAACGGCAATGGATTCAGGGGGGAACAGCGGATTGGATGGCACTTGATTTCGAGGAAACAACAGATTGAAAGAATAGATATATTGAGAGTGAAATAGTCATTGGTTTCTACACGCTATGTTTACTGCCCGTGTATAAAAGAAATTGTTTTACTTTTATCACATCAGATAGTATTTATAAATATATAATATATAGGTATGTGTTATAGGATTGAATATTTTTCAGATGGCACAATTGTTTGCATTTGTTGAAAAATTGAAGTTTTTAAGGTATCAAAAGAGTCAGCCAGAATTTAGTTATTATTACTTTCAAAATCCCAAATCGCATTCTATTCAGCATACGTGAATAAAGCGGAAACTCTCCCAACTGAATTTCGTCGAATTAATTCACATTTGATATAACAGTAAACTCGAGCAAAACATCATAAATCAAAATGCTAACTAAAAACTTCCGAATGAAAAGCATTTATGCCCGTGTAAAAATTCCATCAATACCCCTCGACCGTGCGGAGAACACGAAAAAACTCTCAGCTAATCGCGAATCAAATGCCTGTCTCTCTCTGTCTCTGTCTCTTTCTCTTTCTCTCCGAATCGGAGCATTTTTTGTTGTCCGCCGCGGGCTTTTGCATTTCGCGCGTATATACACGTACACATTTTTCGCGTTCTCCTTTTTTTTTGTCCTTTTTCCGTCTCTTCTCTCTCTCTCTCTCTCTCTCTCTCTCTCTCTCTCTCTCTTTATTTCTCTCCCCTCTGCTTTTTTTCCTGCGGCATGTATATCCGCAGTGTTTAGCGCTTCTCTTTCTTTTTTTTTTGCTCCCACGACGATTTTACGCTAGATGCGATATGGGCGAGTGAGAGAGAGTGCTATTTTAATTCCACCTTTTTTTCTTACGCAGCATCATAAAAAAGTGGAGGAGTATAGTCAGCTCTCTCTCTCTCTGTTTATTTCTGAACTTTTTATTTCCATTCTCTGTCTCCTCGCGTGCGCGCAACTCTGTCGCCTGGGGCGTGTATCTCCACATTTTGTTTTATAGATATTTTATCTTTCGAAATAATATTTGTTCATATTTAGATAAAAATATGTGTAGATTATTATAATGTAATTTGATTTTTTTTATAGTTATTTTTTGTATAAATACGAAGCAGGAGCCATATAGACGTTATAATAAGTAAATTTTTTTTTTATTTTTACGTTATTTTCTATATATACGCAATCTTCATTCTAATATTTTTTTTTTTTAGTTTCCACACTAGATATACTTTTTCGAATATTTGCTTGGCAGCGTTACTTGCACATTCCAATCGCCCTCGTTCTTGCTCTTTTTACTTGCGCTTTGCATTTTAAATTAATTGAGACATCTGTTTCAAAGTTTTTTTTTTACGTATATGCCTAGAAGGTTTTTGTGGTCGGGGTTTCATGTTCTATTAAGATAGAGATCATTGTATTCATTTCTTTCCTCTGTTTTAGAATCTATTTACGGAAGGGGAGATTAAGAAAAAATATCGAGACGCGAAGTCTATTTTACCTTTTCGTAATTTTATTTTAGTTTTATCTATATTTTGCCGTTATCTTTTTTTTTTTTGTTCTCGCTTCTTCACTTTTTTATATGCTTGTAAAGTTAACAAAAAGATATTTTAAAATAGATTAAAATAAATATAGGCAATTTTATCAATTTTATTACTATATGGTAATATTAGTACATGGTTTTAATCTACTAAAAGTTCTGATTTTTATTTCTTTTATATAAATTTATGGTTAAAATAGTTTCTATCAATTAAAAATAGATATGTTTTTTCAGAGTAACAAAGTGGCTACTGCCTCAATTATTCATTCTTGTTTTTTCATCTATATCGTGTTTCTCATGTGTGTAATAGATTTCTCCTGTTCTATTTTTCATATTCCTTTTTCTCCACTTTCTGTTCAATATGCGCATTTTTATATTTTCTTGGTCTTCCCATTCATTTGAATTATTTTGTTCAATTTTTTCTCGCTTAGGATTAAAAAAAAACGTATTTTATAGCTATAGCACATATGCGCTTTTTATTTTTTTTTTGTTTTACACTATCTATCTTTTATTATTCAATTTTGCACTTTCGTGACTTGTTTCATAAAAGATAAAATAAATTTCAATGTTTTATTCACTTGTAAACGTGTTGTTTTTACACGTAAAAGGCCATAAGATTTTTGTTCTGTTTAAAATCGCATAAATTTCATTGAATCTCGTTGTTTTTCGAATAATTTTTTTCACGGTTTAATCAATACTTAATTGTCCTTGGACAAGGTTGGTCTCTGCAAAGTCCTTGTGTTTTTTGGCAGCCTCCACGCGAGGCTCGCTTAATTCCATATATTCGGAATTTTTTTTATGAAACTGCAGCATTATTTTGCAGCCTCGCTACACGTGTGTTTACTTTTTTCCTCCATGTTATTTACGTATCGCTAATTGTAAAAGCCTTTTTTTTATTTTATATATAAAATTCATAACAAATATGCAACAAACTATTTTAATCAATACAAGGTAATGTCGTTTATTAACATTTAATGAAAAAAAAGAAACATATATTATACGTACAATGAACCTCAAGAAACAACTTCAACAAAGAACCAAAAGAAAAATATAATCGAAAACTATTATCTACTACATGCATCTATCTTATAATTTCTATATAAAATCAAAAAGAATACGTGCTTTTTTATAACTAAGATAATACAAAAAAAAAAAGTTAATTTTCCTCATACCGATTTAAACCAATATTGAAAACGTTTTAAAAAAACTTATTATGAATCTCATTTAATGTCCAATTAACATCCCACATATCCCAAAATACTGCCACTATACACTGCTACATCGGTACCACCAGACCACCCAGCCGCATCCAAACTAAATGAAAACTACCCAAAAAATTCCCCCCCCCCTCCTCGTTCCTCAACTCTCTGCACGCAGACCCAACACACTCACACACACCCGCGAGCTCGAAATATCCCCGCGTGCAACCAATTCTCTTGCTTTCCCTCTCTCTCTCCGCAAACAAACTTCGCGCCCGTCATCCAGCCTCCGTTGCACCAGAGCTCGCTTCGCCATGTATATATACGTACATACTATATACGTACAACGGAGCCGTCGGACAATCGCCATTATACGCCGACAACCATCGTCTCGCGTCGTCGCTATACAAACCGAAACGTGCCGTAAAGTCTAAACTAGGCTACGCGGGAGGCTACCAATAAACTATCCCTCTTCTCTCTCTCTCTCTCTCTCTCTCTCTCTCTCTCTCTCTCTCTCTCTCTCTCTCTCCCTCTCGTTGTGTGTATGAGCGAGGTCGCGAGGCACTCGACTCATCCTCTTCTCTCTGCCTTGTGCCTCCGCCAGGGCCGTAGAAAGCCACATGCAGAAGAAGCAGTAGCAGCAGCAGCAGCAGCTACCTAATACGTGACATGTAGTTTTTCAACTTCGGCTTCTCCTTTTTCGCAAAGAGGGGAGAGTGCGCATTCTTCAGAGGAAGGGGACAGAAGATGGAGAGTGGAAGGAGGGGATTTTAATTGTATCGCTGGGGAATGTGAACTATGCGCGGGCTTTTTTTGCCTGACTATCCCCGGATTTTTCGATGCACTCGAGCGGTCTTTTGCCACGGGAACGTGAGTTAATGAGAGTTGAGGTATAAAATGCTGTGAGGAGGTAAGATGATGATGGTTGACGCTCGTTGCTGGAAGTTCCGATGTGGCTGCATCGTATAGTTTTGTAAGTAAGTCGATGTACGAGTTTATGGTAATGAGGATGAAGCGAAGAAGTTGGAGATATTGAAGGTTGATTGGTTTTTCAGAGAAGAATAAAAACGAGGGTCAGGAGTAGTTTTTTTTTTTTTTTAATTAAATATGTTTAATTATAAACGTGTCGTTACAAAATAATTTAGAACGAACCTGCCGGAAAGAATAAATATATAAGGATGGTCACGATAAAGTGAAGTTTTAATGGTCAGTGGGTAACAATGAGATCTCGGTTATCGCTTACAGATATACGAGCAGGATTCACGCAAATGTATGATGTAGTTTTAGCTACTCCAGTCATAGCTAAAGAATGCTTTTTATGAAAATATACGTGTATAAGCAAATACAAAGTTATCAAGTATGCGCGTAAACTTCGATAAAAAGTTGTGTTGTGTAGAATTGGATCATGAATACTCTTGACATAGAATGTAACTTATATAATAACTACATGTGTTCCTTGAAAACAGATGTAGTTCTCGTGTAATTTTTGTCCTGTTATAACATGCGCAAAGTAAATGTCAAACTGAAGTTGTTCATTTTTCTTTTTTTCAAAAACTTTTTTCCAACTTATTTACATAAAACATGTGTAATTGGAATGTGTGAGAATATAAATGAACTGAAGGAAAAAATGGAACAAAAGAGATAATATTGCAAAGTATGAAAAAACATCGACGTAATTTATAATTTTATGTGTAATGATGCCAATTTTTATTAAAACTTTTAATTTAAAATTGTTGCATCATATCAATGCTAATTTCAAAATATTATAAATTTGATCTCTAAATTCAAAATTAAATCCTACTTTCGTAGAGTTGAAAGAACAAAACTGAATTATAATTGTATAAAAACCGCGTTACGTTTATTTTTTTAACAAATACAATGGACATACAAAAATACACTAGAAATCTATAAAGATCAATTTGTCCATACCTAAAATTACGCAAGTACTCTATTCACACATCATCCATCATAAACTTCTAAAAAATAAGAAAATACTTCCAATACGTATCCCTATTGCTTACATAAACGTAACCTTCGTCCTAGCCTGATTGATCTGCCAGACATTGAGTTCTTCATATTTCTCGATAACTTCCATGATCTCATGGGGTTTAAATCCTTTACCGGTGCATCGCTCCATGATATCCGACACTTTGACTACCTCGTTATCGCCGGCAAGCTCGCGTATGATCGCGACAACCTTATTATTGGATTGAATGGCAGTATTCACATTTATATCGGAGTAGTTAATCGAGTGTTTGGACATTTTGATCAGTCGATTGGCTTCATTGATGTCCTCTTTTATGACCTCATTTGCAAGACGCAGACGAGCGAGCGCCGTGGATAAACGGAGCACACCAAGCAGATTACGAGCCGAGGTGAAGGTCCTGTCGTTACTGTTGCGGGCATCTTTTCTCATCTCGACGTAGGTGTCTGTTGGTTAAAAATATTTTTAATGATTGTATCTGTTATTAAAGTTTTTGTCATTTTCCTTGCCAGATTAGGTATGAAATATACTTACCAACAATGTAATCGGTTAACTCTTCTGGGATAACAGGTGTTTTGGTTTTACACATTTGAATGTACCTCCTCATAAGGCTCATATCTAGAGCATCAGTCTCGGTAACAGGTGGTTTACCATATTTGTGAACGCGTGTAATGTGTTGAGCCAACCTGAGAATAAACATTTACGCAGAAATCAGTAAATTGACTTTTATAAATTACTACTTCAAACAACTGATTACAGAGAATAGAAATTTCTTTACAAGCACTCACTTGCGATCGGAATCTTTATCAGCCTTATCCTGTATCAGCCACAACAGATCAAACCTGGACAGCAGTGCAGCGGGCAGCTGAATGTTCTGCTCTACCGATCTCTTGGGATTGTATCTACCATACGCTGGGTTAGCAGCGGCAAGAATAGACACTCGAGCGTTTAGCCGTGCCATTATACCAGCTTTAGCTATGGAGATGGTTTGCTGTTCCATGACCTCGTGAATGGCTGTACGATCGGCGTCAGCCATCTTGTCGAACTCGTCAATGCAGCAGATGCCCTGATCAGCAAGTACAAGCGCACCACCCTCCAACGTCATTTGATTCGTCAAGGGATCTTTCATGACAGCGGCCGTAAGACCAACTCCCGAGGAACCTCTACCGGTCGTGTACTGAGAACGCGGCGATAATCTTGTCAAGAATGAGAGCAGCTGAGACTTGGCCACACCAGGGTCACCCATCAAACAGATGTTGATATTTCCTGTTGGTTTATGATAATGGTTATAATTGAAATGATTTGTTTTTTAACAAACGTTGATGTTATTGGTTTTTACATTTACCTCTAATTTTGATGTCGCCTTTTTGCTTATCAGTTCCACCTACCAGAAGTAAGAGAAGAGCTTTTTTGACATCTTCTAAACCATAAATTTCAGGTGCTATAGAGCTAGCTAATTTATTATAAAAATCTTCTCTAGTCAATTCTGCTAATTCTTCATCTGAAAGTTCATTTGGTGTGTTTTCATCTTGAGCAAGACTCAAATTATCAATTTTCTAAAAAATAGACAATTAATCAATGTCAGATAAATATTGATTTAATTTATAAAGAAAATTAAATAGGTTTATGAAACTTTACATGTGCATCAACAAAAGTATCACTCAAAAGACCCCCATTATCTCTAGCGCTGAAACCAGTTTTCAAAATAGGTAAGAAAATTCCAGTCACAACAACATGATCACCAGGCTGACACAGTCTTGTTGTTTCTCCTCTGCAGTATATAGTTATAGTTCTTGGAATGTGTCCAACAGGTACTTGATCACTCTGAATAGAAAATGTTTTATAAGAGAATGTATTGATATTGAAAGAACAATTGATAAATTAATTTAATTATAATTACATGTTCTTGAATTTTTATATCTTGGAATTTGACAAACTTTGAGCCTTTTGTTTGCTGATATAATCTGCCACCAGATTTATTGACACGACAATCATCACTGGGGCAAATTTGCAAAGGCATGAAAGTCATTGACTGTATAACTTGATAAGTTTCAGCACCACATTGATCACAAGTGTATGTAGCTACAACCATTAAAGGTTTTACTTCTGTAGATCTAGTGACAATACCTCGAACAGTTATTAGTTGTCCAATATTGTCTGCCTTAATATCTCTTACTGATAATGGCTTTGCATCATCGTAGTTTTTAAAATATATTTCACTATAAATTAAAACATAATTAAATATTATGAAAATTAACATTAAATAATCAATAAGTTACTCACAAGCGTCTCATTAATTCTGGAGCATATTTATTTCTTAGATCTCTTTGCTCTCCTGGATGTTGATTGCGAGCTTGCATCATCAAGCGATGTTCAATATAAATATCTAAAGCATCCTTAGCAGCAACAGCTCTTTCTTTAAAATCTGGCAATATACTTTGAACGATCTAAAAAATAAAATGAATTAAAATAGAAAATATTATTTAAATAATTGATTTACGTATCAGGAAGAACTTATTAAACTTACATCATTCAATAAATTTATATAACGACGAGCATTACTAGTCATTATTTTAGCAAGTTCATCATCAAAATCCTTAAAATCATCTAAGTCAATAATTAATGCAACTTGTTCTCTATGTGCTATCCTGGTCAATTGTTCTCGGTAAGGGAACCATTTATTACCGGACTTATCATCCATCTTTGAATACTCGGTCAAGAACAACTTGAGTTGCTCTAAAAAAACATAATTCATAAATATTTTTTGTTAACTTGAATTAATTTTAGCTTGGCTTTACTTAATAAAGCTTTTATGAATTAAAATAGAATTATTGATATTCACGTAATATGGTAAAAGTGAATTAATAAATATTATCTATTTAATAAAATTGAATTTGAAGAAAGAGATTTAAAAAACTAAATATTATTACATTTTAAATGAATTATTAACTGCTTACATCAATACTATACATATATTCTATAATCAGGTTAAATTTTCTTTACCAAAATGTTTAAATAATTACCTTTATCTTTATTATAATCTCTGGATAGTTTTGGAGGCATGGTTACTGCTTATTAAAAGACTTTAAATTAAAAAAAAATTATATAAATTAACAATAAAAACACAAGTAAAAGAACGAAAAGTACCGTGAAAACACAAGAACCTCGGGATGCCGCTAGATTGTTGTGTTTGTAGCTGTTTTCTGCACGTTTTCCCGCGCAGACGTGCAACTAGCGCCGTCTATATGAAAGATTCGAGAAATATCGAATCGAAATGAGTATTTAAAAAAATTAATTTAATTTATTTAAATATAATTTTTCTGAAATTTTTAATATACTTCATTCTTTTAATTTTTATAGTAGAAATAATAAATAAATAATCAAAATTCACTACAATAATTATTCTAAATTATTATTACATCCTATATTTATTAAAGATAATTTGCGAACAACTTTTAAAATAATTTTTACTGATAGATAATGTGGTTGTTTTGCTAAAAAACATCGTAAAGATGCTTTGAATAACTTATATTTAGTTGTTAAGGCCTAGATAAAGCAAACTGAAAAAGAAAATTACTGAAGCAGGTAGTACATATATAGTTAAAGACGCAGTTAAAACTTGAAATATTCTTTGGAAGCATATCGAGCTATCCTGGGAAAATTTTGTAAAATTAATAAAAAATCTATAAAATGAAGAAATTTTATTATTATTATTTATTTTTTTTAACTTTATATAATATTATATTTTTCTGCGTTCTAAATAACGTATAGGTATCATAAGTACTTAATTATTGTGTACAAATTATTATTACTCCAAATTCACGACCTATTATTATAGTTGTAGTCGCAGTTATACGATATACAGCATCTTCGCACGCCGACGCCGTATACTTACATATTTTTGTCGGTAACGCAGGAAATGAAAACATTTAGGTACATTCAGTTCACACGCGGCGTCAAACGCGCACGTGTTTTTGTTCGAGTCGTTCTGTGCACTTGTCAATAACTTTTTAAAAATGGGAAAAGCCAAGAAAGTAAAAGTCTCGCAAACTGAATCGAGTCAGCCAAAAGTCAGTTTAGTTGATCAGATCGAAGACGATCAGTTAGCAAAAATGAAAAACCGACAAAAAATTCGATTTAGAAATGATGAAGAGGAAGAGGTTAGAAATATTTTTATTTATAGTATCTTTTTTTATCAAAATATGCAAATCTTGACATTTTAATATTTAAATAAAAGAAATGACAATTATTTTAAACACCATTTTATATTTTTCAGTTTATTGACTCCAAAACAACTCAAAAAATTTTGACACAAGCTAGACGTCAACAACAAGAATTGGAAGAAGAAAATGGTGCTGGACCATCAAAAGTGGTAAAAAAACCTATCACAAAATTAGGTGATGATGTAAGTGAAGAAGAACAATCAGATGAAGAAGGCATTACTGGAAATGAATATTATGAAGATATTGAAATTGATGAAGATGATGAAAGAGCCTTGGAAATGTTTATGAATAGAGATGGCCGACCCACAAGAACTCTTGCAGATATTATTATGGAAAAATTAACGGAGAAAAAAACTGAAATAGATACTCAATTTTCAGATATTGGTTCCATGCAAATGCAAGATCTTGATCCGAGAGTTGAAGCTATGTATCATGGAGTAAGAGATGTATTGAGAAAATACCGTACCGGTAAATTACCTAAAGCTTTTAAAATTATACCAAGTTTAAGGAATTGGGAGCAAGTCCTCTATATAACTGAACCTCAAAGTTGGTCAGCTGCAGCTATGTACCAAGCAACAAGAATATTTGCTTCTAATTTGAAGGAAAAGATGGCTCAAAGATTTTACAATCTTGTTCTTTTGCCACGTATTAGAGATGATCTAGCTGAGTACAAAAGATTGAACTTCCATTTGTACCAAGCTTTGAGAAAGGCATTGTTTAAACCTGGTGGTTTCATGAAAGGTATTATACTTCCACTTCTGGAATCTGGAACTTGTACCTTAAGAGAAGCTACTATCATTGGATCAGTTGTTGCCAAAAATTCTATACCAATTTTACACTCTGCAGCAGCATTGTTGAAAGTTGCTGAAATGGATTACACTGGAGCTAACAGTATTTTCCTCAGAATATTTTTGGATAAAAAGTATGCCTTGCCCTACAGAGTAGTTGACGGAATTGTCTTCCACTTTTTGAGGTATGAAATCGTTATTTTAAGTTAAATGTAATTATAAAATTTTTTTAAATCCACAATAAGATATTAATTATAATTGTGATAATTATAATTGTGATTTACAGATTTGAAAGGGATTCTAGAGAGTTGCCTGTTCTATGGCACCAAGCTTTTCTTACATTTGTTCAAAGATACAAAAGTGATATAAGTACAGAACAGAAAGAAGCTTTGTTAGATTTACTTAGGAAACAAAGTCATCCAACTTTGACACCAGAAATTAGAAGGGAATTACAAGCTGCTAAATGTAGAGATACTGAAATAACAGATCCCACAGATGAACCCATGGGAGATTAGTGATTTACATAAATTTATTTGTACAGTAATTTTATATAAAAACATGTAAAATACTTCTAAAAATCGTATAACTTGTTAGACTGTAATTTTTAATGACGTTTTGCGCTAAAAACTTATATAAGTTAAAGTATATAAAAATAATTGAGTACATTTCATTATTTGTTATATTACTTGATATCATTTTTTTTTTCTTGCATTTGATAGTAACCTACATAATGACCCAAGTAGGTTAATAAATCATTTATGAACCATAATGTTAAGAATAATTCAATTTTATATACAAAAACGAATAAATTAAAATGTAATACATAAAATACATAAGTTGCTTAGATTACTAAATGATTTCAATTGATCTTAATATTGAAATCCAATATAAAACTAATAATCAAAATTAAATTACTGTAGGCATAGTTTAAACAGCAAATACTTCCTTACATTAAATGCGTATGATAAATCTTGTAACTTTACTATTAAAAAATGGTGTACTATTTACACAGAAATGATGAATATCATCTCAAAGTAGTTATTCTGTTTTACAGAATCGTAGAATAAAATTAACAATTACATAATGGTGTAATCTAACAGTCTTATTTAAAAAATTTTTAATTCAAAGAAACAATCTCATTTAACATTAAAAGAAACTCGAACATTTTGTGCATAATCCAGCAAGTTATATAAAAATATGAGAAATACCACTAAACAACGTATAAACTTTCGCTATTAAAATACATGTTTAGTGCCGCAATCAATAAGATTAGTTGAAAAAATTTTGTTCACTGTGTAATTAATATCTGCTCGATACTATACGATCGATTATTATGCAAGGAGTTCCTTAAATTTAAGTCTTTCTATATTGACGTTTACGTAACAACATTCATAGGAACATAGAGACTCCAAAATCGCCTTACTGTGACGAACCGATTCTTCTTTAAAAGCGGCAAGTCACTACGTCGTAAATGTTCTTCAAATCTTTATTTTTTCTTAAAAAAGCTAGTTATACTTTTTGAACCAGCAGCTGCTTTTTGTCTGGCTACTTCTCTTTTCGATACAGTAGGTGTTTTAGCAGGCTGTAAAAATTCAAACACAATCACTAATTAATATTTATACATCTTTAAAAATTCATCTTGTAACTAATCTAACACAAAAATGTATAATTTATAAATTAATTATAAACAGACCTTTTCAGGCTTAGTCAGGTCTAGTGCTCCATTTTTAGGGGATTCTTCTTGGGGTTCTTTTTTCGGTCTCTTTTCATCAGCAACATCTTTTGGACTACTAAGTTTACGTTTCTTCAGTTCTGAATCATCTGGTAAATTAAGATACTGCAATAATTTTTTAGACAAATCTTCTTCTAGATATTCAGAAACAATACCATGAGCATATTTCATATATTCTAAAAAAAATACAATTTTATTAAAATGTTTTATTACAATATTCTTTTTTAATTTCTGACACATGGTTAAAAAGTAAATTACCTGCTTCTGTTCCACCTTCATATTTGCTACTTTTTACAAAATTAGCACTTATAGCACCTTGAGAGACATGGATTCCTTTTTGCTTAACTATTTCAGATACTCTTTCCACTTTTTTCCTTAACCAACTTAATGTTTTTTCTTCGTTGTATTTGAATGCTTGTAAAGATTCATCTCCTTTTTTATCAGCAACTAAAGAGAGCTTTAAGTTTTGACACTTCACAAGACGAGTAGTTTCAGGATAGTCTTCATCTTGAAGGCAATGTTCTAACGGCATTACTTGCTGAGACTAAAAAAGATAAAATACGTGTAAAGTACAGACAATATCAAACTGCAAGAAAATTATTTAAATACTAGGGCATACCTTTCTTAAATACGGAAGGACCAAAAATATAGGATCAATAGGGGTTGATAGGTGCATTTTTCCATCTGACCTGACATTGTCATCTATAAACCAGGACCTTTTATTTTCGTCAAATGTCATTACTTCCTGGATGGTCAAGTCCCCAGGACTAAAAACAAACATGGCAGCTTGATTTGAAGCTGGATGCCGTAGCTTTACCATGTCAGGGTGAACACCTTCCGAGCTTTCCAGACTCTCCCCTAAACATTTTTAAACGTTTTTTTAATAAGTGTACCAATTAAATGTTGAAAAATATATTTAATAACTAGTTATACTTTGAAACATTTTGCAACATTTGTTAAATTATTATTCCTCTAGTGTAAAAATATTAAAGAGAGTGGCAAAAAATAAACAAACACTTTTAGCCATTTTGCATCAAAAGTAAATGATGCATTTATAAAAAAGAAATGGAGTTCCCGATACGAGACTCAAAAAAACGGTTTACCTTTCATGAGGAAAACCCATGTGTTCGCATTCGCCTGGCCGGACTTGACGAACTTTTTCGGTGAAGCCTTGACGCGCGGCATAGTGTTGCTACTGCCTTTACTGTTACAACTGCAATTGCGAAATTACGCGCCACCACTTTTTATTATAACCTGCAAATATACGTCAATGACGCACTTCCCCTTCGATGGCGAGCGATTCAAATGTTCCGACGTAAAGTCGCGGTCGACTATCGTGCACCACCTTCCACTAAACTTTCTCACTTTCGCGGCCTCCCCACAATGAGTTAAAATTATCACGTAAACAAAGCCTCAGTCGGCCATGTTTTTCGCGAAAATATCTGTATGAAGAGAAAGAGAGAGAGAGCGAGCTTCTTGCGCGAGAGTATAGAACACCTACGCGCGCACCTTTCTCTCTCCCCGCTCTATAGCACCACTCGCGTTGTTGCAAGTATCAATGCCCTCGCGCGATCGCCGAGAGACTATCTACTATAGCGCACCTCATGACACTTTCCCGCTGCAGGGAGGGGGGAGGGGGGTTTTCCCGGCCGATGAGCGAAAAAAAAAAAAAGCGCGCGCAACTATACACTCTATACACCAATGATGATGCACGCAGTATATACATATACAGGCACGCCACCAGCAACGAACAATGTAGTTCTTAGTATATGAATATTATATATTATATAGATACCGCGAATTTTCCTTTTACGGGGAAATTATATTATACACATATAAGAGCTCATGGGGGGGTAGGGGGGGGTGGAGAAAGAGGAGAGAAAGCGCCGAGCTCTGGCGTGGAGGACACCAACTACTACGGCGACGAGGCGATATCGATGGTCATTTTTCTCCCGTTTTTGCCCTGCGGCGCAGAGCGCATACCTAGCCAGTCGCAGCCACTCCGTGAAAATTTTGTGCCCCGCGCGTGAGAGATTGGTATATATACATATATATATATAGATGATGATGGCGCGTAGATAGTGCTGTCCTCTTTGCTCCTATATATATACACTGCGCGCGCTTTTCTCCCACTCTGCAAGAGAGCGGGTATTCTTGAGGGGAGCGATTATCATAGTTCTATATATATATATATAGAAGTAAAAGGTCTTCGTCGTCGATAAAATGTGCGATGTTGGAGGTTTGAACGATCAAGCGGGAAAGCTTTGTAGAGGTCGCATACCTGCGTATTATGCGTCTGGTGCTCCGGTTTGGAAAAGTTCATTTTCTTATAATACTTATTTTCCCAACTTTTATTAAGAGTAATTGTTTGATTGTTGGTTTCAGGAAATCAATATATAGTTTAAGGCCATTTTTAAATAACGATCAGTAGTAATTTGGCAACATCGTACTTATTCAATTGATAAAAAAAAATATGTTTTACTGCTAAATAAGTAAATTACTAATCATATGAATATAAATATAAGAATTTATATACTCCTTATTTCAATAATTATTGTAATAATTAAATTATCATTCTGGAAAAATTTTCAATAATTAATATGTTAATGTTATGGGATAGGAGAATTCACAAAGGATCAGAGAAGAAAACATGTAACCAGTATTATCAAACATATATATATATTTTTTTATTAAACACAGAATCACAGAGCAAACTGGACAATCGGAGGGGCGGGAGATGTTATTTACGCGTTCTCTCACTCTCTCTGTCATCTCTCTTTTTCTCTCTCTTTCGTTCTCACACATCTGCACTCTCTCTCTCTTTCTCACACACACTCTCAATCCTGCGCTATATATATGTCGCACGGCTCGCGAAGCCGCGGCTCGCATTATAATTTTTTTTTCTCCCGATTTCGTGTTTATTTATATATATACTTATGCGCTTCTTTTTCGCCGCATTGCTCATATATACGTATCGTTTGTTATGCTTTATTTCTCTCTTCCTCATTTTCTCTCGAACTCTATTATACGCCGCGATTGTAATGTATAAAATGACGCAAGTTAAAAAAATCATCAGACTCGTCGGTAAAAAACGTACGAAAGGTTTCCTATAAGCCGCGGATGCGAGTCGCAACATATTATATCGTTTATTATTATAATTATATACTTCTTTTTTCTTCCTCGAATATTATTTTTTTTTCTTAGTGGCACGCGCTGTGAACCGCGAAGAGGATCTTCTTTTGCATTTTTTTTTTGGGTCTTTTGCGTTTTACCTTTCGCTATTTAAGTTTTATTTCGCTCCAACAGTGGAAGTCTCGATATAGCGTTTTTCTTTATTTACAAATCAAGGCAATCTCATTAATAATTATAATACCATTTTTCTGTTATATTGTGTACGCAAATTCATTTGTTCGTTCGAATACGTCGGTGCTCGTGTAAGTGTGTGTGTGCATGTGTCTATAGCATAAATGAGTTTCAGCACATAATTCTGTTTGTCGAAGTAAGTCTGCGTCTATGTTACTGTTAGTACATACGTAAAAGCCATATTCACGCCACACTCCCTATCTGCATACTTATGTCCAACAATTTGAAAATTCCATTTTTTTGCCTACAGAAGAAAGAACCGTTTTCTATTGTTTCAATTTTTTTTTCTTCGTCGTATTTGCAATTCATTTTGTGACGATTCCTCTATTTGTACAATATATTTATAATATCTTCTCTAGTGCGATCTTCGCCTTCCAGCGAATTTACCGTCTTTCTGTCTCTCCCGTTCACGTTCTCGCACTCACGCTCGCTCGCTTCCAGAACCGTTTCTCTCGCTCTTTGTCACTCTCACTAACTCGCTCGCGCTCTTTCAATGATTCTCAATTGGCTGCGCTTTATAAAAAAGTTTCGATTTTTAAATTTTTTTATTCTTCTTCTTCTTTAACTCTTCTTCGTATATGTTTATAAAAGCACCGTTCCCGTGAACGGCAGTACGGCTATAATGCTCTATTTATATTCCCCTAATAGCACAGAACGTTTTAAAAACGTTGCCAAAACATTACAGTCGCAGCCGGGGGAAACGTTCATGTGGAAAATTGCAATGAAGTTGCAGAAGTGAATGTGATAAGAATTACGTTAATTCCTTTCAATTGTAACGATTAAGTAAACGTAATTTGGAATATTCGATAAACAAGTCATTGACACTCAACTTTTCAAATTTTAAGAAATTTGACAGCTGAAAACTCCGGCGCAATGTCTACGAAATGATTACGAGTAATTCTTTTTATAGTTACAATTGAAATGTCATACAATAGCAATATCACATCTACTTCGAATAAAAAGCAGTCATGTCTTTAATTTTTGCAACGTTTGATACATTATTGCAAATTTCAACATAACGCTTCAGCAATGTTTTTAATATCTTTTGTGCTACAAGAGCTTCCTTTCTCTCTTTTTCTTAAAATATCTTTTTTACAGCTTGAGCGTCGATAATCATTAACATAGAACTTCGTCGGCATATCCTCCCAAGCGATAAGTGAAGATTAGAAAAATGTTTGGCTATCAATATAGCATCGGTTCGATATTAAACAAAAGCTTAGAACATATTCTCTATTAGCTACGTCTGAATGAAGTCGAGCAGATTGAGCGGTCGATTGTTTAATAAAAACTAAGAAAAAAACAAAAAAAAATCGTTAGTTGTTTATAATATCGAATAATCGATATAACAAGTTTATTACATTATTAAAATATACTTTTTTGTTAAAATATGATTTATCTAATAACGAGGTATATACTACATTAAAATGACATAAATATATAATTTAAAATAGTAGTACGCTTTTTAAAATTGTAAAATAATAAAATATTAAATATTGGTTTTCTTCGCGTTTTTTAAAAGGTTCACTTTGAAAAATTGTGTATCACAAGATTTATTTTTGTGTACACTCTATTATGAAAGGCTACAAATTTTCGAATTTCTTTTATAATCCAATTTAATCTATTAATTTTACTTATACAACTTCCGAGTGAAAAAAAACTATAGCCACCTAGATACTAAGAAACATTTGGGAATTGAGATTTTCTAATTTTTAGATCGTCCATTATTTATCGTTTTCCACCCCTTTAAAACTGCCGCTATTCTTAATAAATATGATTTAATACAGTTTATCAATGTTTTCCTAAATTTATGCATTCATATGTAGGTATTCCATGTTCTTTTGCAGTTTGTAAGATTTTACTGCATTTATAGGAACTACGTCAGTAAATACAATTTACAGATTGCATCAAATTTAACATGTTATATTCTGCATAAAATCTATAAATGCACACGGCAGTTTCCCAATTTTTTTTTTTTTAAATATTAAAAAAAACAATAAAATAATTAAAAACAATATAAGGTCTTAAATAAAATAAAATGAAAAACAAAATAATTGCACGTTAATGTTCAATTTCAAGCCAATTATCCGCTAGAACTATAACAAGAAAAACCTGCTCGATTTCTTTCAAACTCTTTCTTCTGAACAAATGAAAAAGAAAACGACAACAAGGAGCTTTCGATTTGCGTTCCGTCACGTTCCTATGTTAACTCTTATCGTAACAAATCTCAACCAAGTGCATAATCGCGTCGCTAATATAATGTCGTGATCTCGAACAAATCGCATCACCGCACGTACGCATGTACGGTACATATAAAGGGAATAATAACAATTGCATCTCTCACACTCGCTCTCTTTCTATCTCTTATTTTCTCTCCCTCTCTACATTTCTTGCTTTCGACAAACAAGGCGACGCGTCGCATTTATAAAATCGAAATGAGACGCATGTAAGATTATCGATGCAAGGCTGAAAAGCTTTGAATACTTTTTAAGTTTCTGTATACAATATGCGCATAAAAGTCTGACAGGAGGGACATTTCCTGCGGTGAGTTACTTGTTGCTCAGAATGATTTTCGTTATATTTATAGTACGTAGATTAAAAAAAAATTAAGAAAATTCTGCCTTGTAATAATAAAAAAAACTTCTTATAGGAAACACACATATGGTTGAAGTCTCATTATCTGGGCATGAGAGCTGAATGCTTTTGTTCTAATGTGCCAAAAATATATAAAATGTAATAATAAGATTGAAATAAATTTGGCTAAAGCGCCGACTTTCGTGAAAGGCACGTAGATTTTTTTTAACACATCATATTATTCTTAACACAAGCATTAGAAAGTCTTAAGCTTCGCATTTCTTCTTTTATTTTCTTATAATTATAATTAAAAAATAGTTAAAAAAGAAAGATTACAATTATAGTAGAAAGGAGAACGTGATCGTGAGAAAATTGTATATTAGTACACTTAATCTTAGTAAAATTTAAAAAGCCTCTTTATACTTTGAACTCACCATCACTATTTCTCTACTGATTTTTTCACAAAAAAATCATTCTAAAATCCAGCCAATAATTACTACATTAATATAAAAAAAGATCACTTAGTATTAAAGTATAAGTTAATTATTATAGGTAGTTCATTAGCAGTCTACCTATATGCCTTTATGTTAGCAGGCAAACACTTAATTAAGTTTTAAGATTTTGCATGAAGTACATGTATCAATTGATTTATTTGATTGTATTATTATTTATTGATTCAAATTAATTATTTGCTATAATTAACGAACGACAATATCATCGTCTGTCAGCTGTATTTTGGCAGTAAAAACTCTTGAAATTCTTGCTTTCAATATAAATTACTCTGGCAAATTAATATTTTTCTAGTTAATTAGATATGTAATTGAATACATCGCTTGCAAGGATGGATCAGAAAGTTTATTTGTTCGTTTTCTAAATTCGAAGTTTCTGTTTACTAGTCAAATGTTATGAGCCCATCTTTGGTGTGATAAAATGACTAATTCCATATATTAACGACTATATGTTTATATTTTGTAATGCATAAATTTAAGAAAAATTTTAATTTAACAAAGATTGGCTTATTTACTCTTGACCAGTAAAAAGTTAATATTTATTTTAAAGTTAAAGAGCATAGGGAACTGTGCAAATATTATATCAAAAGTTCACTTTTACATATTTATGTAACAATAATGTGATTATTAGATCTTAATATTTTAAGTGTTACAATAAGAAGATTACATATAAGTGTTTTAAATTCGAAAAATACTAAGATGAAACAAATACTCATATATTGTTACATAAAATGTAAATTATTAATTTCTGCATACTATTGTTTCTACTTTTTATATTATCAAGGCAGGTGGTAAAATGCCATTATATTTATAAGACTATGAAATGTTAAAAGTTTAAGTTTATAGCTCTTGGTAAAGTATATGTATAGAGAGAGAGAGAAAAAGAAAGTCAGCGTAATTGGTACTTTGAGATAAATAGAAACTAGTCAGCGCATTCCATATACTTTGTATATATAGCATTAGCAATCATTTTAAGCAACAAGTAAATGTATGTATAATATAAAACATACTCCTGGCATTCTTTGATGTACTAAAAGCATTGATAATTTTACACTCTAAATTAATTATTAATTCAGTAACACGAGGTATCCTTTATGACATGTACACCTTGTTTGCTTTTTTTTTTAAATTCATACATTCATAACAATTTGCTCAAAATTCCATCAATCATAATCTTAATAAAAATAAAGTACTCTTTAAGAATTATTTCAATGAATATTGATCACTGAAATTCGTGTTATTGCGATTTTTTTCTTTACGTAACTGATTGTAAGAATTTTTCGCTTCCCTTATTTCGAAATGATTCAATTTTCTGGAAGTTCGATCAAGAATACCTGATCGAGATTATAATAATGTTAGTTTCTTCCGAAACCTAGATGATATTCAAATCTCTGATTTTCAAGTTCGTTGTGTAAGTTCCGTCGATCTCACCAATCGATTCGATCGTGGTGTTTTTGAACTTACACATTTTATTCTGGAGTCATATCGGTACTAAACACTACTTTCACCTCTTGCCAAAGGGAATGAGAATAACGTTGCACAGATTCGAATGAAAAACACCACTGTAGTCGAAGTTTAAGAGGTCCCCCCAACCAATAGTTTTAATTTTTACTACTCGCTCGATTAATTATAACTATTGCAACTGTTTCATACATTTTTCCGAAATAATTAAAAATTATTTGCAAGGAAAATAATTTTCAATTTTTTAACATAACGTTTTTTTATTCTTAATATAAAATAATTTACGTATATTATTTTCGAATAAAATGAAATTACGAAGAAATCTCAAACATTTACGGTGATTTATTGTATCACAGAATATTCGAACGTCACCAAAATCAATTCATACCATGAAATCTTTTTAACAAATAAAGTAAAATAAAATCAATTGACCAACAAAGCAATGAAAATGATTCTCCTTGCATACGACTCTAAAAAACAACAACTATGGTCCAAGCGAGGTGTAAAAATTCCAACGGGAACATTGGTAAAGTCGGTACTCCTCTCCCACCCAGAGGCGCAATTCCGGGTGAGTGCATTTTGCCCGTTCTCATTCCTATACGTGTGTGGGTGTTAAGTTTGCGTTTCGTTGAGAGACAATCCCCAAGATTCATAACCTTAGGAAGCGTTAGTATTTCGTCGACTGGTGCACAGCTGCGAATAATTGTGGGCTATCTCATAGAGACCTGCGAGGACCCTTCTGAGTGTGCACTGTTGATTGACGAGTCTGGCCGATGATTGGCCAGAGCTTCGGCGGGGCTAGGAAGCACCCATCGAGCCCGATCCCGGGTTGTGGTTGTTCTTCATCCCCATGGGCATATGATTGCAGTTATTGGAATTGGCATTACCACTTGGACCCAGCACTTCGTAAATATTCGCGGCATTACTCAACTTCTCAAAGAAGGGTATCAAGTCGAGCAGTTCCGAATCTGTCATATCATCAAACCACGAAGCCACTGGCACCTGAGTAGATAATATCATTGTTATATTTCTCCTGATTCATAAGAAACACATATTGTAATAACTTGAGGAGTTACACACCTCTAATTCAATTGAAATTCTAATGATCAATTCTAATACTAATATTAATGAATATAATTAAAATAAGATGATTGACACTTACCGCATTATCTGGATGAAAAATGTAACTGGCAGGACTATTATCGACAATTATGATTTGCTGTAAATCCCGGCCTAACCTGTTTAAATCTTTAACATAGTTGCCCCTGTGAAAGACACATGATTCACGGAACAATCTTGCTCTGAACACACCCCATCTATCAAGTAGATCTGCTACTGGATCAGCATACTAATAAAGAGATATAATTAATGATGTAGCTTTGCATATTAAAAGTAATATAGTATATATATTTAAAATAATATAAATATGTGCCTAGAGGAATGTATCACATATTGAGAACTCTTACATAGAAATGTTTTCATTCGACACAAACATCCTTAAGAAACAAAAAGTATTACAAGTCATGAGTCATGCAATACAGACTATAAAAAGATGATTCTAATTCTAAACTTTGCAATACTCTTAACAGCATACTTATTCAACTCATGTTTAAAATACAAATAAACCTACAACTTGGTTTTTAAATAGCTTGCAAAAAAACATGTGTTTCAGTTTTTGTTTTTTTTTTAATTTTTAAATTATACTATATTATATTTATAATTTAAAAATTTTATTTCACTTCACGTGAATAAAGTAAAACCCTTTATTTTTCCAAAGCTACAGGATTATTATTATCAATCATTATTTAATGACTTTTTTGAGACATTCATCTATACACTGATTAAATTACTATAAAAACTCACTCACATCATCTACAAGGTAAAGTAAGAAGAAGAAAACTCACCTTTGCTAAACTTGCAGTAAACAATATACACTCATAGAGCTCGCCCATTCTCTGCAAGAACTCATCAACATAAGGCCTCTTGAGAACATAAACCTGATGCACTGTACCATCAATCTCAACTGGCACCACAAAGTCAGCGTTATTAATGGGCTTGAATGAGCTGTGCACCAGAGTTTCATCCAAATCGATCACCATACATTTCTTGTGGATATCCTGATGGCGTACGGGTGGCAGCAAATAGCGGGGCGAACCACTACTGGGTGGCGGTGAGCCACGACCTTCAGTATGGAGTGAGCCGGCCTTAGAACTCTTGGAGCTACCTCCACGATTCCGCCCCAGACAGCAGTGAAAGAAACGCAAGAAGCCCCGATTTCGGGGCTTCTTTTCATTTTGAGTTGGACCGTTAATGCTTGTCTCATTCTCCCTTGGTATTTGTGCTGCAAATGATCATAAACTGATTAATTATTTGACAAACAGATATTAAAATTCATTATTAAATATCAAGCTATGAGAAAATTCAAGTTTAAGGTGATTATGTAAATGAGAAATATTCAAAGATGTCTCTGTCATTATTAAAAAATGTGGTATATCATTTATTTCTTTTGAGTGTTCAATGGAATTCATTATAAGTTGAAATATCTAGTATGCATTATTTCTGGAATAAATAGTTAAATGAAGTAAATTCTTGTAACAAGATGAATAATTTATATTTAAATAGGACATAGATTTCTATTAAATTAAAATTAATTGAAATATAAATAAAACTTTGATGTTACAACTTATAATTATTAATAATTACTTATAAATTAGAAATTATGAAGTCCTCATAAGTTTAAAAGTAATTTAAATAAATAATTGATTTGTGTTAAAAATTTGTCACCATTTGCAAAGATTTAAATATCATTACGTGACAAAACTATGCATGAACTCTATTTTTATACTACATGATACTAACTGTTCCAAATAGCATTAGTGCTCCAAAATATTTTAAATTTATAATTTCTATTTTGAAAAATACGTTCCTTATCTTTTAATCTCAATAATTTCTAGAAATACAAAAAATAAAATTTTTAACCAAATTTCTTCTGCTACAAAAGTTACTGCAAAACAAAATACTTGACATTCCTTCGGAACCCATAAATTTACGAGTCCTCATTCCCGACTATTCCCAAAGCAAGTACTTTTATATATATACACACACACACACACACACACACACACACACACACACACACACACACACACACACACACACAC
>JAYJLV010000011.1:14712284-14724012 GCA_036873485.1 Torymus texanus
GTGTGTGTGTGTGTGTGTGTGTGTGTGTGTGTGTGTGTGTGTGTGTGTGTGTGTGTATATATATATATATATATGCTTTTGTAATCTCACTATTTCGCACGCGTGAAAATTAGTCGCAGTACAAGGTTCCAAAGAACATATCATACGACAAAAGCAACACCACGTGTATGTATATATGTGATGATGGAAATTGCGAGAGAGAGAGAGAGAGAGAGAGAGAGAGAGAGAGAGAGAGAGAGAGAAGAATCGATGCGCATCCCACACACGTGGCGATCAACGTCATATGCGCACATCGTTAGCTCGTATATACAGCTTTTTCCGATACATGAATGATGAAACGAGAGAGAGAGAGGGAGAGGCGACCGTGCGCGAGAAAATTACGCTTTGAGATACAAGCATGAGCATGGGCACAGAATGGGTGTAAAAATAAACACTTAACCGGTCACCGCACGACCACGCGAAATTTTTTTCACGTAAGAGTAAGTATCGATTAGTTTGGGCTTTCGTTTCTTTCTCGTTTATTATATTATATATACCTTCTCGGTGAGATGAGAGAAGAAACATAGTTTGACGTAGGTCGCATATACAAACATACTATATATATGCTCTCTCTCTCACTCTCTCTTTCTCTCTCTTGGTCGTACAAAGCATGATTATGGTATATACTCTGGCGTCAGTGACCGTGACGCAAGGGATATAGGGGGTTTAAAAATACAGGGCGACGGACTGCAATAGCAGCAGCAGCAGCAGCAGAAGTCGTGCACACACAATGATATATATCGGAACACACGACGACGACGTCACGCACGCGTGCGATGCGGGGGAGGGAGGGATGAGGAAGGGGGGAAATATAGTTATGATCCGTGGTCTAGATATATCTATATATATGTGTGTGTGTTGACGTTAGTTGGCTGCGTCTTGGACGTACGCGTCTACGCGGCTCTGTGGTGATATGCGATACGTTACGGTAGATTAAGTTTTTTAAGTTTTATACAGCTGCGCGCACGTGCCGTGTGTATGTATATAATAAGGTATATATGGGTAATTATACGGCGTTGTATGTATGTAGGTGAGAGTGGGATGGGTTCTTATAGGTATATGTTATATTGGGGAAGTTTCGTGTGTACGTGTGTTGAGTATTAAATGATGGGTTGATGCGGTGGATGTATGATTTTGATTTATTGGAGTATGTTAGGGTATAAAGTTTTTGCGACATTGAGTTGTCGGAGATATATATATATATTACATGCGAGGAAAAGTATTGTAGGAGGGTTTACGAAAAGTCATGGTTGATTGGTATTGTTGATAGAGATTTGAAATATTTTATTTCCAAAAAATTTGATTTGAGGTTTTATTTGGCGTGAGCGTTTATTACGCGAAGTTCTGAAACTTTGTAGGTGCGAATTAGTATACAAAGTGGATTGCTTGATTAATATATTTTTCACATTATATATTTACTGCCACTTTCGTTCACAAATATTATGGTATTGACAAATAAAACCATTTGACTTTTATGATTCCATTTATCGATGTACACTGCGGTTATAAATGATTCTTATATTCAGAATTCTATAGATGTAAAAGACCAAAATGAAGATGCTATGTTAAAAAAGAAAAGTAATTCACTCACGAAACCGGAAACCCTATGCCATTAAAAAGGCGGCAGTATTCAAATCAACGAAAATAAACACACTGTTTTCCTACATCACACCGAACCACCCCTCCTCCATCAATCAGAGCGACGACACTCTTTTCAATCCTCCCTCCTCCCGTTCCTCTCTCCCTCACGTATAGGAAAGCTCAACCCCCATCAGCATTATTCTCCACTATATATACTACACACCTATAAACCTAAATGTATACCTATATATCTATATAAAGTATACGAATGCAGGGAAAAAAAGACAGATCACCGCGGCGTGTGCGGGCGTGACGAATCGAACGAACGCGAGGACGCGAATAGAAGAGATCGACATACACATAAACACACACACATCCACATCGAAAGAGTCACCGTCGAGGGATTACAGTCGTTACACTTTCGCTTTCGCAACGATTTATCAATCCCTCCCGTGCGGCCGAGCTTGATAAAACGTATCTCTCTCCTCGGGTGTACGATTATTGTGGACTGCGTGTGGATGATATCGTGTAATCGCGTGTGTATCTTTTTGTATAGATGGAATATGTAACCGAAAGAGTAAATGTTGATGTTTGGAGATGTTTAGTGGTAGTAGGTTGGAGTTGAATATTGATGAAGGGTGTAAGTGGTAATGTGAGCGATTTGGTAACGGTCGTTTTAGGAGGAACGTTAGGTTTTATAGAGTGATAATTTATTGGTAGAATAAAAGTGATGAGAGATAACGTTGTTCTTTTGAAATGGAGATAAGACTATGGGGATAAGTGTCAGAAAATATTTGTAATATCGGTAGAAACACTAGGATGTATCCTAGTGTAAAGAAATTTGTCATTGAAATGTTATTTTAAGTGAAATAACGAACGATAAATTTAATGATAATATGTTCTATTAAATGTTTTCATATTTAAAGCAATTTATTTATTTTTTTTTTTTTTTAAATTTTAGATGTTTTCAACGATTTTTATTTCTGCAAATTTTCTGAATTTATCAATTTTCTTTTAGATAGATACAAAGAAAGTTTGATTTTATCAATTTATGAGCAAAAACCTGCTAATCTTATCGAACTTGATGAGCGTTTAATATTTTTAAAAGTTTGTAATACAAACTTTTCATTTTGTTTCGCCAACCATTTACATTGTTTTGTTATCTTTCAATGGCATTAAAAATACCATTATATTGTAGATAAAGAATAAATCTAGATAAATATGCTAACCGGGTTATAAATGCGATATTAAATATAATTGATTTATAAATATTAATTGAATCATCGATATAATCTGGAACGCCTTTGATTATAATAAATATCTTTAAATCAATAGATAAAATCGAACGCCTTTTAAACTTTGAAATTCTGATTCGTTTAATTTTAAATGTATGTCCGCGCATCATGTATCTTTTATATAAACGAAATTGTAATTTTATCTGATCTTATGTTAACTTTTCTCTGAAAGAAAGGCAAAGCTTAAATGACTGATTATCACGTCAAAAGAATAATACATTAAACCTGAGAAAATAAAAGCTCCCCTATAACCGAATATAGAAATTGTCCATTTAAATTCAAGAATAACATATAATAACACATTAGAAATTCAAATATAACTCAAACAAAACAAAACGCAACTTCTATAACTCCAATATGCCATCAAAGCTTCAAGACCCAATTTTTTCCTCCTCCACACCAATATAATACACACACCAACCATGAAATATAATCGTCAAATATTTGGCCGACGCACGTGAATCGCAATAAAGCAAACGCGCACGTAGCATCGAGAAAAAAGTTTCGGGAAGAGTCGAAACAGAAAAAAAAACCAGCAAAGCGGCAAAGAGGTGCGGCACAATGTGCGCATACATACAAACATCGTATATATACGTATAGGTACGTACATATGTGCACACACGAAAATGTGCGACGCATATAAGTGGAACGAGCCTTCATACATATATATACACGTATAAGCTTATACACGCCCTTTCCATATGCATACATATTTCTCATTCGCTCGGTCGCACGTCGCCTTTCCTTCATCGCATATATAATACACGCGTCGTGCGTGACACATTTTTTTCAATCGTGTCCGCACTTGCACATGACGTTTCGCGAAAACGCGCGCCACGCCGCTTTTCTGTGCCCCGCTGTAAAATACATGGAGTTTTTTTCATGTGCTAACACGTCAAAATATAATCTGCGCAGGATGAAAATAAAATGTAAATTTTCGCTTGGTTTTCGTGCGGAGCTTTAGTGATTCGGTTTTTTTTTTTTTAGCTTTGGCGCAAAGAATATAAAGTTGTTTGATAGTAATTTCAAATGTAAACGAAGATTTAATTTTTGTCTGTAAAATAAAATAAACATTTCTTTGGAGAATTTCAAATACAAAATGAATGTATAAATGATTTTTTTTCTTATCAAAAGGTGTTCAGAGGAGAGATTGATTTGCTCTAGTTTTCTTAATGGCTGCATAATGAAAAGAAAATTTTCTAATCATCCATGCGAGGTTAGCGACCGCCGGGAATTTCAAGTGTTATTTAAATCAATACTAATGGGCTATTGTTTCTTACAATAATCATTTATTATCACATTTTCATATTTATAATATAAACATAAAAATAGTTGTGAAATTCTTTAAAATTAATAGACATTAATGAACAATATTGATTATGACGCATTCATTTAAAATAACTCTAATAGTTTTGATATAGTTATAATTATGATAATCTTTGATGGTTCCTATCATATAAGTATGTATATATATTTTTTTTGTTAAAGATTCTCTACTTTTTTTTTAGCTTCATCGCTTCGGGGGATTCACATATTTCGTTTAATCGATATATTGTCATGCCGTCTTATTTACAAATTGTGCAGTAGGAATGTAAACATTGATATAACCTGCGAAACATTAAAAAATCAATCAATTAAATCCAACCTAATCCTCTTGGGGAACGTCTTCATTTTCTCCGCTACTTGGTACACTAATACAACACGAGTCGATGATGATACGTTTCACAATTATTATTAATGGCAGGCGCTCTTTCTCTCTTCCTCGGTCCCTTGACATTCTTCTCATCTAAAAATTCCAATTCGAACGCTCTCTCTCTCTCTCTCTCTGTGTATATGAATATATGTATATATGCGCACATACACATACGTACGCTGGAATTGTTGTGGCGTGCGTTGAGCAAGAAAGCCTACTTGAGCCCAGCTTCCTTTTTAAAATTCACAGCACGATGGAACGTGGTAGGTATATAGCGTTCGTGCGCGTATGCGTTCAAGTATAGGTGTTGCACACTCGACGCGCCTATTTCTTTTTATCATCTTCTACACTTCTTCATTTGTGCGTGTGTGAGCGCGCGCGTCAAAACGTGCGGATAATAATCGGGAGAAATATGATTTATGAGCTAATCTTGTCGTATAATTTTTATTATACACTGTCAATATCACAAGTTCGTCATTTTTCTCTCGTCTTTTTGTTTCGTGTATAAAAATCATTTAATAAAACGTACAGCCAGTTTCTGATGTTTTTTTTTATTCTCCTCTCTAACCATCTTATTTTTCATACCGATTCCTATTCGCTTTCTTATTTTTTAATTATTAATTTACATCGACTTTATACAAACGTCTGCTAACGAATCACGTAGCTTTCCATTCTTGGACGATATTATGAATATAAACTTTCAGAATAAAAACGTTTAAAATCTTTCAACTACTCGTCTTAATCGAATTCCGTAAACAACCTAGTTTATTTTGGATTTTTGGGCTCAAGCTAATCGAAACGAGGTAAAAAATTGTAATCATCATTTGTTTCTTGTTTAATGTCACTGAGACATTCATTTTGAAGCAAACTTTTTTTACTTGTAAAGTTTACGTATGCTTGAGAAATGCAATTGTAAACTTGGTTGATTTGGTAACCAAATCCTTTATTTATTAATCACTTGTTCTTCATCAATAATGTGCGATGCGAAACCCTACCGCAGGAAAGACCGATAATGAAAATAAAACCTACTGCGGTAAAGGCAAGAATTAAGAAGTATCGCTTTGCTGGAGAACGATTCACTGAATCGTAAAGTTCCTCAAACGTTTCTGGAGCAGCTAACTGAAATAATATTACATTCGTAAGATGAGAA
The DNA here is from genome assembly GCA_036873485.1 of Torymus texanus. Taxonomy (NCBI): domain Eukaryota; kingdom Metazoa; phylum Arthropoda; class Insecta; order Hymenoptera; family Torymidae; genus Torymus; species Torymus texanus. Next base: position 14,718,043 of record JAYJLV010000011.1, read on the forward strand.
ATTGCTAAATTATTTTTTAAACATTATCTGTAGAGACTTAATATCTTACTTTCTCTGCATTTTTGAACATTTCAATCCTCGTAGTTAACATTTTAAAACAATCTGGTTGTAAAGATTTCAAAACATTTTGTAAACATTTGATATCTGAAAAAAAAATATTTCAATTAATCCAAGTTTCTAAAGCATAACGCTCTCAGCCGTTTCAAATACTTACGTCGTCCAGCTCCTTGTGATACTGTACTGCAAAATTTGCTAACATCAACAGCGCAAGCTTTCTGCAGAAGTGGATCAACGTTGATATCAGCTTTGGCTTCCTCAATCATTTCGGCTACTTGTATTCGACAGGCTTCCTTCATATCTTTGTTATCAGCAACAAACTTTTTCTTCAAGCACTCTTCTACATCTCCGGGTGTGCTATTCTCGTCAGCTTTACACAGTTTGTCAATCTGTTGCAAATATTTAAAAATTGAAATTATTTGAAATCATTGCATGAAAAATTTTAAAAGTAATTTTATTACCTCTTCTGCACATAAAGCAACAATTAAAGGATCAAGGTGATAATTTAAAGCAGCTTCTCTTAATATAGTTTCCATTTGACGTTCACATTTCACCGTGAGCTGCGATTCTTTAAATTTAATTTTCAAACAACCTATCACTTTGCCTTCCAATTCCTTGTTTGCAGGTTCATGCATAATTTGCTGATTAAAAATAAATAACATAATTAAAAGATTACTATTTTACTTGTAATGTTTATATTCTAAACACAGCATATTACTCACATGTTTGCAATGCTTGTTGATATCTTTTGAACAAGCAGATTGTAAAGCAGTATTAAATCGATAATCTGTGTTTTGTTCAGCCATTCTATTTAAAACAAATGTCCTGCATTTATCATCAAACATAGGTTCGTCTTTATATCGTTTCAGACAATCCAGAGCTTTCGATCTATCAACATCATGGCAAAATTGTCTAACCATAGAATGACAAGCATTTAAAAGAGCAAAATCACTTGAACTGTCTTGAAATTCTTGTTTCCTGACCTTAAATAATTGGGAATGGCATTCTTCTCCTAATTTTGGTTTATTTGCAGCTAAACATTCTAATATCTAAAAAAAAAAAACAATATTGTTAAAAATTAAATATTATTACAAGTTAAGTTTCAAACTGAAAAAACGGAAGCAAAAGTTTGCACTCAAACCTGTGAATTTCCAGGTTCAACGTTTGCACAAAAATGATTGATTTCGTTATAACACGTTTTATGTAGTTTAGGATCAAATTTGATATTTTCTCTTTGTTGATACAGTTGAGCTTTCAGTTGTTGCCTACATTCTCTTGAAATTCTATGTTGTGAGTCTTGTATTATGTCCTTTTGAACAATATCGCTTAAACAAGCTATAACTTCAGCCTTATTCTTAGCTCTTCAGAATAATAAACAAATGTAAGTTATAGAATGATAGAAATACTAAAAAGTAATTATCAGAAAAATTCAAATAGTTAAGTTACTTACAATGGACACCACCTTACAACCATTGGTCGACAAGCTTCTTTAAATTTGAATGTAAAGTGATAATTCTTGAGTGATATTAATTGAAAATGTTCAACTGCTGCTTTACATTTACTATCAGTTCTAGTATCTATATCGTTTTTATGTTCAATTAGACATTCCATCATATCTCCTTCATCTTTCCCAGATTTAAGGAATTCCTGAAATTTACAATCAAACACGAAAAATAATTAATAATTGTTTTATTAACGGCAATAGAACATATTTTATTTATTGATAATTTACTTCGCAATGTTTTTCCATAATATGACGACAAGTTGTTGAAATAATAGGATTCAACTCGACTCTTTCTGCTTGTTCCTCAGTAAAATTTCCAACTGCTAACTTACAATTGGGACTTAATCTGTAAAAAGATTTATAAACATTGTAAATTTGTTTCTACGTAAACGGAAGTTATAAGCCACATACTTATCAAATTCATCTTGTAAACATAAAATCTCTTCTCCTTTTGCAGTCTTATCAAAACAAAATGATACTAAATCCTCAAAACATATTTCTTCAATTTCTGGTTGGAGATCTACATTTACTGCTCTTTGTCTCATTACCCTTCTTATTTCATCCAAGCATTCCCTTTTCAACTGTAAAATAAACAATGTCAATAATTACATAAGTATTACAATCAAGAAATGTTATTAAAAATACATTTTCAGAAAATAGTAATTACCGTCATATTTTTTTTAGGGTGATATGCATATCTGTACAAACATGGTAAAACAAGTGGACCCGTTTCTGCATCCATTCCCTTACCATCAGGAGCCCAAGCGTCACTGCCATGACAAAAGTGCACTGCATCTGCTTTGCATGCCTTATATAATGGAGGGTCTAGTTTATAATTCCTAGCAATGAAATAGTGAATTTGGACCAAAGCTGTTTCACACGTCTCAGTCATTTGGTCTGTCCCCAATTTATACATTAGGCAGTTTATAACTCGAGCATTTCCCCCTCGTACCTATAGTAATTTTTCAGAATTTAATATAAAACGTTTTTATTAGTATTGCAGAAAGTGATTTTACTTATAAAGATTATCACTTACTTTCTTACAAGCTACATCTACAACTGATTGACAAGCTTCTCTTAAAACCGGATCTATTCTCCAATCCTCTCCTGCATCAGTTTCTTTAATTAAATCTTCTAACTATAAAAAAGAGATATTTTATTTATCAAATACAATTTCATTTTATAATAATACTATTATTAAACTTACAGCTCTTTGGCATACAGCAGAGATTCGAGACTTCCTTTTTCTTATTCTAGTATATTCCATTAAGCAATGTATTGTAGCACCCCCAACTTCTAAATTATTACAATATGTTTGAATATCATTAGCACAATGGTTAACTATTTCAGGAGAAAGCCTATAGTCTTCCATGAGTATTTTTCTATGGTCAAACATTTCCACTTGACATTCACTAGCCACTTTACTACCATTTTTAACTGCTGATTCTAAACATAGTAAAATTTGAGCAAGTCTAATATCTTTGTCATCTGATATATTTCTGCGACATCGATAAGTCTTGATATCTTCTTTACATGCTCTCACTAAACCTCTACTAACTTTGTAATCTGAAGCAATCAATTTTTCTCTTCTCACTAACTGTTCTTGACAAGCCCTTGTCATCGATCTGTCCATTTTGTGTTGCATTAAACACTTATAAACTTGACCACTACCAGGTCGAATATTAGGACAAAATTTGATGTGATCTTGCAGACAAGCAAGGTACAGTTGTCGATCCAATTTAATATTGTCAGCTTGTGTTTCAGCAACATGAAGAATTTGCTTCCTGCATGCTGGTTCCAACTTATTAACGTGTTGTTGTAAGCATGCCAGGGTTTGTCCTTGTAAAATATCTTTATATGGTTGAATTCTGCCACACTGGAATTTATTAACATCATTTTGGCAGTCAGGCACAAAAGAAGTAACAATTATTCTGAAGTCATTAACAATCCATTCAAGTCGTTGAATAAAGTCTGAACATTGCAAGTCATTACTTATTTGATTCCTGTGCTCAACTAAGCACGTCAGGTAAGAACCTGGAGAATTTGATGAACACTTCAAACTATCTAGCCCTTCATGGCATTCTTCTCTAGTCATTCTTTGAATATTTTCATTAGTAGTGAGTTCCTTTATATAATTATATATTGAATGTTGACACTGATCTTCAATAGTAGAGACTTCATTTGGCTGGAAAGAAAATAATATGATTAGAATAAATCTTAATGTTAATAAATATGTTATTGAGTTAAATATTTTATAATCAACTATAGGTAAATTTAGTTGATAAAAAATCATTTTTCTGCTAACAAAAAAACATTGTATAAATTTGTAGATTAACTTTTGTTATGAATATACTGTAATATATTTAAACTTATAATATTTATGAGTTTCTTATCATGTCAAAGTTAGAAGTAATAAAATATGTCTAACAAGTATTGAATGTAGAAATATGAATATGTATACAGGCAAAAGCAAAACTTTGCTAAGAACATTTGTATTAATATTTTTTGATGATCATAATTTTAAAAAATAAATCTTTGAAAATTCCTCAATTTTCATGTATAACAAAAAGTAGGCAACATATATACTAATATAGATGCATTTGATTGAAAATTTTATTCTTACAACTTCTATGCATATTTAAAAAAAAAGAGATTTAGATTATAATCAGTTACAGTTATATAAAAAGTATCTCAACCATTTATCATAAAATGACTTATCTCCCAGCTTTAAGATGTATTATTAAGTTAATTATTCCTTTACTCTGACATTCATGAACACTTTGTTGCTATATCAAATAATCTATAGCCATGTCAATTTAATTGCCTCAGAACAATGCAAGACACGAAGCTAAAAAATACCGTACAAATTGCATACTCATAACTTTTTTTGCTTGTACATACTTTCTTCCACATTATACAGTATCAGCAGTTACGACTGTCTTACGCAAATAAGTATATTACTCATCTTCTCTCTAAAAACTAGCTCACCTTGAATGTTTGCATACATTCCAGATAAAACAGATCGTTCATCTCCTTCTCCAGCACTCCACAGAGTCTTTTCAATCTATCCTGACAAATCTGCGGTTGAATCTGAGTGAACAATGCCATGGGTTTAGGCTCTACGGGTGATCTGGTTTTCCTAATCACCACTTGCTGTTCAGAATCCAGAGACCTCTTTTTCCTCCTCAGCATATTGTTATCCACGTCCACTTCATTGTTCTCCTGTTCGGGTACAATCCACCTCACCACCGGGGTGTCGTCCTCATCTACGTACAGTATATCACCGCCTCCAGCCACATAATTCCCAGACGTCGCCTCAATGAAGAGGCAGCCGCACAAGGCCAGAACCACCAGCCAGCGCATCTTCTTCGCTACTATCTCACTTTGATCTCTATCTCTTTTTCGCTCTCTTCAAGTCTCGCGCTATATACGCTCCTATATTTACGTTTCCAATCGTCGTCGTCGTCGCTTATGTATATGTATATATATATATATATATATACAATACCCGGAAGCCGCGCACCGCGCGCAGGAAGCTAATCGTCGTGGTCGACGTCGTCGACTCGCCGATGTTCTATTCGTTCTTCAGCGCGATTGCCAGCAGTAGCCTCCATCAGCATGACGACGAAGATGACGATGGTGTGTGTCGGTGGTGTATGTGCGAGCTACACCACATCGCTACGCCTGTGCTACTGTCTGTAAACAAGCCGCGAGACGCGCCTGTGTCTGTGTCACGATTTTCTCTCTGTCTGTCTCTCTCGCTCTCCCTCTTTCACTTTCTGCGGTAGCGACAGGGTGGGCGGTTGATATTGCAAGCTAATGACTATAATGCAATGGCGTAGAAACCGGCTTTTTCGCGCGCGGCAAGGATATAAGAGAATCGGATAATACGCGACTGCTATGCGCGCGATGAGTTGAACTGTACAGATTGTCGCTGTGGGGGAGATGCGTTTGTGTGGATGTTGTAACGTGTCCCTGTGTTGATTAAGTATTGAGAGTGTTTATATACTGTCGTCGTTTATAGTCGCTAATGTACAAGGCAGACGGAGACGGCGCGATTGTGTGTTCTGCTGCTTCTCTGCAGTGGGAAGGACGGTAGGTCGCACTTTTATCGAGTGATGACAAGTGTCCGATGAATTATTTTACACTTGTGCGTGATTCTTATATTTTGTTGTAACGTTTATAAAATTTAGTGGTAAGATACTTATCTCTATACTCGTAATGTGATTTACGAAATTAATAATTAGTTTCCTTTCGAATAAAAATTACGCAGAATAACACTTTTCCCATCAATGTACATACTTCCTTATCTTTAATGAATGTTTTCGTTCACTTTAACGGGATGCCATAGTCCTACCATTACCGACCGAGCGACTGACACAGTTTTAAGCTTATTAAAAATAAAATAT
>JAYJLV010000011.1:14724112-14752117 GCA_036873485.1 Torymus texanus
AAAATCTAACATATAAAACTAAAAATAAAAAAAATTTTCTAAAGTTTCGTTGCACTCCAACGATGCAAACTTCAAACTCATCTAAATTTAATTAAATTTTGTAATAAATTACTTGTATTCAATTGTATTCACTTTGATTTTATCAGCACATTAAATCTATTTATCTGCACTTCTTGTCATAATCATCAAACTAACATTACACTTCTACTCAGGTACCACCATATGTCGAGCCATCCACTCCTCGGCTCAGCCTTGACCGCGCCAAAGCGTAAACGAGGCCGGCCTCGAAAGCTATCGGGATCGTCAGACACGCCGCTCGACACGAGCTCCCTAAACTCCGACCAGCAGTGTTCCGGTGCCGACCTTGTCCAGGGCTCGCCCGAGATGATGGAGATGAAGATGGGCCTCGATTTCCAAAGTGAGGCCGGTCAGAATAGTAGCAGCAACGCCAGCAACAACAATAACGCAGGTGAACATCAGCGAAGCTCGTCGGCCAAGAGCCGAGACGAGCCAACGGAGAATGGTACGGATCAGGATCCAACACTGCTCGTCAGGATCAAGGGCGAGCCCGAGCCAACGCCCAGCACTTCGGCACAAGGTGATCTTATAGCTGATTATGGCATTACTGGACTTTTTTTTTCTTTTCGTGCATAACATTACGTAAATATTTTTTGTAATTGTACTTTCTACTTGATAAACCATCTATTAAGGTCATTGAGGATTTTGGAGAATAATACTACACTCTTAGTTTTACAGTAAAATTTGATTAATCTTATAAAGTTGTAAATATTTGTTGATAAAATAGATTTTTTATGAGATATATAATCTACGTGAAATAGCAGACGAATGTTCTAAAATACTGTCGTATTATATTTCAGCTAAGGACGAGGCATTCACGCGGCCGCTGAGTAGACAAGGGAGTGAAAGTTATAAACAAGGTAAGAGAGACCATGAGAGCCTTATCCTGCCTAATGATTCCACCGCGATTTAGCGATCTCCTTTTTTGTAACCAGTAACCAATAACAAGTTTTTTCAAATGCATTGCTAATCCTTGTACTACAGGGGAATAATTTTTTTTTTCTTCACGATAGATCGAAATATCATTATTCGTTGGCCGCACGTTGACGGCGGCGAATGATGATCGCATGAAAGGCGGACCTTATGTGCATCGTTTGCGTTACAGGCAAACTTAGTATGCAATTTTTTTTCGAAATAAGGAAAGCCATTTTACGATAAAAAAAAATCACTTAGAGTCTTAATTCTATGTCTTATAACGAATTATTATCATTATTATATTTTTCTGAATTTTTAGCCGCGATGAATATACGTAAACATTTGATTTGCCTTCGATTTTCCTCGAGGGTCGCTCGAATCATTATGTACGAATAGAAAGTGGCAGCTTTTGCGCTTCACGGATGAACACTTTCTTTAATAACGAAGCATGCGACGTTCGGAGTATGAGAGACTGATTGATGTTTTTTTTTTTTGACTTCACGTCTCGAGTACACGAACTTTTTCCAATACACGAACGTGATAATTGTGATTAATTACATGGCATCGGTGCTTAAAATCGCGTTTTTTTAAGTGCATGAACAGTGAAAAATGAAATGAGAAATGAAAAAAGAAATCGCATAACACATAAAAAAAAAATCATTCGGTTTTGCGCCACTGGCGAAAAACGAAGAGCAAACAAGTTGCGATTAAGGCAAGATACATGCGGCCGCGTAAAAATTGATTGTTCGCGTTGTATACGTGTGTGTGTGTGTGAGTTTGTCGCACATTCACATATACATATAACACACGTGGTGTATAGTAATGGCTTTATCTCGGGAGAACATAAAACGCTGCAAGCCAACCCCCCATGCATGGTGTGTGAAATATGGCCCTCCTTATACTTTTTTTTAGCCACGCTGTTATATTAAGATCCACCCGGCAAGAAAAAACCGGCGCGAGAGAGATTTTTTCGCTCCAATGCTTTATGTCGTCCAGCGTTGTCTCTCCTTTTATTATTACATCTTTGCCTTTGTTTTTTGTCTTGATAACGGTTACACACGCTTACTGATAGTTTAAAGGAAGATACTTGATTTTTCATTTCTCCTCTTTCTCTCTCTTTCTTTTTCTTCCAGTGTAAAATTCGCGAATATCATTTGTCATTAATTTAATTTATTATATTCATTTGCTATCATGAAAATAAGAATACGTAAATAATTGTAGCTAACCAGTTTATAAAAGTTTTCAAGAAATATTTAGATAGAGTACGTTTAAACACTGTTATAAGAAATTGTAATAATTCATTATTTCATTGACTCCTTGAGAGAGAAAGGGGATTTTAATAAATAATTTAAAGATGAAATGACGACAAACAAAGCAATGAAAAGGACGAAGAGACGTCATATGTAAGGAGTTTAAAAATAAATTCAAAATGCAATAACGAGTAAATATTGAAGCAAATTACATAGTGAAGTTACTCCCTTGAATGCTGTAGCCTCCAAATAATCTAACCCAGCATCCGTATACCACACGGAATATATATATATATATATATATATATATAAGATATGCAAAAGTATTATATATGTACCGGTCGTATACGGTTGTGCAACAAAAAAAAAACACCCATGTTATACTCACTTGCTCGGCCAATGCGTAGCGCACCTCCATTCCGTTAGTATATCATACATTTTTTTTGCCGGACCTATTACAGTTACGTATATCTGTGTCACTTTATATATTTATATATGATTATGTATACAATTGTTATTGTTTTTTCAAAATGACATTTTTTTTTTGTTTTACATTGCATTCTCACTCTCCCCGCACAAGATATATATCTATATTGTACTATGTGTATCAGAGAGAAAAAAAGAGAGAGAGAAAGAAAGAGAGAGAAATACGTAAAAATGAAAAATGCGCTTCGCTGCCATTGGCCAAACTGGTAAAAGGAGGGGGTGGAGCCAGCTATGCGGTGCCTAAATTTTCAAAACGCTGGTTATGCAATCGTGTGTACACCTGTTTACATTCTCGAAATATATGTGTTTCTTCATTACATTCGATATTACACGATGAGAAATAAAAAGAAAAAATTCCGTTCGTTCGTTCATTCGTATATGCTATTCTTGATTTATTACTTTCTTTTCTTTTTGTACGAAAAATAATATCTTTTGTATATCACTGGAGAGCCAAGTCATTGTTATAACCGTGTTTACAAAGAGGAGACAAATTTATGTAACGAAAAAGTAGCTTAAAAGACCTATATCGACAGACTGTGAGGAAAAGGGAAGCGAGAAATATAACAGTGCTTATATTTTTTTTTTTTGGTCGGTTGAATATGGAAAATACGGACTACAGGGAGGAAAACGATGTAGGGGGAGAGAGAAATTCTAGGAATATATTAGTGTATAAGAGGCGTAAAAGCGTATCGAAAAAGCGTCTCTCGTGTAAAAAAAAAGAACAGAAAAACCTTTTCTGCCTTTTTCTTAGCCTATTCGAATTTTTCACTCATTCAACACCTGTGTATTATATAAACGAAAGAACATCAAGTGCATATTTTTCTACATCATGTATATATACGCTCATATATATATATATATACACACACACGCCAGAATAAAACTAAAAAAATACCGCAGTTTACTTAAAGAAAAAAAAAGAAAAAAAATAATCATAAAAAACGTGAGTGCTCGAAGATCGAAGAATCGGTCAATGACATATATCTAGTGAACACGTGTTGTTATATACTTTGTTCTCTTGCGCAGCAGGTGAGTTGAGAATTGAGTCAACTTTAAATTCTGACGTTACCTTTGCGCGGGGAAGCGAAGGACTAGGGAGGCCAGCCGTTCATAAAGCATAAAAGAACCTTTACCGTCTTTTTTGTGTATTAAAGAAAAAAAATATATATACAACTACTTCTACTTTTGAGAATAAAAAATACTACGTTTTGACTATTATTGACTCGATGGATAGAATCGATCGTCGTCTCGTGACTCGGTTTTGAAATTTGACGGACACGTGATTGGGAATGTGGATTCTACAATAAAGACGAACGATGGGGATTTGTTACAAGTTTATTTTTTGGTTTATCATTATACTGTTTAATTTGTTACCTTTTATAATTTTGTTTATTATTATTACGCGAGACTTTTTTGTTTCTTATGTGTGACTGTGTGTGTCTCTCTGCACTTTTGCTTTAGCGTACGTAGACAATTTCTCCTGTTTATTTATTATTTTTTGTCCACGGTTTTTTGCTGAAGTTTTTTTGTCGGTTCTCCGTACGTTTAACGAAGCTGTTTTAATAGCTTTTTGATTGTGAAATTCACCAATTGATGATTGAGAAATATCACATTGTAAATTGCAAAACTTTCACTTTTAAATTTAAATTCGAATCAAACTGTTTAAACTTTGTAATTTAATTTAATATTAAAAGATAAAAAATCGAAATTTTCTTCGATATTGCTCAATCAAGGTAACGCTTTGTTTTTTTACATCTTACAAAAGTTAAGAGGATCGTTGCACTCCGTGGCATCGACAAAACCGATACATACTAAAAAAGATCTTCTAAAAGTTCTCATAAAACGAATTTCAATTCTCGACTTCTCTTTCAAAATATATACGTATACTATGCATTCAGAGAACCGGGAGGAGCTGGGAGGGAAAGTTATTTTATCGAAAGCGAGTTTTTTTTTAGTTAAATCGGTTGACTGATTTTCACATGGTCTTTATTCGGCGAGATTCAAGATAAAAAAAGACATCACACGAATCTGTATATACATATGTATATACTGCAATATCGAACCGTCGATACGAGTAAAAAGGATGCAAGTATGTATAAAAGTGAGGAGAAACCATCGATAGAGAGGATGTGCGAGAGAAAGAGGGCAGATAACGAAAATTGGGAGAATAGAAAGAGAGAGAGAAAGATAAGCCACTCGTGCATCTACAGAGACACACACGCACACTCCATATAAAGAAATGAGAGAGAAAAAAATGCCTCGATGATGGGGGAGAAATTACAATCAGTCGACTAAAAATGAATATAAAATAAATAAAAGAACACCGTACGCTCTCGGGCGTGCGACGATAAGCGTATATATATAAAATTGTAACAGATATCGAACAAACGAGAAATGAAAACCAAAATTTCAAATATTGATGAAACGACGACGATGACGATGATAGCATCTGTGTATATAAAGTTATTAATTTGAAAAAAAAATAATAATAGAACGCGGCGTCTCTTTTGCTGGCTCTACCCTTCCTCTTGCTTCCCCCCACAAATGAACGTTTTTTTTTTCTGTCAAAGTACATCTCTATATCTTTCTCTATTTTTTTTATTTATGTACATAACGTACTCTTCTGAATCTGTGAACTTCACTATCTCTTCTTTTTTACACGCATTTACGACGTTCTTCCACTGATGAACATAACAGCTACGTATTTATATATATAGCGCACACATTGTTGCATATAGATTCTTACGTATTTTGTGTATATGAATATGTATCACGAATTGTATCTATGTATGCACAAGTACACGCAACACAAGTTTACAAGTAAGAAAAGCAAAATCCAAATTATAAATTTAAATTCTAAACAGTTGAGTTCAGGCTTGACAGATATGAATGTAAATTTTATAATTAGTTGTATTCAAATTTATTATTTTTAAAAGCACAAACATTAAAGTTCAAAATATCAATTTATATAAATAATTTTTCTTTTATAATTAAAAGTTTAAAATTTTGTTAACAATTAATTCAATGATTTTCAATAGAATGTCTATTTTACGTTGTTTGTTTAATCTGAAACACTGTTACTTTGGTGTATAAAGTTTTAAATTTACTTTCTTTAACTTTCAGTTTATAAATAAATATACCTAGCTACAAACTTGAACATGCATATTCAATATAGTACAAAATAAGTACTCTATAGAAATGAATAATTTTAGTTTAATAAGAAAAACGTCGTAAATCCCTCTCTCTAGACTCTTAAGCCACCATAATCGAATAACTCACGCACACGAGCTGTGTTTCTCCCTTAATTTTAGATGGCGAAGACACGACATCGAGTTGCGGTGGAGGCGACGGTCAATCGCCCGGCGGCAACGGCAGCCACATACGCATCAACTTCGAGAAGTGCTTCCGCAAGGAATACAACTCGATCCAACCGGGAAAGTCCGAGGATACCGGTAACGATAACAACGATGCGCTGGAATCAACGCCAAAATCAACGCCGAAGCAGCAGCAGCAAGACAACCTAACCAGTGCCATATTCAATCTGGTCGAATCCGAGATAAGCCAATCCGAGTTCGAAAGCTCATACAAGTCGTCGGGTAATGCCTCAGGCGGTGGCGGAGGTGGCGGAGGTGGTAGTAACGTCGGTGGTAACGAAACCGAGCGTACCGAAGGCTCGGTCAGGGATTTCTGCGTGAAAGAGGGCGACGTGTATAGGTGCACGGTATGCCATCGTACCTACACTCATATCAGCAATTTCTGCCGGCATTACGTCACCTCGCACAAGCCCAACGTCAAGTACTATCCCTGCCCCGTATGCTACAAAGAGTTCACGCGCAAGGACAACATGGTCGCTCACGTGAAGATCATACACAGCTTGAAGCCGCACATGAACCTCACAGGGAGCAGCGGCAGCAGCAGCAGCGCGGCTGGTTTAGGCCAGCAGCGGTAGACTTGTACTGCCGCTGAGCGAGCGAGTTGTTGTTGATGATGATGATTATGATGCGAGATCGCGTGTTTTGAATGATAGAGAGAAAGCAGGGGAGAAAGATGATTAAGGCGATGTATACACACAGACACGCAGCAGCACATACACACACACTCGCACGGACGATGCCAAATATACATATATTATTATATATAATGTAAACCCGCCCCCACCTCTCAGGGCGTCGCGTTTGTTATACTTAAAGTAATTTTTTCTGTTTCTCTATTATTTTTTTGTTTGTTTTTTAATAACGATGAACGGAATACAATCGAGGCAGACGTAAAAAAAATACGTAGGGGAGAGACTGTACACGCTATAGCATACATATATAGACGTATGTATCGCGCTCCGCGAATATATGATGTCTCGGTGTGTATGTGTAATCGGTATATAATTAGGTATGCGGGGCGCCGACGCCGCCGCTGTGCCAAGCGGGAGCGACGAGGCAATAGTCTAGCGAAAGATAGAGAGTGCGAGAGGAAGGAGGAAGAGAGAATCGATGAGCCAGAAAAACTCTGCTGCAACTCGATACGCTCTTTCACCTCCACCCCCTCTCAACCTCCTGTCCTGTGTGTATGACGAAGGCTTCTTTTGGAGTGAATTGCTATATTGAAGGATTTTTGACGCTTTCGAGAGAAAGAGAGAGAGGAAGAGAGAGAGAATGGGGAGAAGAATGTAAACGATTGGACGGATCGTACCTATTTGGAAATTTTGAAAGACTTCATACAATCGCGACTATACACGAGGCTTGCAAAGTTTTAATTTTTAACTAGATTGTTTATTAGGATTGTAGATTTATAATACGCGATTATGATGATGATGATAATTTTTAATCGATTCGTTGAATGACGTATCTAAAAGTTAAGAGGGTGGAAACTGTCAGGATATCTATATAATTATTATATATATACACACCAACACTAGTCGTAATGTGCCTGAACGAATCTGATGTCAGGATTGTTTCTTTTTTTTATATAATATAATGTAAACAAACGCCTGATGGTTGTCGAGAGGCTATATGCGAGCCGAACGACGACGCCATATATAAACGATGCCCAGAGCGTCACTGGACATCATCCTCAACTAGTTGAGAATTTTTAGAGTTTATATCTTATATAGCTGTCCGATCGTTTACGTTGTAATTTGATAAGTGGAGAAAGTGAGTGAGGAGAAAAATTTTTAAGGATGGCGTTTTCTGAATTTCGCGGAGAGAGGGTCGATTGCTCTGGAAGCCCTGCGGGTGGTAGTATAGAGGGCCTCCTCGTAGGTCCCCTTTTTTAGATGCTAATGGAGTATATTATAAGTCATTTGATATATAGTCTATAAAGTTATATGGTAAATGTTGATGTTTTAAGAATTTTATCATTTTATTTGAGACTAAGTGTTCTTATATATGGTTTTAGTATAAATTCGATTATTTCGTTTTTTTTATATAACGATGAGAAAATTTACGTTTATATTTTAGATTGTAGACCTCGCCATAGATGAGCAGAGAAAGAGAGAGCACTAATAAGATTAAAATTGTTTGCGATTTTCAGAAAGCGTTAATCCACCAAAACAAAAAACAAGTGTTCTATCAATCGTACAAAGTCGAAGTAGACACACGTTCGAGCTTAAAAGTGTTAATGATGATACAAAAAAGATGATTAGTTTTTCACTCCAAACGACAAAGAGCGAGACAATTTTGTGCGTGAAAAAAAAGTCAGGAGGTCGTCGATAAAACTAAATCTAGAGCTTAGAAATCGGTCAATTAGTGTCATCAGGACTTTAGATTTTTTAGGTAAATATTAATACAAAGAAAATGCCCACGATGTATAGCGGAAACTGATATTGAGAAAGGATAGGAGAGATCGAAAACCAGTTAACGTCGTGCGTACACAAAACTCGAAACATAATAAAAGAGTATAAACAATGGGAGGAGAGAGCTTACGATATACACACACGTATATCGTCGAAGCAAACAAAACAAAATGCCGAAAAGAGGACTCGTTTTACGAACTTTACGCGTTCGCGATCGGGGAAATAATAAACAAAGTAAGAGATACGAGGAGAGGGTGGAAAAGCGAAAATAATAAGGGACATTATAGACGCGCGATACGTATTTCCTCGATGAGCTGTTGTTACATGATAAATAATGTGTGAACCTCTCGAAGTGCCCTTAATAACCTCAGCCGCGTATATAATCGAGTTTGCTTTTTAATTCTTACACTTTTCCTTTCAGTCTCTTTGTGATTCTAGTCGACGTTTGTAAACTCTCCGAGCGCGAGGCATCATACTACCCACCCCCTCTCACGTCCCCCTCTCGCCGAAAGGAAAAGGAAAAGAATATGATAGAGAGATCGCGACGGAATGTGTATTTTACTCATCGAGGAAAACGAGCGTGTACGTTTTTAATCGATAAAAAAAAGAAGTATAAATACTGTCACAAGTTGTTCGATCGAGTGCCAAATGTAAACTAAAAACAAACTAAAATTGTTAAGAAATTAAGAATACAAACAAAAATTATGATAATGCGAAAACAATAAGCGCTTGTGAGAGAGCGTAATATTTTTAGCGTCAATCGGCGAGAAGCTTCGGGATCATGATTAACAATAACGTGGCACGCGATTTTTTTTAATTTTTTCGCGCGTTTTTCGAATATGCGTATATATCTAGACGCGCTCGCGCTTCGTGTAACCTTGCTCATTGTCATACATTTTATCGGAGTAGATTTTAATATGGCAAATCAATGCCATGAGGAAGATTTTAGAATGTTGTAGATCTTTTTACAAAATTGTTAAACATTTAATATTGTTAATTTTAAATATCGTTGAAGTAGCGACCAAACGTTATCTAGTGAAAACTAATTGAATTTTATTATATACATAGCGATGCAATTGACTATACTCAAACGTAGTTGTTTTACCAGATTTCTTTATATTACGTTAATCGATGACAAATTTATTAATCAAATAGAGGATTTTCTCAATCGGAATTTACAAAGCTTTAAACAAAATGTATGTATAATGACTGTTACAAGACAAGAACATAGCTAGTATGTTCACATATAACTCTAAAAGTTTTATATTACCAATATACCAATGAGCAAGAGTGCATTGCGATTACGCGAGTAATAAAGAAAAAAAAGTACAAGTTGCTCGTGAAATGACAAACATTTTGCGTTCGCGGGATTCGCAAACGGTATTTTAAAATACGTGTTCTAACTAAAAAAAAAATTAACAAGAGTAAAAAGTCAAATGGAAGCTCGGCCAAATTTCCGTCGCCGCTGCGGTATTACGAGCGGCACGGACTAAAAACTTTTCGTTATCTCGCGCTCATGTCATCGTGAGCGTCGTGACTTCGTTATATTACAAGAAAGTGCAATTCGTATATTCTACACGGTTGATTAATATTTAAGCGAGGCGAAGTTACACACAAGTAAAACTTTTTAATCCAAATTTCGAGAGGATAACTTACGTCCCTCCAAGGACCGTATTTTATCGATGGAAACAAAATGAGGCAAATTTTACAAAGACATTAAATTAAAAAAAAAAAAGTAAAGAAAGCAAATATATTTACACTGCGATGAAATTATATAGACGAAATATATAAATATAAAAGAAGTATATAATATATATATATATTACAAAGCATAAAATCAAACGTTGTTTATGCGTGCAACGCATGTAAAAAAAAATAATAAAAGAGGAAAGTGAGCAAAGTAATGAAACACACTTAAAGACAAATAACCGACGCGCCATTGTAATAGATTGCAAGCGACCGAGTTTAGTATGTTTTTATTAAATGTATAAACTGTCGGAAGTAAATCATATTAAAAAAAAAAGTAAAAGTAATAACGATATAATTAAGGGAACCACGTAGACTGAGTAAATGCAATATACACGTGTACGACGACCGTTCGCCATTAAATTTGTTGTATAAAACAAATCGTGTGTTTCAAATAACTCCTTTTTTTATATAATAATAATAACAATACAAAGAATAAAAAAAATCAGTCGGTCGCGCGTGAAATAAATACATATAGAAATACATTTACACACAGATATACACCGCGTCCTCGATGTAAAAAAAAAAGTAAAATATAACGGGGCAGGATGAGGGTCGGTTTGACGTTTGTGAAAGTGTGGACATATTTAAAAGTACGTGCGAGCTGTCGATATAATAGCAAAACACAGACACACAAACACATACACACATATATATACATAGGCCAACTGCGCCAAATGAAGGGGAAAAAAAATAATGAATTAGATGGTAGATAGATTACGAACGCAGCGAGCAGATTGCGCAATTTTCGTTTCTTATAAAGACTGCAGAGGGATGGTTCAAACGACACCAAATACAAGATAGTACTGACATTGGATAGACTGAAGGCACCTTAGTAGTAACTTAAACGAAAAAAAAAGTAATAAAGTACGCAAGCCGAGCCCCGAGACTCTTTCCCCCCTCGACCGAGCCACTGGAAAAAGATAACTGTTTGCTCATACTCTTCGATCTTTATTTTTTTTTTCGTCGCGAGAGAGAGAGACGCTACTCGGGGACGGACGATTCTTTTTAAAAGCGCGCGAGTAACAGGGTATTTACCGGTCTTTGAATACATAGAAATATAAATAAATATATATCTGTATGCATATAGAGAAAGATAAACTTAGAGATCGTTAGTTATTTTTACAAGCGATTTATATACTTGTAAGATTGTACAAATTAGTATGTGTGTGTTTGTGTCATTGTAAAAGCTGCACACACACACGTCTTTTCGTCAATTTTCCAAGCAAATTTTGAAAGTAAGTCGTAGATATATAGTAAGGGGAAAAATGTGTTTTTAACCGATTATCCAAAGTCAATTTTCACGATATTATTTTCTCAACTTTGTAATGAATGCCAAATTTGCTAGAAGTCAATGTCAATTCTTCGTCGACTCGAGAAATGACGAAAAACAAAAAAAAATAAAAAAGAAAGGCGTCCGAGCCGAGAAAGCGTCAAAAATGCCTAACGCAAAGGCCACTTTAAAAACGTGTTGAATTCATTTATAACGCAAGATAAAAAAACAAAGCAATAACAAACGTCGAGCAGTAGAGTCAAAATAGAAAAAAAAAGTGGCGAGGCGCGAGTCGAAATGGTCGAAGGCTATAAAACGGTCGAAAAATAGGCTTAGTCGCGAGAAGACAGCACTATAAAAAGTACGATCGTAGCTTACTATATTTTGCACCTTAAAACACTCTGTCACTACCCTCGTCGGGGTTGTTGTTTTTTTATTTCACTTCTGTTTTTTTTTTAATTATTATTATCATTATTAACGATAACGATTCTATACATATATATATTTTCTCTCGTGTAATTAATACAAAACAAGAAGATCATTGTGCGAAGGAGAGATCCGGTTATTAACGATAGATGGTGAGAGCAGACGGGTAGAATTGAGAATGGGAGAAAAGGTTTACCGACGAATTCTATTTTTTTTTTGTTTTCTTTTTCACTTGCTGGGCATAGACATGTAGAAGACTAGAGGCTATATTAATAATTAATTGATTAACCGATTAATTAATTAATTATTATCGATATACTATTAATTATTAACTGTAACGGATTATATCGACTTTTAAGGGCGAGAATTATGTTGATGTTTAATTTTTTGTTTTTTTTTTTTTTAAATTTCCGTTCGCGGGAATGACGAAAGAGGGATATAAACAGAAAATAAGACATAATAGCAATGGAGACCAGTGTTTGTTAGTTCGTTTTTAGGGAAATAATTGCGCGAACGTGCATAAGAGGTTTTAGTATAGTCGTTGGAAGCGAGCGACGAGTCATCCTAAGCAAAAAATAAAAACGTGTTTTAGTGTCATACATTTAATGAATTAAAGCAAAGGGGTTACTTGTTTTCTTTCTCTTTTTTTTCATTTATCGCGGTTCGAAGAGAAACGCTTTATTTTCGTTTTTTTTTTTTTACACACATATACACGTACACATACACACATATGAAGGTCGAGCGGACCGTGAAAACCGTTCTTTTTAAGCTGTAGCGAGAGATAGATAGGAGCGTAGGTGAATTTTCGTCGTTTTTAAGTCTAAAAAAGGGGAGGGAAGGGAATATCGATTTTGCCTTCATCCGGTATAACAAGGTTCAAATTTTTATACGATTATATAAGTGTAGATCAATCCAGGCAGCGAAAAGTCGAATAGTCATGCGCGAAGTAGATTCTTGCAGTTTTTTCTTTTCTTCTTTATACGAAGTAAACAAAGAGGCCAGTAAGTTTTGCGGTCCAGTCTCGAACGGGTAGAAACTTTGCGCTCTTAAGTTATACAATACATTTCTATACATGATATATAGACATATATATTTTTTCGTTTTTAATTCTTAGCAAAGTAAAGTAAAAGAAAAAAAAACAAACAAACAAAGTGGCATCTATGCTGATAATACAAAGCAAATATAAAGTTGGCAGCGGCTAAGACAGCTTATCGTCGTTTACTCTTTCTTTATAACGAGGAATAACAATAATGTAATAAAATGATTAAAAAAAAAAGTAATAATAACAAAACACATTTGATAATCATTGAGAGGCTAAGACTAACTCGACTTTTGGGACGAGGGAATGTTATACGGATGCGCGACTAAACGAAGGGAACACGGGACGATGGGTTTGTTTGTTAGGAAGGCCAGTAATGGGGCGGGCGTTGGTTTTTTTGTGATGATGACGATGATCGCGTGCCGAACGATGCGAGCTGAGATTTTCTTCATATTCAATGTTTTCACGATGATTCCGGTGAGAATGGAAGAAAGAAATTCATCATAACCTAGTTAAGTTCAATCGCGTCGTGTAGTAGAGATACATACACGCATCATATAACGTGTATCGTATACTCACCTCATCTATCTATATTTTTGTTTGGATAAAAATTGTTACTGTTTTTTTTATCTCTGTTAAACGTTGTTTTATCAATTTTAATTAATCATATGTCGTAGATCTTAAGGGAAGCAATATTATAAGCTTTGTGAGGAAATTGTATAGCTTTAAGAGATGGAAAAATAAAATGGAAAAATTGTGCCTTTTACGTACCAATACGGTTTATAACGCGAAAGAAAATGTGATCCAAATATTTGATTAGAGTGGGAACATTTGAAAAGGGGGAAAAACTTAGCTCGTGCGTTTGAGGCGAACGCACATCGATTAGGAAGGGAAACGAGGAACCGGAAAAGCAATATCAAAATGATGATCGTGATAAAGGGAGCGGAATATAAAGATTGTTTGACGAGTAGCGCAGAGCGAAGAGTTGCTTTGAGAGAATACGAGGCATATATATATATAAATATAAATATATATATATTAAATATACGGTTTTAATAATTTAAGACGCGACGGATAAGGGAATAAGAAAAAAAAGAACGCGAATTATAAAAGAAAAACAAATTTATAGAGTTTATATATATATAAAAAATTCATATATATATTTATGCGTGACTTTTGCAATGCAGGTGTGCCAGTTTTAAGCAAACTTTTTGTTTTACTATTACTACTATTACGTTTAACTATTACGTCGTCACTATTTTTATTTTCTTTTTTTATTTTAACCGTTTCTTCTCTATGTCGCCTACATATATACATAAATACCTACATATAAAACGGCTCCCTGACAGTAAAAAGCTGGAGCCATTAGTCAGTGCACACGTGTACGTCAGTACTACCCACACGCTCGCGTCGTTCTTTTTGTAATCCCTTTTCTTCTTTATTTCTTCTTTCCTCGCGTCACGCGAAAAGTACCCACATACATACAGACACACATACACACATTCTCACGGCACTCTTGCAGAGCGACGTCACCCCTCTGAAATCCCCCCTCCCCCCTCGAACCCCCTTTTTAACCACCCATCCCACCCCCCACACCCGAGAGAGGTAAATTACGAGGCTTAAAAAAGCAGACTGTACTATCGGATAGATTTTAATATATATTATATATATACATATATATATTAAAGAAAAACAAAAATGAAAGAAGCATAGTTTATTATATATTGCATTCGCACGCGTGAGAAAGAGAGTGAGAGAGAATTTTAGCGCGAGAGAGTGTGTGTGAGTGAATAAAACAGGCGCTCATACGCGCGCCTTATTATATACGTGTCACGTGCATGGCGGAAAGAGTGCATTATTATTACATTATGTCGCGGTGATTATTTTAATGATTATCATTAATAATTATGATTATTAATTATTATTATTACTATATATTATATATAAACAAAAGTTATATCGAATATATTTTAGCTATAGTTGGTAATTAATACCTATTAACGTCGTTGCAGATTGTGAAAGGATAAAAAGCGATGAAGCGTCAGAAAACGAGAAAAAAGACGATTCTATGATAAAAGTTAGAAAAAAAAACAATATCACGATAAAGTAATACCAATATTGTTGTATGCAATACATTGTCGAGTCGAATTTTAATTCTTCTTGTTTTCTTTTTTTTTTTTTTATAAATGCTGTATGCGCGCGAGGAAAGAAAGTGATGAGCGTGTGGGAGTCGAGAGTATAAGATGAAAAAAAGAACGAAAGGCTGAAATTTGTGAAAAACCACAATTTGAAAGAAAGAAAGAGAAAGAGGGATGGAGAGAGTGCAGGGCGACCGTTTCATCGTTTATATTTCAAAGCGGTAGATGTGATCCCCGGTTTGGTGCCTTTTTAAGCGAAAATAAAATAAAGTAAAAAAAAAGACAAAAACGCGTTTAAAAAAAGAATAACGGAAACGGAAGGAGTTTTAAAGAAAACAAAAAAAAAATAATAAGTAAATACGAGGATAGAGAAGTTTTAATGAAGCTAAGAGGGAGTGAGGGAAAGAAAAAAATTGTTATTGAAATCGCGATCTTGTGAGCGTACGCGCGCGATCGCAAAAATCTAGTGCCAAATAAGTGAGACCTTATCGCGTTGTGGGAAAAGTGGGTGGGTCGAACGACGAGGTTAAACAAAAGTAAAAAATAATGCGAATTTAACAAAAAAAAAAAAAAAAAATGAGAAGGAAGGTGAAGGAGAAGTTATGAAGTAAACGAGAAAAAAATTTTATAGGAGAACTTTTTAGCGAACGAGTAAGAAAGCGTGTGTGAATGTGCTATAGGAAAAGAATGTAAGAGCGTGAGTATGAGAGCAAGAGTGAGAGAGAGAAAGAGGGGACGACGACAAGAATCTTTTTTCTGACGCTGGGTAGAATTAATATATTTTATATGCACTGATTGTTTGATTATGACTACGAATAATAAAAACAAAAACAGAACGGTGTTCAATAGAACGTAATTCTCACAAAAGGGTTTTCTTGTTTTTCATTCTCTTCAGAACCGAGTCTCGCTTTGCTGACCGACCGCATTTCTTTTCGTCATAATTTACGTTCGTTTTTAAGTTTTTTTTTTCTCTCTCATAAATCTTTGTTTTGCGTTTCATTCGTTTGCAAGAAAAAAAGAATATCAGAGGAAGACGAAAATGAGTAATTGTTAAATGCGTTGAGAGAATGAGAGAGAGAAAGAGAGTGAGAGAAAGCGAGGGGCGAATTTTTCGCGCGCTGTGTGAAAAGTCGCGCCTCGATGACATATAGTTGCGCATAATGAAGTAACCCTCGTTAATTAAGATAATATATAATAACTTTACTTGAAGCCAAATATATAATGCGTTTTTCGTTTTTCTTTTCATCTCAGCGAGTGTAAGAGAGACGCCACAACGTTGTCATTGTACCTAGTTTTATGGTTTTTAATTATTGTATAACGCCCGAGTCATATATTAATATTTGTTGAATTTTTTTCGTCATTTGTAAAAAAAGAAAGAAAAAAAAAATAATGGGCGCCTGTTACGAAGCGCTCACGTTTATTTTCTTCTATATTAGTTTTTTCTTAGTTGTTTCTCGATTTTCAATCGACTTTACCCCTCACTGATGTAATTTCGAAAGCAAAAATCACAAAGTCACGATTAATAAAATTTATTGTAAGTTGTAATATGATGATGCAGCTTTAATGTTTCTCCTGTACAACTAACCGTTTTCTCATCACAACAACGCACACAGCGCGCGATTGTCGCCTGAAGAAAAGCCTCTGCACACGAGCGCGCGCTATTTTTTTTTTATTATTATTATCCTTTTGTTATAATTTTTATGACCAAATTCATTTGTGCCTTATATGAAAAGTTTTCGTTTTATTTTGCGTTTACACGCACTTATGCGTTTTCGTTCTGTTTCGACCAAAAATATATTGGTTCTTTATTCGTTTATTATATAACATTTAACTCAAGAGTAATTTACCATGCTTTTGTTTTTTTATTATCGTTTGAATTTTTTTTTCCGATGTTTAACAATGCTAACGCAAAAAAAAGAGTTTCACCGAAAAGGACGAATCGCATAAGCCAGCGACAATTACGAGACTAACGAAGCTTGTTGCGAGGAAGAAAATTCTTAATCGCATCGCGATGTAACGATGGCAAGGTAATTACTACAGTACTAACCAGTCGTAGCTGTTCACATTTTTTTCTACGTTAGAGCGAACGTTCATAGTTGTTGTTCGTCTTTTTTATTATCATTATTATTATTTCTTGCATATATATATATACAAGTATGTGCTGCAGTAACCACGAGAGAAGTAAAAAGTATCTCTCACACTCGAGTTAAAACCTTCAGTGGTGCAGAAAAGTATATAGCTAAACTTCAAGCCAAATGAAGAACAATTAAGAGACGATATTTTGCTTTACGTAAAATATTCTGTACTTTCTGCAATCTGAGAGATTTTAACTTGAGTGCGAGAGATTAAGCGGCAGTCGCTTGCAAGTAGTTTTCTTTTTCGTTGTTTGATGTTGCACAAAATTTATTATATACCTATATATATTATATCGTACATGTGACCCAGTGTTTAACAGTTTTAGTTGTTTTATGTTATTTTCTTTTTTCTACGTTTAATGTATATACATTGAGTCACAGTGATGGTTTTTTTTTTCATAAAACAAACGAGTATGTTTCTTTCGGAAAAAGAAAATTCACTGTTTTATACGCTAACGATTCTGACAAGTCAGAAGAATGATTTTTCGGGCGAGTTTGTTTCTTGCGCTTCTAGTTGTCTCTCCTGCAGAAGGAAAGAAACTTCGCTCGATCGAAGCAATCACACGTGTGTCATAAAACGTCGAGTCTAGTGGTACACCGTTATAATTCTTAGCCAAAAATTATGTTTATTTAGTTGTCGTTTTTATTATTACATTATTATATATATATATTATATTATATTTTTTTTTCCTTACTAGTTGTATGTATTTCTGCGCCAGTCTCTTGCCGAGCTTCGCGAACTCTTGATTCCGTCGCGCTTTACCGTTTCATCATTTAAACACCATTCTTCGATTAAACTTCCAAAGTCCGTGCACTAATAATTGATCATTCCGGTCGATGCAAATATACGAACATTTGTAAATATATCGCACGCATATAGATAATGTGCACAGATGCACACATGGACTGAATCAGAGCTTTGCGACGCTTGGCCGGAATTTATACATAATATACATTATTTTTTTATGTTCTAAGTTGTCGTTTTGCGTTTCGCTATATTCATGTACCGAACCCAATTTGTAAAATAACAATTTGAGCGCAAGGAGACGATTTATTATTATTACTATTATTATTTTTATTATTATTATTATTATTATAGAAAGTATATCTTTTTTGTTTTGCATGTTGATTACACGTATTGTTGATTTATGATTTTATTACTATATGAGAATAATAAAAAAACAAGCAAAAGTCTACGACGAATGGGATGTAAATCTTTCGCCTCACTGTTGCATTTAAGTATGTTGGGGGGAAAAAAGTGACGGAAAGAATTAACGGCCACGTAAAAGAGCGCGCGCGAGATGGAATATTTTGAATATAGTTTTCTTTTTTGCTCGCGCGTTGAAAACGTGGCCGGAAAGCTCGAAAATCGACGAACTTTCCGAATTTCGATAGTACAAAAAAAAGTAGAGAAATATCGGTGTTATATGGTAACGCGAGTATATTTTGATGACGATATCTCTCAGAAACCAAAGTGTCGATGTTCGAGTCTTGCGGAAAAAAAGGAAAGAAAATCTAACGTGACGACGCGACAAAGCGAACGACGTGAATCTTTTTTTTTCTAATTATCATGCAGCTATTTTACCTCGTTCGACTATATAACGTCAGTCACGATCATACGTACGATAAGCTACACTACGACTCCTTTTTTTTCATCGTGTTTACAAAAAAGTCAAAAAATGAACGGAGTCCATACGTTCGTTGTTAGCATCACTGCGCATCCCTCTCACACCATCGCACGCATTCTTTTGCTCCTTGTTTTTTAATGTCCTCTCGACCACATATACTGTTCTCTTTTGTAAATAAGCTATACCTGACTTATTTCTTTTACATTTTTTGTGCTATGATCCATCGATTTAACGGCGATATTATGCATATTATATACATATATATATATATATATATACACGGACGCGTCGTACACACATGCACGCATATCGTGGAAAGAGAGAAGGAGAGGGCTCGTGTGTGTCGAGCACCATTACACACGATGATATGATCTATATATACATACATATATATGCACACGTTGTCGCGCAATTTTATTAAAGATTGGTATAATTTTAATTGGTTACTTTTGTTGATTTTTATTTTACTTGCCTCAACCATTGTCCTCATCCTCAATTTATTTTACTCGATCATATTTTATAAGTATAAGATATATTTATTATTATTATTATTACTGTGCTTATTCATTAAGTATAAGTAGTACATATTTATTATTATTATTAGTACAATTGTTTATTCGCATGAATTGCTAAGTTCTCAAATGATTATTACAATTAAGTATTTCCCTTATTTGAAATATATTTTTTAAGTCATTTTCCATCTTGTAAATAATAGATGTTAGATTTTTTCTATTATTTATATCAATGATTAGTTTATAATTTAATTGAATAAGTATTTTATTTTATTTCAATTTAATTCGGTTTGCATGAGCTACCAAATCATGAAGTACATTGATGTATAGAAATTGTTGTTTATTTAAACATTGATCATTTATTTTATAATTATAATTAGTTTTTATATAATATATGTTAGTTATTATTATATTACATATTATTTCTGCAATGAATTTTACCACCATTATCGTTATATTTACTGCATTATTGCACTTTCCATCAATATTCACTCGAAAAATCAAACAAAACTAACGAAATCTTCCTCCATTACAGATTACGCTCAAGTTTCAACACCCGGCAGCACGAGCAGCGGCAGCAGCAGCAGCAGCGGTAGCGTCAAGTCCGAACCGATCGAAAGGTCGCGCGGTCTGAGTACACCTGAAAAATCAACGACGCCTCAACAACAAGGAGAATCATCGCCCCGAGCGACGCCTAACAGCACCGCAAGTAATAACACGCCGTCCACGCCGTCGACGCCTACCAGCAACGCGGCAACCACGAGCAGCAGCAGCAGCAGCAACACGACCACGACGACGACAACCGCATCGCCGCGCGCCAGCTCGACGCCTCGACCTCAGCAGAACACTAACACGCCGACGTCCGGTGGCGCCATGAACGCACCATCCGGTCGGCAAGTGCCAAAGAGGCGAATGAGGCGTAGGGCTACCTCGCAATCGCAGGATCCTGCCGAACAGCTGACCGAGATGTCCGTCCGTGGGTTGAATCTGTTTAGATATGCGTCGATAACCGAAGGCGTGTACCAATGCACAGAATGCGCCAAAGTCGACATCCAAAAGACATTCAAGAACAAGTATAGCTTCCAGCGGCATGCCTTCCTTTACCACGAAGGTCAGCAGCGTAAAGTCTTCCCATGTCCCGTCTGCTCTAAGGAATT
The DNA here is from genome assembly GCA_036873485.1 of Torymus texanus. Classification (NCBI taxonomy): domain Eukaryota; kingdom Metazoa; phylum Arthropoda; class Insecta; order Hymenoptera; family Torymidae; genus Torymus; species Torymus texanus. The sequence goes on from JAYJLV010000011.1 coordinate 14,744,681, forward strand.
CTCCAGGCCTGACAAGATGAAGAATCACATGAAGACAGTGCACGATTGCTTCATGCCCAAGGACTGCGTTATGCCGTTCAGCTTCTTCATGCCGCCCTAAGTAGCGAGCTAAAAAGCGTCGCAGGCACGCGCACGCGGGTCGTCAATGTGTATTCCGTCGAGCGACTATTTTATTCTCCTTTTTTTTTCTAACCACCCAGAGATAAAACCACCCCTGGATTTGATTATTTGATAAGATACATACGATTTAGGTTTCTTTTTCTACTTTTGAGTTGCGAATGAGCGTTGGAGGATTACGAGTATAAAGGTGATTATATAATGATGACGATGATTGTTTTTCGAGGGAAAGATTTTTTGTTGTCGGGTTATATCGGGTGAGCTGCTGCTATAATGGAATTGAGCTTGTTGACAATCATATGCGATGCGTATTATTTTGTAATTCGGCTCAGTTTTAAGGGTCAACGAGATTTATTATGTATTTTCTTTTTTTAAATTACCGACTAACGCTGAAACAGTAGTTCACGCGTGGGGGCAGTAGAGCTAGTCTTAACAACTAACCACTACGTCTTGTCGAAGGCAACAAGAAATTTTACCCGTCGTGGCTGATGCAATTGAAAGGATCCCACGCGATCTTAGGATAAAGAGAAATTGGCGTTCACGCTGTGCCTTAAATTTTTCTTATGATTTATATTTATATACCTTCCTTCATTTGTATCTTCCACAATTACATCTCAAAGTTTACGGTTTGAGCGATCAAAATTTAAATTATGAGAGGAATCGTAGAACAGACAGCGACACTGTGATCAGATACATGGGACTCGACAGTATTTTTTTTTCGTTTCGTATATATGAATATACTTTTTTTTTTTTGTAAAGCAAGAGTTTTTTGCACGTTATGCGTCTTAGTCTGTAGTGAGCGATAAATGATTTCTCCGAGGTAAAAAAGGAAAGGATTTCTACGGGAACAGATGCAATACAAGATATATAAATATTTATGTATACATAGTTGTAAACAATGTGTAAAAAAAAGAGAGAAAGCAATTTGTTTCCATTGATTGGATTTCGTAATAGTTTCTTTCTTTGTCGATTTTCTGAGCATCTGTTTCTTCCTTTTTATACTTCAAACATCGCTGTGTCTTTTCTGCGAATGGATTCTCTGAATACGAAATTCGACATTTATTTTTTACCAATATCGCTGAATATCATAACTCTCTACTGAGAAAGTTGAAAAGCAATTCCAATAAATAAAAAAGAATTAAGAACGAGAATAAATATATATATACATATCCGCTTTATCTTGCGAAATCAACAAAAGAAATACTACTATTATATATGTATATTTATGAGAGAATCATTCATAATCTATGCAATGACCGATTTATCAAAGTCCCGTTAGTGGATTTAATAATGTATGCATTTTTTCTTAACCGAAGGAATTTTTCTTCCCTCATGTAAAAGAAAAACCCAATGGTGCGCGTAAAAACCATTTGTCGACGTATAGAAAGTATTTCAAGAGTATATGTAATGCTATAAATATATATATTATATTTCCAAAAGTTTATAATGTTTAAAAACGTGAAACGTATAAGATGGCGATAGAAAGATTTATATAAATAGATGACTATGATGTAGTAGATTTTGGACCGTGTTACGGGGACAGATGCAAGCGATAATTACAAAGTATATAAGATTTGTAACGATAATATGAAGTTATGCACAAATATACAAGAGGCGACTGCTTCGCAGTGATCGTGTATATGTGTACAGGCCTCGAAATTGAGTGTATTATAGAAAATAGTTTATTGACGATTTATTACTCTTTCTATCAATATTATTATTATTATTATTTGCAAACATTACTATTTTTATTATTGCTGTTACGATTACCGCTATTATTATTATTATTATTATTATTATTATATATAGTTACGAGAATATTATTGTATAATTATTATATATTTACTATTACTAATCGTTTTATGCACAGCATAAATATATATGAACTTTTTCGAAAAAAAATATAATGCGATATTGATGCACAATTGCACCCTCAGGCACGAGTAAAGAGTGTTAAAGCAAAGTTATAGAGAGACAGAAAATTATTATTACATGTTTGATGTGCATTATTATTATTATATATCTATTTCTTGACTGAAAAATCTTCCATGTAGGTTCCTTGTTTGTTTTCTTACCATCAATATTGTTTTTCAACGTACAATTTCTTGTAACGTTTTGTTTAAAAAAGAATAACAAAGGAAACGATTTAATGAGGATACATTGTTCGTTGATTTTTTCGTTTTTCATAATTTAAATTTTTTCGGTGTTGGGATGCACTTTTATAGAGAAGAATCTATGTAATTTAAAAAAAAAAAATAACAAAAAACGCTAATCGTGCTCGTCTTTTATACGATTAACGAATAGCATCCGATTTGAAAATGGAAAAATAATTATTTAACAAGTACGCACATTTCACGGTACTGCGACGACTCGTTCATTTTGTCAAGCTTTCGTACGTGAATCGAGCCGAAAGCAGTATTGGTCTTCCACGTTATATATTATACATTGTTACAATATTAAAAAGTTTGTGTGTATGTGTAATAAATGAATATGTGCGAGTTGTGCGTGAAAGAATTGTGAGTTTTGTAACGAAAAATTTAGGGATATAGTGAGAAATTTAAATGGAGAAATTTATTTAATAGAGTTAATATGATTATATATATCTAGAAGGTGCGTTCGTGCGTGCCTACTGTCGTCTAATTTCCACGAGGTGGCTTTATGTTTAGCATATGCCACTTTTGATCGTCGACAAAGCTTACAGGTCGTTCGAAAACTTTAAAAACGAGATTTTTCTTCTGTTTATAAATGCACAATATAATTTATATTTAAAAATTAGAGTGTAGAGAATGTGGTCGGGTGTTTAAACTGCGAAAGAAAAATAAATAATTGTTTATATTTGAGTATTTAAGATTATTAAGCGGTTAAATGTTAATTCTTATGTTACTAACTGGTTCAGTAAAATTAAATTTGAATAAAAACATTCACTGCAATTATATTTTTATTTCTACTTTACTTTATCGATCTAAATTGTGATATGTTTATCTCTTTATATTCATTATTCACTAAGAAATTTAATTGACATAGTTAACTTAACTATTTATTTAAGGCGCTATAAATACTGTTTAATTGCGGCAATAGTTTAAACAATTTTATAAATAAATCTACAATTCACATTATTAGAAGTCGTTTATTAATTTGTTACAATCGTTTAACATATAAGTAAAACATTAAAAATGTTAATTTATTACATTGCACATTTTTTATATATATTACCAATATATTTGGCATACAAAAATTATAAAATATATAAAGATTATATTAGAAAAAAATTATAAAAAAACGCAGTTTAAACCCTTGCCTATTTTTCGAAAACTTTTTTTTATGGAGAAAAATAACGTCTTTACAGTAAAATCGAAATACAACTATGATTAAATATTTCCTAATTCTATCTCGCGCACATGGACGAAAAAAATCGATCCAAGCGCAGAAACCTAAATTAAACATGTGTACACATACAAATTAAAGTTATCTTGTAGTTTATTTCTGTGTTTTCTTCTCTCTTCCATGTATTATTATTATTGAAGTCGCGATCGATTCACATTTACGTTATAGTCTTATAGAATAATCTATCATCGCTACTACTTACGTCGCTAAATCACTACTACGACTTTAACGTTTAATATAATTATATTATTGCTATGATGATCGTCGAAAGAGAATATAACGTTCATCGCATTACTTGTCTAATTATAATAGAAGTAACATCGGGTACTAGGTAGAGCGACTAAGTTTTGACGAAACAGACGCCGCGCGCAGGAGGGAAGCACCACTGACCACTATCGCGTGAGAATCTGGAGCGAGGAGAGACGCATTAATGTATACACATACTTCGCCGTCGGGGCCTTCAGAAGGGCTCGTATTATACATATAAATATATATTATAATTATTGTATTTTTCACGATGCAAATATTCTATTTAACGCCACGCCAAGGCGACGACAAATAAATACATACACACAGTTTAACACACAAAGCACGAAACGCTGTCTCTTATTTTTTTTTCTTCGCCGCATATCTTTCCCACTTCCCTCCGAGTTTACACGTATACATATTTCTATATACATATGTAGTTTTCTTATCGCGCGAAGAAGAGAGTAATCGTGGCTAACGATGATAAAATAATACATAGTACGCACTAGCACACGGTTGCTTCAGTTTTTTTTTTTATTTCTTAAATACCAATGGCAATGCAACGGCTACATACGACGATAGGGGCTGACAAGAAGGACTTGATTGCGATCAGTCTTCTATTTTCTTCCAAAACGCGATTAGTGGACTGCGAGCTGCGGGACAATAAAAAGATTTATAAATATTATATAGATATATATATATGAAACACACATATATTTTATGTTATGTAGCATCTACGTCACACCGCTGGGTACACTTTAATGCAAAAAAAAGAAAGAAAGCGTTAACATAATTAATATCATTATTATATTATTATTCTACTATTGCATATTGTAATACGAGAAACGAGAAGAAAAAGAAAACTATTAGAGCAGAATATAAGGAACTATTATAATGAAGCTGTGTCAGCTTTCGCATTATTCGTTACGCGTGTTTCTATAATTATATATGTACGCATGTACCTATATTACTATAACCTGGTGCCTGGTGGCGATGCAGAGAATTACTGAGAAAAAGAAGATGAAGAAAGTTAAAATACGATTGTAATAATTATATATTATTTGTATTTGTTTTTATCTAATTGTAGTTTCTTTGTAACTCTTTGTGATATACATTGCAATAGTCTTATCCGATCGAGCGTTTCTTGTATCAATGACCACATCCTTCTTTAAAAAAATATATATGTATAGAGAGACTTAAACCTTGAGTTTTGATTCAATAAACCCTTAATCTTCATCCTTTTAATTATGCTATTGTAATGTAATTTAGGTATAAATTTTGTTATATTATAAATCAATTTATTAATAAAAAATGTATGTGACGTGAAAGTTATTCTGTATAGACCTAGATCTGCATTTGATTGCTTATACAATTGTTTACACTCATTAATGAGCGACCTTCGATTAAAACTACACTTACTGAATTAACTAGTAGTTTTATTATCTGAATAATGTTTGTCTGATATAAAAAATCCTTTTGCATTTTCAAACTACATCATGAAAATTACTAAACAACATTATGTCACTTGTTATTGATGCTATAAAATTAAAATATATGATAAGCTATTTTACAATTTAATGAAGTCCACTGTTTATTCGTAAATGAATATCTCATTACATTACAATCGAATAAAATGTTTTAAAATAAAATTTAATAAAACGACTCTATAGTAGAGTATGAAAAATATACGTTTTCTTTAAAAAATCCTTAAGACATATATTTATAATTGAAACAAATTTACCATCGGCTCGTTTCGATCTCTCCTCTTTTCCAGGCACACAGCAACATCAGCAGTTACCTTGTCTGCCAAGTGACATCACCTTCGAGATCTGCGGCGTAGGTTCCAACTCACCCGAGGGCGCATCAGCAAACCATCTCCATCCTCACTCTTCCGACCATTACACCCCGGAGGATTTCGACCCTGCACGCTCGGACGACGACTCCGATTCCATCGCCTCTGACCACCACCACCATCATCATCATCATCATCAGCAACCAACCTCAACGACAGGTAGCATCATCATCGGGGATCAAAAACCACCGTCCTCACCGTTGACAACAAGCGAGGGCGTACACTTTCTCACAGATGGTGGCGTTGTTGTGAAACCTGAGGACCCAGGTCAACCTCAACAGCAACAGCAGTCGACACAGACAACAACGGCGACGGCGACGCAGGCGGAACAGGAGCCCGAAGTCCGCAAACAGGTTGGTGCGGGTGGGCCGCTGCGTGCGATCGCGACTACAGCCCTTGGGCCTAGGAGCAGGCGTGGACAGCAGCGTCTGCATCAACGCACGCTCCTGGAGGCCCTAGCGCGCAGCGCTGTTGCCACCAGCTGCAGCCGTGGGGCGAGTTGGCGTTACGGCGCTTCCGAGCTCAGGCCCAGGATCTAGTTGGGACGGTTGTTCTCGGATTAGGATGTGTTACAGGGTTGACGATATATGGTAAGGTGCAGGAGTCTGGGTGGCACGAAGGGTTTCAGGGATGTTTTTGTAACGAATGTTGGAAGTGTTTCTGTAACGTTGAAGGAATAACATTATGAACAGTTTAAGAATATATTTGTAAAATGCATTATTGTCATTAACAATGATTGTAACGTCAAATAATATTTGAAGGATGTTGCCAACTATCTAGTTTGCAAATATTTCTTAAAAGTAGAATTTTTCTTCCGCAACGTTGTAGAAATGATTTTTAATATTTTTACAAAATTTTTACAAAACTTTTGAAGAAGTAATAAAATGTTAGTGAGATGTTTTTGAAACATTTCGTGCCATTCGCAGGAGAGTGTAAAATCGAGGGTAGGTTGTCTTCCTTGGACTTATTATGAGCAAAGGTAATTAAAATGGGGTAGTAGATGTGGTTGCAGCAGTGCTGAAATCAATTATTTATAAAGTAAGTTTATATAAAAGTAAGCTAATGAAGTGGTATTAACATGTATTTATTTATTAATTGCATTATACTATAAATTTGTGTGACACTTCAATTGATATAAGCTTATTGATAGTGCAATGAGTATAATTAATGTTGTAAAGAGGTAAATTAATTAATTAATATATTTAGTGTAACAAGGAAGACGATACTTATCTAGACCTTTACACTGAACAACTGCCGCCAATGTCTTCATCTTACTTTGAAATGAAAATGTACAATGGTGATTATTCATCTTTCATGATCTCATTAGTCGTATAGGAAATGAATGATCAAGTGAGGTACTCAATATAATTTATTGTAGCTTTTTCTTTTTGTTTCTAGTCAATTTGTTCGGATCTAGTCGATTATTATAGCCAATTTCTAGTTAATATGTTTGTTCGTCTAGTCAGTTTGTTGGTGGATTAGTGAATTAATTCGTTAAAGACGCGTGTGTTTGAAACTTTTAGTGAAGTCGATCTTACTTAAAAGTTTCGCGATAATATATGTTGACATGTGCGAGATAGAATAATAATTTATGTTAAGTCAGATCTGTTACAATCCATATATATATATATTAGCTATTGACCTTCGTTAGGGACCATAACGCAACTTGATTACGTGCCATTCTTTTAACTGAAACATTTGTTGCAAATTGAAAGCATATACTTAGTCTATAAGTTGATCGTACAGTGAATGCGATGCAATGTCATACTTTTACTGAAATAGAAAAATTATTTTACGTTTTTCATTCGTCTAACGATATGTGTTACTTATTAAATACT
>JAYJLV010000011.1:14754088-14773681 GCA_036873485.1 Torymus texanus
AGGATGAAAATTTACTGATAACTTTCGAATTCACCGATGTACATTATACATATATTATACTCACACACATATAAGCTTATTTAAATATACAATATATATACATACTCCTCTATGCACGTCAACGATCCTCTCTTTTAGTGCAAATTCGACAAACTTCATAAAACAACACGTGCAATTCTCATTTAGCTGTAAGACAGAAAGTATAATACATAAATCAACAAATCGTTACTGTGTTATGGTTGATTCATATTATATATATCTATATGGCTGCACACATATCTATAATCGTACGATACACATCCTATACGCGTATGATGCAATGCTTGTGTATAAGGACCTGCATTAACATATTAGCTGTCACATCGGCCAGTTATACGTTTATGACATTTATATATATTTATATGTGTATTGTACATTTTTATATACTATACATACATGTGCACCCTCATTACTATTAATTAATATTGTTCCAAAAGAAAAAAAAAAACGCAAAGAAAAAGAAAGCCAGATCCTAATGCGTGGATTTGTCACTTTGTACATTCTAGTCGAATTATTGATGTAGTGATGAGAATTAACGGACGTTTTTAGTAAAAATACTGAGTTTTGTACGCGAGTTTATATATATATACAAATAATAATATGACGAATGTTTTTTGAGCGAAATAAGTTCCTATATATACACACGAGTACAAATTTATGATTGTGCTGATTTTTTCGGGCCAATTTTTCGCAAAAAAAACTTTGTAGAATCTGGTTTTTTGAACCTGCTATATTTATACATTATTATGCATTCGGCCATACCGCTCGATGCTTATAGCTCGCAGTTTGTTAATAAAATGGTTTTTATAAAAAAATTAATTACAGTTGTTTTGCATAAATCAACCTCCTTTTTACTTTATTATTTTATTTGGTATTGCCACTTAATGCATGCGAATACAGATAATCAATCAATTGTATTATTTCAAGCACGTGACACACTGAACAGAAACATCATTTTTATTTTGCTTATTGATTAATTTATAAGTTTTATTTTTATTATAACAATATAATTTGTATGGAATAATATTAAAAAAATGCTTTGCACTACTTGCTGTGTTAATTTCGCATTATTTAGAGGAGACATGAAAAAAGATTGAAAATTAAGCAACTCAATATTTATGTTGCCAATTATAAATTATAAATTTTTTCATGGGTCTTATAAGAAAAAGCTTAAATATGAATGTTGTTGCTTATAGATGTTGCATTTGTATTTTAAGCTCATACTCGTAATTTCACGAATAACAATCCACGCAGTAATGGTAACAAATACGAATTTATTTTTCCACAATTATTAAAAAAAAAAAAGAAAAAAGAATACCAATAAAAGCAATTTTTCTTCAAAGTATTAAATTAAATATTTATTTTGTACGCAATACCTATATAACGATTACATTTTTAAAAATGTTTATTCACTTTTAAAAATAAAGAGAAAGAATCCAAAAATAAAGTCACAACTTATATATATACACACTGCATTTAAAAATATATATCAGAGACTAAGAAAGAGAAACCAACATAATGTGTGTTGGCGTAGATCGGCAAGGGTCCGGACTGGGAGCAACAGCGCGAGAAGGAGGAGAAGCTCGTTGCAGACATAATCGACCGAGTGAAGCGCGAGTGTGAAGCCCAAGGCGAAACCGTAACGCGGCGTGGCTACTCGCGCCGTTCCACCGTCATGAACAGCTAAGGCCGGCTTATCGCCCACCGCGAAAGCAGCTACGACCCCGACGATGACGGCAACGACGACGACGACGATAACTCTAGGAAGCAGCAGCAGCAGCAACGGCGCACCTTCTTCATCAGTCTCTCGTAAACGACGTATCTTCTAGTGTATATCTTCCGTGCGCGGTTCTTCGATTTGTGCGAGGTTACGGGGTTTCGTGAGTTTTGCGTGGATGCAGAGTGAATTGAGATTGAAGTTTGTTTTGTTTTGTTGAAGGTGTATAGAATGTAGGGAAGGGAAATAATATAATGTACATAGATTTTAATTTTTAAAAGTAAGGGGAGCTGTAGAGAGGTTCGCGAAAAGCTCACGAAATTCACGAAACCATAATTCTGTAACGCGGTGTCAATGTGAGTAACATGTAAACTAGTGCCAAAAGGGTTTATTTAGAGGAAAATATGAATATTATACTAAAGTCTGAATTTGCGGATGAATTTGACCTCTAATTTTTAAATTCGTATATATATATATATATATATTTCAAAGTAACCGGAGTCTTCCTAAATTATAAGATTATATATACAAGAAATACATTGTAAATGATGACGATTCTGTTTACACTCTGGGTTTATATATTGAATTTTATTTCAACTATATACTATTTAAAGTGGGACTGATTTTACAATTAATTCTATTGCAATCACTTTCAAGTTAAAAGTCACAATTCGCTGGACGATAAATCAGAAAGCATGTTTTGCTGCAGGAATATATGACAATTTTTTCGATAAATAAATAAAGAATAATGAAAATTGACAAAATTATTATACGTATGTAAATGAAGATAATTTAATATATTTAAAGAAGATTTAAACGCAATAAGTAGAATGGTAAAGTATGATCTTTACTCAAGTGACATTATTACAAGATCACCGGAAATTCGATTATTAGCACACATAGATTCGCAGGCGAAACTTTATCCGGGAGAGATCAAAACCGCAAAATAATAAAGCTCGATCAAATGTTATTTTATTTTTCAGGAAACGTCTCAATAACAGATGAATATATTATTTCTGGGAATAAATTATATACAGAGAGTATATTATACATATTGCAAATAAATTGGTGTAATATTTATATTTACAACATTATATAACAAAAAAAAATATATATATATACACATATAACAAAGGGAAAAGAAAGACCTAAGTTCGTGTAAATTTTACACTAATTTTTTGCAAACACGAGCAACACAGGCCATAAACATTATTCTTTATAAATATACGTAATAATCTATCGGGTAAAGTATATAGAGAGAGGGAGAGCGTACGGGAGACTCGAGGCCAAAGAGGTATATATCGTCCGAAAGGAGTAGCGAGCGGTGCAAAGTTCCGAAATTCACTGTTCGTACGTACATGTATACGCGAATGATACGTAAAATGTACAACGTGATATAACATTTCGCATTGCAAAAAAAAAGATTCGTCGACGTGTTTACGTTCGAAATGATATTTTTTTTTAGTTTTTCCTCATTATCGTTCCAGTAAGAATTCATTATTTTATTATGCATTTGAATTTTTCAGCATATAATTAATTATTGCACTTTGTTGGCTTTGATCAAAACGAGTGGTTTTTATTTCTGGGTGATCCGTCAACGTAAAAACGAGAAAATCAAGACGCGCGAATCAATTCCAAAATCGAAAATGCTGAGTCCTAAAGCACTGACCATAAGTTATGATAAGGCAGTGCTACAAAATCATCAGATATATACACACATACTCATAAACGTATATGTATATTGAATACTCATAGGTAGTACGAAGCGAGAAAAGATAATTTGTAAATAAAACGTGATTCGTAGCATTAAAAAAAGGAACCTGAAATCAATTAAATATTGACTAATCAATGTTTTATGTAATTCTAATCGACACTGAATTAGAATATATATAAAAGTAATTATAATCGATAAATAAGAAATTTATAAATGTCAATCACAAAACTTGTAAATTAAACTATACGAATACTTATCATTATACCACACATAATGTACGAAATATTTAATTGGTTCTCAGTGTATTTTTTTAGTGCACCAGTAGATCGATAACTACTGTGGATATTAAATTTCGCAGTCCATTATTCTTTGTCTCGTTCTTCTCTAAACGTAGGGGATAGTGAGAGTCACAAAAGACACGTACGTTCTAAAAGCGAACCTTCATCAAAACAATGTGTATTAAAAATAAAGAGTATCAAATAATCTACAGTGCCAAAAAGAATAGCACCTCTGTCCAAACGTGCACAGAGTTTTGACGACGATGAAATATTTGCACGTTCGTTTGGAGGTGAGCACTCATATTTTTTGCTCAAGAGTACAACCACACATTCCGATAGTATGATGATAAATATATTATTATATATAAATACACACGTGTGTACATTCGAAAAAAAGTATAAATACAATATATAGTTTTTGTTATTGACGACGTGAAGAAATGATAAAGGAATGATATCCCCCACACACGTAAAGCGAGCCAAAAGTGAATTAAATTGTGGTCAATCTTGAAGAATGTTTTAAAATAACGATCATTTTGATATTATTGTTCATTAAATATATATATAAGTTGAAAAAGGGAAAAAATTATTGTTAGTATATGTGATAAAAAGGTGAAAATTTTTTACCTGTAAAATGTATATTTTTACGATTAATTAAATTGATTTTCTAACTAATCGCTGATTTAACGATTCAAAATTGACCGCAACAAAATAATTAACAAAAAAAAAACAGAGATACTTATGGAAATTGTATATAGTCAAGCGAATAATTACATCGAGAAGTAAGTCTAGTCGTTGCAATGTAAAAACAGATCATTACATATATGAATATATATATTAAGCTCGTATCGAGTGCACGTAGATTCATTTAGATTGTGCTCGTCCGACTTATTCCTCAAGAAAGTCTGTCCGTTTTTTCAAAAAAATTACTATTTATCAATTAGACTCGAGTATCCTAATATAATATAATCCTATCGATTTTACGCCTCGTCCATTGCAAAGTCATTTATCACAAAGTAACAGGACTTAAAAGCATGTTTTAATTTAAATTTTTGTAATAATATGTGATTAATAGAATTTTTTTAAATACATATTCAAAATTTTGTGTAATACATCAATCAATCGCTAAAATAATAATGAAAAAGAATTTCTCGATTAACAATTTTAATAATAACGTAATGACTTTGCATACAGGAACGATTGCACTTTTGAAAAACATACTTTGATTGTACTCCTAATATGCGATAAGTCGAGAAAAATATCGGATACTTAGATAGAGATGTAAAGAAAAAAAAAATCGTCTTTCTCGTCCTTATCTCTTCGCCAAGTTATTGTGATAATAATATATATACATGTAATTTATATGGTATTTAAGGAAATACCTTTCTTACGTACTTTCCATTCCGTTCGTTCTTTCGTTCGGCAAAAAAAACTCTTAGGTATACAAAAGTACAATGCGATGTAAATATACATTTACTTGAAAAATTTATTTTATACGCGAGCGATAAAACGTTTGATCGGAACAAAGGGCTGAAGAATGAGAATCTTTTTTATTCGATCGATCAATCGATTACTATCAATTGAACTTAGTGCTTTAGTATCTATTGGGCCAAAATTTACTTAATTTTGTATGGAGTTTTGTAAAATTTGTATACACGATCGAAGTGATTTCTAAAGAAAAGTAGAGCGTGCAAATTACATTATGATAATTTGTCGATACATTAAATTTATTCTTTTTTCTATATAAAAGAATTAAGAAGTATAAAAAAATATTGTTTACGCTTGAAAACGAGAAAGCGACTGAAGTAGCTCGACATACTGCAAATAAAACCAAGTAAAACTTTCTTCCTTACCGAATCTTCAAATGTTAACTAATACGTGAAAAATGCGTTTATAAGGCTGAAAAGAGTTTCCTCGGTTAAATTCCTTCGAGGAAATAGAATCCTTCGTTTATTTATAAAACTTATGAATATCGTGATCTAGCGATTGACAAAAACTAAGTAATAAAAAAAAGATGATAAAATAGTAATTAACGGAACTATTATAATGCGTGTGTTAAAGTACAACTTTTCAGAGTTTTTCAAATCATTTCAATAGCAATTTTATTTTTGTTTAATGAAACGTTAATAAAAAAATAATGGTAAAATAATCCAAGTATCCAATTTTATTAATTTAAATTATTATTTACTTATAAATACGAAGATTATTACTATAACTGATCGATTCAAATTTTTATTCGATTATAGTGTAAATGCAAATGATTTGAAAACCTCTCAGAAATGCGTATACTAACGAATAACGTGATTTAAATAAAGGAAAGTGAGTGCCGAAGACAAACTTATAATACAAACTAGAATCAACAAAGCGATCCAGAAAAAAATATATAAAATATAAAGATAGCCAGATGAACCTATACTGAAGAAAATCAATCGCCAAAGATATAAGAAAAATAGTATTTAAATAAGTATATATATAAAAAGAAAACGCGGAATAAGCGGAAGAACGAACAAAAAAATAAACGCGAATGTTTGTCGAAGATGAATAATAAGATGTATGTCAGTTTCGGGTGAAATAAAAATCAAAAACTAAACATATAATATATAATTCTTCAATTATTTATATGACCTATACACTTTACATTTTATTTGCTTTGTTTAAATCATTTATTTTTATTCCTTTTATTTGTATATTCTTAAAATGACTTTTAACCACGTTTAATTATTATTTAGACCAAAAAAATGTTTAATGAAGTTTCTATTTATAAATTGACTCCATGGATTTCCTTTTAGAAGCTTAATTTGTTTTATTATTTCGAACCGCTATAACTAGATTATATATTTTAATGCGACAAGTAGTTCTTGTTGCATAAATATCTTGCACAACGTTACTCGACCTATTTTTTTACACAAAAAAAACGAAGATCCCCCCCCATCTCAAAACCAAGAAAACAACAAACACGCCGCCGCTATAGAAATTCCAATTTCATACGTGTCACATCGACGACAGGTAAGTATGCGACCCAAAACATTCTATATCTCAACAAAAGGAAAATCCTTTTACGGCAAACCGAAAGAGACCTTCGAGCTCCCTCTGGAGGGCGGCTGACACTAAAAATTCCTATATAGAGGTATGCTATATCTCTCTCTCTCTCTCTCTCTCTCTCTCTCCTCTGCGTGTCGTCGTCCATCTTTGTCTACTCGGCGACTGCGCGCATCCTCCCTCCCCCCTCCCTGTTTACGTTTACACGCATTTATCCACACAAACACGCCGGAGCGAATGCGCGCGCGCGCGCCGCGGCCGTCGTCGCAGGTTACAGTGTTACACGCTATTTCGCGCATACTAGCACCGCCACCACCACCACCACTACCACCGTCTTCTTCTCTCTCTCTCTCTCTCTCTCTCTCTCTTTCTCGCTCTCTTCTCCGCCATCTCCTCCTCCATGTTTTCTCGGGGACGTCGTGACGACGACGACGGCGGCGAGGACGGTGGCGGCGCGATAACCAGCATCGTCTTATAGTATTTTAGTAAAGAGACGCGCGTAAAGATTTAGTGCGCGAGCGCGGTGTGGTAGATAATACTTAATCGAGAAAAATTCGTAGCGGCGGATGTGTATGTGTGTAGAATAGGTATCAGGTGGCCGTTCGCGTTGTGTGTTACGTACAAGGAGGAGAGATGCTGCCGCAACGGTGGTGAGAGCGAACGCGCGCGCGCGCTATGCTATGTGCTTTGTAAGAACGGATCGGCGGGTGGAGCAGCAGAAACAGCAGCAACATCAGTGTATAGTGATAGTGTTGGAAACGCAAGCGTCCTGTAGAAGATGACGCTCGAGGCGACGGCGATGAGGATTATCGCGGTTATTGGCGTGGTCCTGATCCTGGGAGTGGCGCCCGATTCCTGGGCGCTACACACGAAGGATGCTCTTGCACCACACGGCAAGTGTGAGCCCATTAGCATTACTTTATGCAAGGATATGCCCTACAATGAAACAATCATGCCCAACCTTCTCAATCATCAGAAACAAGAGGATGCTGGACCTGAGGTGCATCAGTTCTCGCCTCTTGTCAAGCTCAAGTGTAGCCCTGATCTTAAATTCTTCCTTTGTGCCATGTATGCTCCGGTTTGTACCATCCTCGACAAAGCCCTGCCACCCTGTAGGTCGCTGTGTGAGAGCGCTAGGAATGGCTGCGAGAGACTGATGAACAATTTTGGTTTCTATTGGCCGGAGAGCATGGACTGCTCCAACTTCCCAGAGAACGGTGGGCACGAATTGTGCGTGGGTAAAAATGAGTCTACCCCTACTGAGGTTCCTCCCATTGATGATGTAAAACTGCCTGCTCCAGAGTTTCATCCCAACTGGGGCAATATTCCCAAGACATTTAGCAATAACAACTTCATGTTCGGAGCAAGAGACATTGGATTTGTGTGTCCTGTGCAGTTCAAAGTTCCGCATGGTCTGGGATACTCGCTTAAAGTTGGAAATAAAGTGGAGTCTAATTGTGGAGCACCGTGCGATGGAATGTTCTTTACTGAAAAGGAGCGCAGATTTGCCAGAGTTTGGATTGGTACTTGGGCTACTCTATGCGCAGCATCATGCTTCTTCACATTTTTAACTTTCCTAATAGATACGGATAGGTTTAGGTAAGTTTTTTGTGATAATTATTTTGTTAACTGTTAATACTGACTTTAAATTAGCATCTTTTTCATATATACTATTATCACATAAATTTAGCCATTGAAATAGTTTGGTGGATAACAATGAAAGCATTTACATAATTACTTCACTCATTTACATAAATTCCACATTAAATTAACATAATTTGGCATAATATATAAACATCAAATTTAGAGTATATAATTAAAATTTAAAATACTTAAAAAACCATTAATCTGTAGAGGCAACATTTAATATTCATGATTATTCATGTTTTAGGTATCCTGAAAGGCCAATTATATTTTTATCAGTATGCTATTTGATGGTTGCATTGGCTTATATGGTTGGTTGGGCAGCTGGAAATTCCATTTCATGTAGGGAGCCTTTCCCACCACCTGCCGATTATAGAATTCAGATGGCCTCCACCATAACTCAGGGCACAAAGCACGAACTGTGCACAATTCTTTTTATGGTTCTGTACTTCTTTGGAATGGCTTCCAGTATCTGGTGGGTCATTCTTACACTCACCTGGTTCTTGGCTGCTGGTTTAAAATGGGGACATGAGGCCATAGAAGCCAATTCCCAATATTTCCATTTGGCAGCATGGGCCGCACCAGCCGTTAAGACTGTCTCTATTCTTGCAATGGGAAAAGTTGAAGGTATGGACCATTTTTATTTTGTATGTATGAATAACGATCTTTATTTGAGAGAAATTGATGTTTTGTTCCTCAAATAAATTTCAATTCAGTCCAATGATGCTCATTATTAACCTTAATAAGATAAATACGTCCTCTTGACATTGTTAAGATTAATAGTGATACTTTATCAATCTGCTTGTAAACTACTACAAATATGCATTTCAACTGAAAAGCAAATTAAATAAATATCAAATTTTGTAATGATTAATATTATTAAAAAAGTTAAAACTACAATTTTAACTGTAAAGCCAAACTAAAATTGAGTATCTTTCTGATAGATTTTTTTCATAAGAATTTCAATCAATTGTAATTCAGAATATTCCATTCTAATATCCTAATAACGTATTCATTTTGAATAATTCAACAGGTGACATACTGTCAGGTGTATGTTATGTCGGCCTATGGAACGTGGAAGCTCTTCGCGGCTTCGTACTTGCTCCGCTCTGCGTCTATCTCGTCCTTGGCACTGTGTTCCTGCTCGCGGGTTTCGTCTCGCTGTTTCGCATTCGCACGGTTATGAAGCACGACGGCACGAAAACCGACAAACTCGAGAAGCTGATGATCCGCATTGGTATCTTTTCGGTACTTTACACAGTGC
The DNA here is from genome assembly GCA_036873485.1 of Torymus texanus. NCBI lineage: Eukaryota > Metazoa > Arthropoda > Insecta > Hymenoptera > Torymidae > Torymus > Torymus texanus. The sequence goes on from JAYJLV010000011.1 coordinate 14,763,784, forward strand.
CCGCCCTTATCGTCATCGCTTGTCTCTTTTACGAGCAGGCCTACTTCGACAACTGGATGCTCACGTGGAATATGGAAATGTGCTCGCGACCGGGACCTCAAGCTCTGTACTCCATACCGTGTCCGATGGGCAATCGGGCGCGCGATCTTGGTAGAAAGCCGGACTTCGAGGTGTTCATGATCAAGTACCTGATGGCCATGATCGTGGGCATCACGAGCAGCTTCTGGGTCTGGTCAAGCAAAACTCTCACTAGTTGGCGGCAGTTTTTTCATCATATTCAGGGGAGACGTACAGACGCGTACGTATAGGCATCTCTGACGAGGACGAGGTTTGACTACAATGCGCACTATGGAATTCGAATTAATTGTTGATCGTCCATCCGTTTGCCTTGTCATTCATTTTTTTCAGTTCAGATTCTTCTTTTATTAGTAACAGTTGACCATGACGATTCAGTATTTTTATTGCCACTGAAACAATGTCGAGATAAGTTTTTCCTTGTTCTGTGTTTCTTACATTTAACATAATTTTTATGATTACCAATCGTTCTATAGACATAATTATGCAAAAGATAGAAGTTTTTAATGTTTAACGTTGTGTAGCCAAGATAATTAAGTTTTTAACTAAAACTTATTTGGACATTATTTCAGTTTTTAATATACTATTAAATATTTTAATTGAATATTTTTACTGAAGAAGTTTTAGAATTATTTTTTATGATGACTACTGATTTTAAAAGTTTAGAAAATGTCAAAATAGTAATAATACATAGACTTCGATGTTATTTGTACTTCATTGATGTACTAATTGTAATAATGTACTAAAAATCAAAAACATTTCAAAAGTACAAAGTTGGATCTTATAACGGAAAAAAACCGCTGCCAATAAATTGGCACGTAGCTTCCTCAAACTAATTTATTGATTTCTTTTGTTAAATATGAATGACAAAAATGAATTTATCACAACAAAATTTTACGTATAAATTTTCGCAAAAGTTTAAGAAAATGTTGAATCAGAAAAGAAAGTAAATTTAGCTTTTTTATAATAATATAAATTTATTATTTAAAATTAGAATGAGGCTATATGTATAAATAGTAAAAAATGATTTTATATTGACGTAATTACTTATTTGCTTGGAAAACTTAAACAAGTAATTAATACATTAATTTTAAGAAGCTACGTGTTTTGTTTTCCAGACGCAATTTTTCGTATTTCAAAGTTAATATCTTCAAGCAAGGTAAAGAACTTTATCCCGCTTCAGAAGGAATTATAATATATAAAAGATATAACCTTTGAAGTATGAAATTATTGAAAAGAAATATTTCAAAAATCAAAAATTAACCATAAAAGAAAAACGCTTCTGCGAAATACAAATTGTATTTTTTCCGAATTCGCAAAAAAAAGGAAAAAATTAGCCCTACCCGATTAAAATCTATTCAGTAGATCCTGAGATAAATTGAAGCAATTGAATAATCATCGCTTAACAATTTTATCGTTGATGCAATACTAATACAGTTCATAATTAATGAATAGCTAGATATACGATACACAGCTAAGAAAGCAATTAATTTGTATTGCATTTACTTGAAAGACTGTAAAAATGAAGGGTATTTAAATGAGCTACCGCGCATTAGTAGTTCATTGACTGATTGTTAATGTGACATTGAAGTTTAATCAAGTAAAAAAGGATGCGATAATTTCAGTTGCATTTACAAGCTAGATTCAATCAAAAGGTGTTTGTTGATTTTTATTAAAAAAATACTTTTCGTAAAAAAATGGAAATATAACTAAAGTTACTCTCACCGCATCCAAGTTCACTTATATATTTGAATCATGGATGAGCCTTGATTTTCGTGTTCCTACAGAGTTAATGTGTTGGTAACAGAGATCTGAAGACAAACTGCGTCTGATCCCAGTCGTGTATTTCATTACACTTCTTGTGCATAGGGAAATTTTGTGCCAATTAGTTTGTTCAAATTGTAAATTTTTTATGCAGGATGTAAATCAGGCTAAATGTATGTTGCTTTGTGTATTATTAAAATTATTTTTATTCTTATGACGATCATAAGAAACTTAAAATTTTATAAATTTGATGACTTCTTATCAAAAGCTTTTCAAAGAATTTTCAAATGTTACTGTGCCTATTGTATTAAATTAAAGATGAAAAATGTTCAAGCTTAAACATCTTCCATAATATGTGACCAAACACTGCCGTTACTATATTGTAATTTTGATGGACTAAATATTTCAATGCCAAACAAAATCTCTTTGATATGAAGTCTCGTATTGCTGAAATTTTTATACTTCATTTATTGGAGTACTTAAGAATCAAACTAACTCTAATAGTAATAATCTTTACTAAATATATTTCTATTTTAGTTATTTTTACATCTTCTAAGTGTAAAGCGTATCTATGTTTAGACTCTATCTAGATTATACGTATTTAAGAATAAGACAGAATTTTGTTTTCTGAATTTTAAGCACTTTACGCAGCAAAATATGAACAATAGTTCACACTTGCATGAGACTATGGAATTGTTGATAAGATGTCTGATATAAATTTTTTAACAGCCTCTTTTAACATAACAAAAATAATTGAGAATTATAGTTATTTTTACTTATACTTAACAAAGAACTAAAAAAAAAAACTAATTCATTGCCGAATGTGAAGAATGCTAACAGACTGTATATAATGAAGCTTTAGGTTAATATGTATAATAATAAGATTTTAATACTCACTTTGTTCGTGTACATATATGTCGCAGTCCTATATATTTTTAAACTTCCAAGGTATAAAAAGTTTATGTGTCTTTTTACAGTCAATTGAATCAATTTTAATAAAATCGCAATTAGATGTTCTAATATTATTGATGTTTCATTTGTTTAATATTTTGCAATCAAAGTAATTTAAGCAATACCATGTTGTAAGAAGCCAGATAAACATTTTTATACCTCGGCTGTTCGAAAATCGATGATTTAGCAGTAAGAATGCTTTGCGTGTTTGGCTGACTGAAAGATTTGAAGCGTCAGCATTGATTGTTTCTATTAAATTGTTTCCTAATTAAGCTAATTAGAAAATTCGTCCATTGAAACTATCGAGCTTTTGTAAATGTGAATCATTTTCGACGTTAGCTGTATCGCGACAGGAGGAAAGAGCGGAATGAAAATTATTTGGTTTCCTCGTGTCCAGCATATAAATATATAAATAATAATAAAAAAAGTATGTGTGCGCGCGCGTTCGTGTTAACTGCACACGCTACGATATCGATGTATGCATAATGTTACGGATAAACTGTGACAGCATTTTATAAATATACATTTATATATATATTCTTTATATATGATAATAAGATACAAATTTCTAAAAGAAAAATCAAAGGAAATATTATTGTGAAACAATGCGTGAACGCTTATATATATATCTTTTGTATGACTCGTGAATTCGTAGTTAAGGACTAGACAATGGAAGAATGAGCCTTTTAAGAACCGTTTAGAAAAAATTCATTAAGTATAAAAGCAAACTAACAAGCTCAATTAAAAATAAAATAAATTAAAATAAAGAAATTATTTTTTGTAAACTTTCGTTCGCGGTCTAATGACTCTTATTAATACTACGATATATGAACTATTGAGATGATGTAAATTATAATATCAGAAGGTTCACCTGTTGTATACATTTTAAGTAATAAAAATATTCTATAATTATAAATATACCGTTATATTATATTTAATATACCTTTCTAAACTTATTTATTCTCTAGACTGTTATAATGACTGGTCGAATACTAAATAGCAAAATTCAAATACAATACAACATTCAAATGATATTATTACTCATTTTATTTGGATATCAAAGGAATATCTCACAAGACGTAAGTATATATACAACTCGCAAGTAACATTATACATTCTACGCAATATTTCAATACATTCGCATCACAATTCATCTCAACAATCTACTTCTCCACGTTATTTATTCTTATAAACAAATATGAAATTTCGGCAATGTCAGCTTGAATCTCCATTTGGATTTGAAATTCTCAAAATCCGATATAACAGAATAAATTTATTACCACGATTCAACTCGAAAATCCATCATCCTACCGCGCTTCATCGAAATCTCATTCGGCGACGAAAGCACCACCAAGGCAAGGTTTTATGCACGTTCATGATTTTCCAAAATCTTGAGGCCGCTTGAGTATGCCCTTTCGCCTGAGGAATTTGACGATAAAGGGTGTGGATCCAAAAGTGATGGCAAGTCGTACTGGGGCGAAAAGCTTGTGTATACTGTAAGCGATGATGAAGGTCGAGCCAGTGTCCAGGAGTTTCTTGATTATAGCGTCGTCCGGCTTATTAACGACCCACGAGAGGATTAATTTGACGTCTAGACCGCTGTAGAGTAATGGAATTAGTTTGTTAATGTATATTTTTTTAATTTAGTTGTAGAACAGTATTTGGTGTACGGAGTATTGCATGCGATTTTTTAATTTAAATTAATTATTTCATTTATTGTATAAATGCTCAATAAAATTTGAATTTTCATTTTTTGTTATTGTACAACAACATTTTGTAACCGATTATTATTTTTTCATACATATATATTTATCGATTTGTTTTATAACTTCACTTTGTTTGATGATCGGTATTGGTACATTAGCATATACCGTGCTATCGATCGAATCTATATATTCATGGTCAAACTTTCAAAATATCAGTATATAGGAATGTATGCGTTCATCTTTACCTTTTTACAATCTTCTAAACTGAAAAATTGCAAGCTCCTTAAACATTTTATTTATCATGTTATATTACCAAACAATTTGTTTCTAAGAAATTTTTTCATAAAAACTTGTAGCGCATAAATTAAAAACGTTGCAAGTACGTTACCGATCGAGCTCACAATCTCATACTCTCATGAAAAATTTACAACCTTCCGGCTTTTTTTTTCTACAGACTCACGTCACTACGATAATTCACCTGGACACGAGGCCGTAGAAGAATCCAAGCGACACCAATGATATGGCTATGTGGAAGACAATAACGGTGCGTCCGTAATGCTTCACCAATATCTTCAGTCGCTCTTTCTTCGACATCTCCTCCCATGTCTTCTCATATGCTCCTTCCTCGAATGGGATGTTCGGGTCGACGACGTCAGTCTCGGTGGTTTTTGTTGTCGGCGTAGCTGTCGGTGGTAGTGGTGGCTGCGTCAGGGATTTGGCAGCGGTTGGCGTTGCTTGTTGTGGCCGAGGTTGACCGCTCGGTGCTGCAGTTGAATAAGCGCGGTAGGAACCTGAGACAGAGAAGAGATGGTTGTTCGATGTTTTTTTATGTTACAGGAGTAGTGAAAAGAGTGGATTATTGAGAGAATGGTATAATTTTTTATATTACAGAGATTTTCTTTAATGATGCGTTTATATAGGATAAAGTTGATTGATAAAAGAATTTGAATTCATCGGTATGAATGAATACGTAGTTATCAAATTTATTCGTTTCATAGCATCGGGTGATTATAAATTAATTTTTGTGAATCGTATGTATTCACAAAAAAAAAAAAAAAAAAAGAAAATAACTAATAAAAAATACTATCTCTTTTAAGTATACAGTATTCGAAAATTATTGATTTCAAGATGTACGAATGAGTTTGTCTTTGATGTCGGAAATTCAGATAATTTTAAAATAATAAATGCATGAAATTATTTTTTATGGTTTTTATTTATGAAATTAACTCGTTAATTACTTTGATTGGCGCATGACAGTTGAATGATTTTTATTGATTTAGACCATTTTAATCACACCTTAGTGATTATTTTGCACAGATATTTCGATAACCATTGTTTATAAAATAAAAATTGAGGAAAGGCATTAAATAATTGTATTTGAGTTTTTAATATTTTAATAATGTAATATAATTATTATATACATAAAGAGGTATCATACAAAATATTATAAAAAATTAAATAATTTACTTGTTAGAAACTTTTTTCATCTATAGCTAATAAAATGTAAAATTGAGTTAATTTCATAAAAATAAATATCCAAATCATTCAGAATTGACAAGATTGAGATCTTAAAGTAACAAGAAGTAAAAAAGAACGTGTTTCACACTATTTTTATTCGAAGAATTTATTATACATTCTTCTTATAATATAATAAAAATATAGTCATATATATATATAGATATAATAAAATAATATTAATAATATAACTTATACATATTATTTTATCGTACAGTAATAATTTTGCTTTATTCGTCGAATTGCATTGATCATTTTAGGTACACAATATATAATAAGCGTCACGCGAGTGCTCGTTTAATTAGAAACACGTGACTTGTAAATCGCATGGACAAATATGCATATACGAAAAAAAGCAGCGAAACTTTGCTTGGACGGACTGACCAATTAAGTTCATTGATGTCATTGGGTACGAGACAAGGTCTTCAAGCCATTTACCGACTCTTATTACAATCAATTCAAACTTATATATAAGCGCTACATTTCGTGGCCCCTTGATTGTACATACATAAACTTGAAAAATTTATATAGGCAAAGTTACCACATTAACATTACATGTTAATATAGATATATAGTATAGTTGTTCGATAGATTAAATATATAATATATGCTTCAGTGCGTACAATGCATCTTCTTTGTCCAACTAACCATCGAGTCCACCGGACCTCTTCACCTGACGCATTTGATACACTGTGAAGTGTGATTTTCTCATGATCTCTGCAAGGTACTTCCCATCTCTTGCCCACATGCCACCTGGCATATTGAGATACGTCGATCTACCACTCGCGCAGAATGGCTTGGGAACGTTGGTCTGCATGCTACCGTTGAGGCTGACAGTACCGAAGCAATCGTAAGAGTCAACGTGGGAGTCGAGCTGATGCATCTTGGCCTGATCATTACGGCTGAAGAACCCATGGGAGTATTGGTCGACGCTGTTATTACTGTAGAGGAGGACCGGGGTTGTGATGTCACGTACACGTTCCTGGGTGAAACGGCTCGTTTCATTGTTGAAGATCTCTGAGACGTTGGAGGGTAGAGGGAGAGTTGGTGCATCCGGGTAACGACGGATCGTCGTCGCGTGGAGGTTCTCCTTCTGTTTGCGCTGGTGCGGTTTTGTTGCTAAAATGTAGTAAGTTAGAGTGCGGGGCTGGATTTCGTTTTTTGCTAGTTCGTATGTGAAAAGCGGCAGAATGATTGACGGTGATGGAAGTGTGTCTTTTAATTCTTCAATAAATCATACGGTTGATGGATAAAATATAGCGTTGCAATGGTTTTTCTAATTGCATATAATTAAATGTTAATATATGTTACGTGAGATACTGGTAATCGCGAAAATTATAATACCATATAGTTTTCAAGAATCTTTGATATGAGAAACTACCTCACGTTTTTTAAAAACCAGTTTCCTTGATTTTTCCACTCCCATCGATAAGTGCATTAGCTTGAATTCGATATTGCAAATTTAAAAATAGAATGCAAAGAAGATAATAATCACGCGAGCAACCGGTTACAACTACTTCACGTCATTCACGTGTTCGGTCTATCAATTTTTATACATCGTAGACATTCGAAAGTATGCTATGCTTTAGCTATTAAATTACAGGTTTATATTATTAATTACTACCGGTTGAAGTAGGTATATTAGATTTACTCTTGTCATAAAAACATGGAACTACGGTTATCAAAAATTATGTCATTATATTTATGATATTTTCATGTTGCCAATGATTGCGTAACTGGTAGATTTTAAGAATTGATGGTTTTGTTATTTGGTCAGTGATGAAAGCCGATGCAGGAAAGGTCCCAAAGAGAAGTGAACGCGGAAATTTTGCTATAGTGCATGTTAAATTTTATTACGAAAGAGACGCGACGAGAGTGGTCGAACCATGGACTTTGGTTGGCTTTTTACCGGTGGATGTGTACTTATTTTTGGATCTCTCCGAAAAAAAAAATTATGTAAATTAACCTTTCAGAAATGAAGCGTAAACAACTTTCGTCTCATACGTTCTACATACGTTGTATGTAAAATTTACATGTGATTTTAGTTTATTTCTTTGCATTTTCCAGTGTAATAACAAAAGTTTTCTTACGTGCAGTGAAAAACTCTGGAAATAAGTCAGTGACTTGCTAACGTGACGATAAAATTGGATAGCAATTGCAGTGCAATGACTCGACCGCGATAAAGTTGATTTTAAAAAGTAATAATTTCGGAGCAAGTTGCTTTTAACCAGTTATAGTTAAAAATAAGTTAAATTGCACATAGATTTTTTCAAATATGTAAATGGTATAGAAATAGTGAATGTTTTCATATGGTACTTAACATTTTATAAAACAATGTACAATTTTTAGTAGGGCATGTAAAGAATCGCGTATTATATTAATAATAATTTAATTTACAAATTTTATAAAATATAAACTGTTAACACACGAACGAAACCATAAATAAAATTTTTTCAGAAAACTCTACTATCAATATTTCTATTAAAAAAAAGAAATAAATATAAATAAAACGGGTGCCATAACGTTTTTTTTGCAGAAAGCTACACCAATCAGAAACTAAACATCAGGGACACGGCTCGATCATCTATACGCGCTTAATTCTAGGTTAGTTCCGACATAACCTTGAAAACCCTTCTAAACAAAGCCCATCACACCTCGAGCACATATATAAACTTTTCATCAAATCATACCTGCATAGGACGATCTAGCGAACAGCGTAGTCGCGAGATCGGCAGTGGCGATGCGTGACAGTGCCATTGTTTCACAGTTGAATATTTATATATAACCTCTCTCAAAGTGAACCTCGCTGCCGTTGATCGGCGAGCTACTGTTCCAGCTGACGTTCTCGCTGTTGGCAAAGGTGTATATATAAGTTAGTGTATATCCGAGAAGCTACTCGAACCTGCCCGCCGGGTGATTATGCACGAAAACCAGTTTTTCGATCGCCCCGTGGCCTCGACATAGAACTCCACTCCACGCACTGCACAGGTGATGAAGAGAAGAAGAAGGAAGAGGAGACGATTATGGAAGGTGAGTTTTGTATATAGGTATAACACTTCACTGTTTTGCCACGTGAAAAAAAGGATATGGGTGTACAAGATGTGGGTTTCGCGAAGAGAGGCCAAAGTCGCGGGTACTTGTATATGTGAGGGGTAGAAATAATTATACCCGTGTACTTAGCAGCCAGGTGAGATGGACGGCCCGGCAATACTGTGGCACGGTTGATTACTTTTTGTTGTGGCTTATGCGCATGTATGTATGTTATGTAAAGTGTTTCGCATACCCATAGAGCAACTGAGCGTATCACGGTAGTAAAGGTAAGTTAAAAGGTGCTAGAGATTGTCGTAGGATGTCGCTGGAGCTTTGTAAATTAGCGGGAAAGTTTGAAATCTTGATCTGTGTATTAGTTTTGTGATGATGAAATATTAATTTTTAACAATATTAAGTTTTCAAAATATTCTTAAAATAATAGCTGTATAGGAATTTTTAAAGCTTATTGATAAAGATAATAATTATAAAAAGGCGGAGCTGTTATTTTCAAACAAGAGTAGCAACATAGAATATTGTTATTGTGATTAAATTTTAAAGTACATGTCGAAATAAGAATTCTATTTTCTTTTTTTTTTAAAGTACGTAGCCTCCTTACAAAATCATTGTTGTATTGCTCCCAAAATATATGGATCTTTAATTATTAAATGTATAAAAACGATCAAATTTGAATTTGTTTATATCTGAATTGTTGAGGGCCGCTTTACCATAGGCGGTTTGGCGGCTTTGTTTAATTTATTAATATCTTAATTTTCATTTTTGATATTATTTTATATATTATTAGTTTTAATGGTCTTTAAATAAATATACGATAAATTATGGGAAAAAGCCTTTCGGCA
>JAYJLV010000011.1:14773781-14794406 GCA_036873485.1 Torymus texanus
ATACAAACGCATAGGTTTGGAATGCATAACTTACATTTAGAATTTACACTAAAATTTACACATGTTACAACGTAACAATATCTCTAGATTAGATTTTTTTTTAAATCTTCCACGTTTAATGAATTTAATAAAATAATCTAGACATTTTCAATAAATATTAAAAGATTCAATGATAAATGAACTTGTTTTTGTGAAATATATTCGTCATCCTTTATCTCAAAAAACATGGCATAATAAGTATCGTCTCCGTATCACCCACGTCAGAAGTAAGATAAAGAAAAATTGTATAAAAACTTCAAATCTTGGAGAATGCAGATAAAGTGAAAATCTATCAACTGTATAAATAGATTCATCCGGAAACCAGTAAGACCAGATCTAGATAGTCTTCCTATAATGATTTCTATAACTCATTTGCAAAGGCTTTCCTATGAACTCTTACTCTTCATTAACTCTAATAGTAAGCCTGTATGTATTCTTTAATCTGAATTCTTTAACTTTTTTTGAAGCTGCGATATTTAAGATCATAATAGATGTTGAATAATTGTTATTCAAATATTTAAAATATAATTGTTTATGCAAACGAATTATTTTCAATGTTCTTGTATTAAGTATAGCTGCATGAATACTTTTCTATAAGAAATTAATCCGTGTTTCGCTTTTAACAGTAGAAAGTTCTACAGAATTCCTACCGTTCACATATTTTCCTAGTGTATTAAGAGAACAGTGGAAAATTCCGAACAAAAATAGCCTTGTATCATAAATCTCTCGTTCCAAAAAACCGTTTTTCCAATCGGAAAATTTTCATACTTTTCCAACATTCAATCATCGACAATTAAAAATTCCAAGCATTCATCAATATACTACAACGCTTATCTGCATCTCATTCATCGCTGCACATAATCGAATTCAATCCCCTACACTATATACCGCTCATAGCCACATAAGAACACTTAATCAACGTGAGAACGAAATCCGAACGAAACCGGAGAACAACAAGTGTATTATACCACGAAGTTCGCGGGGGTCTATGTTTCTGAGATAAACTCTTCGTTTTGCTTTCGCTCCTAAAAGAGCCTCGCTTGATCTAGTTTAGTTTTAGTCGGTCGAGTACAGAGGCGATAATTATCTTCACGCGTGCTCTACGTAAACAGAGATCCCGAAACCAGCAGCGACGAAGACTACGACATTGTGATAAAAACGATAACCTCTTAGCGCACATCATCAGCATATAGCGTCGTATGCGTTATCTCTTGCGGAATTGGTAGAGTCGACGGCGTCATGAGGAGGAGAGGACTGGAGATAGAAAATATACGATCGGTGTACGTGCACAAGGCTGCGATCGTACAATGCAGCTTGTGACGTTTTTACACTCGTACGCGTATATCCTCACCTATGTGTGGGTATTTTTACGTGTTTAGAGATAATAAAAACGGAGAACAAAATTTAGGATATAAGCGGAATTTTTCGGAGAGAATGAATGATATGGAGCCAGTCATTAAGATTTAGAAATTTGTTTTTTATTTGGATATACGAATTTTTTAAATGATAATAGAATGTATAGCAATAAAAAATATGCTTTGAAAATTAATATCTTAAAAAATAATCTTCTTCTTGTAAATAAGCATATAATTAACTTATAAGAAGTGAACACAAATTCGAAAGATTTTAAAGTTTCTGAATTAATTTTAAAAATGTTATACAGTAATACAACTGGACAAATTTAATTTATCGTGATTATGCTGATTACAAACTTTGAAACATAAAAATAGTTTTGCTGACAAGGTCGTAGCAGTTTCGAATTTCTTTGACAATTTAGTTTAACGTTTGAGATTACAATAGTTCACTTAAAAACTAATCAATTTTCTTAGAGTAATGTAACAATTTATTGTAATTATATTATTAATACTCAAGAACTAATAAATATCATCTTTATTTTTTAAGATAAAAAATTGAACAAGCTTTTTGTAATAAAAATTACTTTCTCTAAAATTCCTACGAAGATTTAAACTTGTTTTCGGATAGATCTATGTTTATCTCACATAAGTAAATCGATCATAATCTCACAGTCAACAAACACCTCATCGTAAAAAGTCGTGCAAAAAGATACTGCTAATCTCCCCAATCTGAAACTCATCACGTGAGACCCTACACTTATTATTTCCAACACCTTCTTCAATAACTTAAAAAAAAAACAATTCCCTCCGAACTACAAAAACCCGAATCCCTTGTAAAATCGTGCGACCAGCATTACAAAGCATCCAATCGAGAGAGGAAACACATACGACAGCACTTAGCTCAGCAAGCAACATCTATATGTATACACACATAAGTATTTCCACATCGTGTATACACGTCCTCTCGTATACACGCACGTGTTCACACGGGCATGTAAGAGGGGGAAATAGCGACGCGCGTTCGCGAAAATTTATCATCCGCGCCGCTCGGTACAGGCGCCTGCTGCCGCCTCCAGTCGTTCCGCTGCTCCGGTTCGAAGTGGTTTCGCCTGTGTTCGCGCGCCGATATATAAGAAGTCTGCTGAATCGTTATTTTTTTTATTAATACAAGAAAAACGTTAGACAAGAATGGCACAAAGCGCGAGGTTCGCGAACACGCTTGCTACCAACTGTGGTGGATTACTGAAGACTAACAGCGGAGTGTCATCAGCTGTCTTCGTAAGGCTAGGGTAAGTGATTTGACCTTGGAGAGGATTTGTGAATTTGTCCACTGTCCACTCCCAATATGCGCGCGAATTTTTCTAACCTTGTTGAGAGTAACGGAATTCTCGATTGCTGGATGGCTTTTTAGCAATGTGGATGTATAAGATTGATGTGAGATAATTGCAGTTTTTACCTTGATTATCAATGACTTACCGCGCTCTTGTGTCATTTTGTTTGTTGCATTTCATTTCCGCGCTAATTGGATATCGCCAGTGACAATGAATACATATATACCTATATATCTATACCTATCGCCTATATATACCTGTACAGTAGTTTTCTGCTAACGTATATATTCTAACCTCTTTCCGCTTTAAAATTGATTTTTTAACGTATGAGGTGACAAGTACCTACTCATTTTTTTCTATCAGACATGCCCTTTGGCATACCTATATATTATATATATAGCGTAGGGTTCAGTATGAGTTACAAGTTCAGAATGATTTTTATCGGTCAGGCGCCGAAACTGTGTCAAGTATACGTATACGTGTGTGCATATTGCTAAAAGATATTAAAATTTCGGTAGCGTGGCTTTTACTACTTGCACGTAGTAGACGCGTGATATGCGGGGCGCACGTTGGCAGTTCGCGTAGATTGGATTCGGCGAGGGTTCGAATGTGGGACTTTTTTATTTTAGGGTGCAGAAGTGGTTTGTAAACAAACATCGGGCTATTCTCGGGAGGGTTCTAAAAATAAAAGAGCAGTTAATTACATTCAAGTGGATTGTGAACTATTTATGTTGAATGGATTTATAGTACTTATTTCTATTTTTAACATATTTCCTATTATTTTCTACTTAATTTTGATTAGTTTTTAATAGTAAATTAGAGATTAATTAAAAATAAAAAAAAATTTTTTCATAAAAATATATTTTTTTATTGTGTTTTGTCTATATATTCTATGTAAATATTCCTGTTAAATAAAACTCTACTGAACTAAAAATTAAAGAATTTCATTTTATTTACAGATCATGGTGGTCACATGTAGAGATGGGCCCACCGGATGCCATCCTTGGTGTCACAGAGGCTTTCAAGAAGGACCAGAACTCAAAGAAAATCAATCTTGGTGTTGGAGCTTACAGAGATGATAATGGAAAACCATTTGTATTACCAAGTGTGATAAAGGTAAGCATATTTTTAAGCATTAAATTTACTTTAAAATCATAAATTGGCATTAATGAATTTTTTCATAGGCAGAAGAAAACATTCGTGGCAAGTCTTTGGACAAGGAGTATTCTCCTATTTCTGGTAGCCCAGAGTTCTGTAAACATTCTATTAACTTGGCACTTGGAGATGACAATCAAGTTGTCCCAAATGGCCTTGTAAGTTTTAATTTTTTATTATTTTGTTAGAGATATGATATTTTATCCATTATTAAATTTACAACTATTTTTTAGAATGCTACTGTGCAAGGAATTTCTGGAACAGGGTCACTATGTGTTGGTGCAAACTTTTTATCTCACTTTTTCCCTGGTAACAAGGAAATATATTTGCCTACACCGTCCTGGGGAAATCACACCCCATTGTTCAAGTTAGCAGGACTAACAGTCAAACAATACCGGTATTATGATCCCAAAACCTGCGGACTTGACTTCCAAGGAGTTTTGGAAGACATTAGCGTAAGAAATTTTTTAATAATTTTTTAAGTATATCCTCTAATTGCAATTAAAGTTGATAATTTACATAAAATTTTTCACTTTTTAGAAAATTCCAGAGAAGTCTATAATTTTATTGCATGCTTGTGCTCACAATCCAACTGGTGTAGACCCAAAACCAGAGCAATGGTCTGAATTGTCTGCACTTATCAAGAAGAAGAATCTATTTCCATTCTTCGATATGGCTTATCAAGGCTTTGCATCTGGTAAATAACAGATCTCATCTGTTCAATAACAATTCACAACAATGATAAAAATAGTTTACTATAAATATTTGTTTTGTAGGTGATGTAACGAAAGACTCATTAGCTGTAAGATTATTTATCAAGGAAGGTCACCACATTGCATTAGCTCAATCTTTTGCTAAAAATATGGGATTATATGGTATGTATAAGCCATGAAAACATTTTACGAATTATTTTACAAATTACTTATTAACATTATTTTCTCAAAGGTGAACGTGTTGGAGCTTTCTCACTAATTACTGGTGATAAACAGGAAGCAGCACGTACTCTTTCTCAAATCAAAATTCTCATTAGGCCAATGTATTCTAATCCACCAATTAGTGGTGCTCGTATTGTTACTGAAATTTTGGCTAACCCAGAATTGAAGAAACAGTGGTTGGGCGATGTTAAGGGAATGGCCGACCGAATTATCTCAGTACGTACGAAGCTCCGTGATAACCTGAAGAAGAACGGTAGCACTCGTAACTGGTCTCACATCACTGATCAGATTGGCATGTTCTGCTTTACTGGCCTAAAAGCCCCTGAGGTACTTTTCTTATTTTATTGATTGTATTCTATAACTCTAAAATTAATTGGTTGAAACTGAATTGTCAAAAAATTATTTTACAATATTTTTAACTTGTACAGGTCGAGAAGCTTACTAAGGAATTTAGTATTTACCTGACCAAAGACGGAAGAATATCGATGGCTGGAGTGACGTCGAAAAATGTAGAATATCTTGCCCACGCTATCCATGAAGTTACAAAGTAATTCTTCCCACCGAAGCAGAGTAAAAGTCGAGTTTTTTCCATCTCAAATGAAATCACTTCTTTATTGTGCACTTAACTACCAAAATGACACCTAGCGTTTAAAAACCGCGTGTCTCACACATAAACTATACTATTGTATTTTACCGTACTATTAAGGAAGAGCATGTGAGAGCTAGAACGAACGAGAGTAAACAGTGCATTTACTTCAGCATGTTATTTTTGTAAAAAAAAAAAAAAATTATATCAACCACTGCTGGCAGTGTAGCGATTTACGAGTCTAATACCTCCTGCCGATAATGCGTTAACTAACAGCATTCCTTTTAAGCTTCGTCAAAATTTTATAGAGATATATTATTGTTATATGAGATATATACACTATTCTTTATATTTTTCTTCGGATGTATATCTAGTCTTTCCTATACAAATTTTAGATGCAAATCCTTGCTGCTATTGAAATGTATTGATGAAACTTTATGAACGAATGATTGCTGAATGAAATAAAAAAAAGTATTTGATTGAGTCATTACAGATTCGTTTTAATCTATTTCAAGATCCTTTCCTTATAGAAGGTTTAAGTAAGATAAGAAAATGTATCTACCTATGTATTTGAATTTATTCTTTTCTTTTTAAATCTAATCACAAGCATATTATAAATTTATTTAATTTTTTCACTTATTCACAGTGTATCAATAGTTGAAGTATTGTTAATTTCATAATTTTGATGCCAATTAAATAATTTCAAATAAAAATTAAAATAATTACAAATACAAATTAAAATTTAATTTTATACATATTTCGTAATTTTGTTATGCTTCGACAGAATAAAGAAGATTGGCAGATCTGTAATAGATGGAATGCATATCGAATATCCATCACAGCACGATATTCTGAAAAGAAATAATAAAACAATAATAAAGACATTGAATATAGATTAACACGCAGCGTATCGTATTACATTATAGAATGTTACGATTTATATATACATTAACCTGCAATAATAATCCGGCGAGTACATTGAAAATAATATCGATTGGATCAACTATATACCCATTATACGTTGGTTGTGTCGTTACCATGGGACCGAAAACCGCGTCGTCAGTCGTCTGCCTCGTGCATCCTTCCGCATTGCGCGAAGCGAATCGAGGACGTGGTTAACCATAAAATATCCTCGCCGTGGAAAAATTGCAAAGTGGTTTTCCCGGATAAAGTCTTGGTTCTTTTTCGATGAAGTATAGTTGAGTAGAGTAACGGCACGATGAGCGCAATAGCGGAGGTGCTTAATGATTTGGGTTGGAACGATGGGTTCCGCATTCCGATTGCCAATGCGGAGAATAAGCGGTTGGAGGAAGAGGTAGGAGATTATTGTATCTTGTTAAAGATCAGATTATTAATTGTGTTGTTAACAAGTGATTTATTGATGCAATTAATAATATTAATTTCGCCTAATTGAGTGAGATATTTTTAAATTAAATATAATATTCAATTAAATAATACTCATTTATTACTCCATTTATTACCCCATTAAATAATACTCAATTATTTATAATGGGGAAATCTGTATTATTTATAGATTTAAGTTACATTTATACTGTGTCTAAGTGATGAAATAATTGTTTTTTTATTTCTTATTCGTAGTAAAAATCGTTTGATTGAATTGTTTTCATATTATATATATCACGAGAAATGAACCCATATATCAAATTTATGTCTTCTGCTCAAAAGTTTTGTAATCAAATTATTTTTATAGAAAAATCAAGTTTTTCGAAATAACTAAAGAACCTTTCTCTTTTAAAAAGCTTGTTGTCACAATATAAAGACTATTTTGATAAAAAATATATACTATATGAAAAAATTAATATATATTAACGTCTTTATATTTTCATTACACCATATATAATTCTAGTTTTGTTTCACTATAGTATTTTTTATACATTTTTTTATGTTCTCTCCGCTATTTAACATAAAGGATTCAATTTCGTTTCATATATAATAAATAAATAAATAACCCATGACCTGTGACCACATATCCACAGCACCATATAATAAATACGTACCACACCCCCATAGATCGAGCGGAAAACACGTCAACGTGCCCACCTCAAAACCCAGCTGGAGACGACGCGTGAGCGCGTCCAGGACATTCGCAAACATGCCAGTGACATTCGCCAAGAGCAAAACCAGAACCAGAAACTTCTGGCCGCTCACTCAGCTCAGGTTGAAACAGAGAACCAGTTGTACAGAACGTCACTGGCCAGTGAGTCGCAGCTCACCCAGGAGACACGCCAACGCGAGCGTCAGACCAAGGATACAGACGAGCGTCTATCTGGGTTGCAGCAGAATGTGGCGAGATTGACGAAGAAGCTGGAGACGCTGAAGAAGAACATACAGATGGACAAGAATAGGCTGCTTACGTGGGAGGAGAAGTTGAACAAAAAGGAAGAAAAGAACATGGTGATCGAGCAGTTTGTCAAAAGCGACGAGAAGATGTTTAAGGTAAGATATACGCAGGAAATCGAATTGGTGAACGAGTATATAGATATTATTTTGTTTATATTGTTATGGATGTAGAGAAGTGATATGGAATTATTGATTTATACGTTTTTAAGAAAATAGAACTGGAACGGCAGAACCTCAGCGAGAAGGCTGAAGTTTTCCGGCAGGCTGTGGCGAGGTCCGTCGGGGATGTCCATGAATTAGGTAAAATTATTAGTAGAATTTAAATGTGGGAAGATTTATAAAATATTATATATATATTTAAAGAAATAATAATGCGAGGAAATATATATGAGCATATAATTGAACACAATAGCACGCAATGATACAAAGTATAGGACAATGTTTATTTTTTTTAATACCCGTCAATTAGAATTAACCCTCGAGAGAACAGCACGGCTCTACAGTCAGGCGGTTAAGGACCGACGTCAATTGATGGATCAATGGTCGCAAAGTGTTCATGTGCTTACGCAACGGGATAAGGCTATTCACCATGCACTTCAAGTGAGTTCATTGTCTGATTGTATATGTTGCGTGTAATTTAAGATTGCATTTTGAGTTAACGCATATATGCGTATTATTTGGAAAAATAAAATGGAATTTTAGGAAATCGGAGTGACGCGAGAAACTGCCAAGGAGAAGATGGACGCGTATCAGGATGCGGAACGGTTTTTGAATATTCAGATAAATGAGAACAAGGAATTGGAGTACACGACGAAGCAGTTGGAAAAGGAACTGTCGGTGAACAAGGAAGAACGGCAAAAGTTGTTAAATGCCATTGATTCGTATTCGCTTGAGGTATATGTCAATAATATTTTTGAGGATTTTAATTTGGAGAAATGAATTTCGAGAAATGGATGCTAATTTTTTTATTTTAGTTACATATTAGAAAGAAGCACCTACAAGATTTAGCGCGACGTACTCAAGACATTCGATCGAACTTGAAGCGTAAAAAGGCCGAGATCGAGAACAAAAAATTAAAGCTCGAAGATACCCTGCAAAGGATCAACGATTTAAAGGAAACTTTGAAGAACATCGATGGGCAGAAAATGAACGTTGAAGAGAGGACTATGCAGCTGAAAGATATGCTTGAGGTAAAGTATATATACGATATGGATATACGAAAGTTATTTTTTATACCAATGTGATATTTTATATTCATAAACATATTTAATGTATTATCTTTAGAAAGAGGAAAAACGTAAAATAACCATCGCCAAAGAAATAAAACGTCAGCAAACCTTAATCTTGCGAGCGAATACTCGCATAAACGAGCTGGAGGGCGAGCGTAAAGTCTATATATTGCGTCAGCAAACTGAAGCTCGAAAATTCGATCAGTTGCAAGCCGAGAAGATCCAAGCTGAGAAAACTGTCAGAGAGAAAAAAGATTCGGTGTACCATACAGACCTCGAGGTGCAAAAATGTGAGATACGGCTGCAAACGATTTTGGGCCAGGGTAAAGATACACACGAGCAGGAGTTGAAAACGAAGAGGTTCAAGCAGCTACAGGTGTTTATGAAGGAGAAGATGGAGATGGTGAAGACTTTGCAGGTCCAGTTGGGACAAGTCGAGGTATGTATATATAAAGCTTATATAGCTTTGTAAAAATGTTGGATTATAAGTATAATTGCTAATTATACTAACGAGTTTGTAATGGTGTCAGCAAGAGATTCGAAAAATATCGAATTACATAGCAACAAACAGCGAGGAACTGACACGACTGAACGACAAACGGCAAGAGTTACTTGTGATGATTGAGTGTGGTGAGAAGCAGTTGAAGATTTCCCAGTCTAATTACGAGGAGAGACAAGTGGAAGAGAACATTTTGGAGTTGAAATTGAAAGAGGCTGGAAAAATCGTACTGAAGGTGGATGATAAACTGTATGATTTGGAGAAATACGCCATTCAGATGGAAGCTGTAAGCAATTATATCCTGTCATTTGGTTTCCTATATTTTACTTTAATGATATATTTTTTTAAACTAACGGTTCTCGATCTCGTCACACAGGCGATGCAAGAACGACGATCGGAAAAGAAAGTGCAGAAAGAGAACCTAAACCTGCAGAAGCGCATTCTGTTAGCCGATTGCGCCGAACTACGTAGCATGATTGGCGAGCGTCGTAGCAGGATTCAACAGCTACAGGCGCGCTATGATATATCAATCGCGTCGTTGGGTACGAATCCGGAGGACGGGACGCCGATTACTGCGACGTATATCATGATACAGAGCGCTCAGGTGAGTGTGTATATATACTTATAGATATGTACGTACTGAATGAAGTTTATAAATGCATATAGTGATTAATTGATCTTATGAAATTTTATTTAAAGGAACGTTATTTGCTGCAAGAACGAGGAGACCGCCTGGATAAGACTATTCGTAAGGTCGAGCAAGAGATTCGTAGCATGGAGAACACATTGAGATTGGTGAACGTGTGCAACGATAAGTACAAGTCCAGTCTTTCCTTGGTAGACGAAGGTGGACCGGAAAAAGCTGAACAGCATAAGCTCGACGAAGAGATGTTTAACGCTCTTGAGGCGCTGCGGCAGAAACGGGAGGTGTTCGAACGACTTCACGAGGATTATAAAGTGAGTTTGTATATATGAGGTTGAATTTTTAATTGAGGTATATAAATATGTTTGGTCGTGGAATTAGATGTATCGGTTGATTTTTTTTTCAGAGAATGGAGGAAAACTGCCAACAGCTGGAAAAGGATATCGAGAGGGTGAAAGAGGAGAAGGAGAATAAGAAGCAAATAATTACTAGTCTTGAGTATCAGATAACTGAACAGAAGGAGAAAATTTCTAGGGCTGATAAGAATCTGAAAAAAGTTTTAAAAGATATTCAGAATAAGTGTATCTGCACGTCGGATGAGACACTTTTGATACAAGAGGTACTTATATGTTATTTTTTTCAGATAAATTTCGATTATATATAAACATACGAATGATATTTTATTCTGTAATTTTAGGTAAACATACTTTTTAATTGTATTTTTTTTAATACGCGATCTTACATTTAACTTGAATTCTGAATGTTATTTAATATTTAAATAAAAAAATTTATGTACTCTCTGAACCCTATATATACTCCAAGTCTTGTATAAAAAAATTCCCATCAAAATATTCCAAAAAACGACGAAAAATATATCTTATTTAACAATATAAAACACAACCTCAACAATCCAACTCGCTAAAACTTAAGTACTCATCGTTTCCTTTTTTATCGCTCCAGCGTGACATAGCGATCCGCGAGCTCCAGGACCTCAACACCTTAGCGTTACAGCGCATGACCGAGTTCACGATCCGGCATTTCGAGGCTGAGGCGTACGTGAAGAAGCTCCTTGCCGAGCGCAATATCGAGTTACCCTGCACATACTATCTACGCCAACAGGCGACACCCATATCGTCGAGTCGCTGTGAGAGCGTTGCCAGTAAATCGTCCAGTCGTATTAGCCTGATGCCGTCAGCTCAGCCGCAAAGTTCAAGAGAAAGCGCAATTTCCGGTGGCTCTGTCGTGCACTTTGAACCAGATTTTTCGGGTGAGTATATAAATTTACTTTGGAATACCAAAAATGTTAAGATCGCCCTTGAGGCTTGCGTTTGACGATAATAATTCGTGTGATTTGAAAGTTGCATACCGGTTTCGTAGAGGGTTGTTCAATAAGTCTTTAAAAAATTCAAGAAATCGCACTCGTATAGTATCGAAAATGAATTTTTCTTAGTAAGCATAACTACTAACTAGACAGTTTTGTTAAAGTTTCAGCTCTATTCATCACATAGTTTCATTTTTATTGTGAATTGAAGTAAACATCTTTCGTTTATTTATAACAGTGGAAAAAAATGAGTTTAGGGCGGTGATTGAACATCTATATTTAAAAGGCTTAATATCGAAAGATATCAAAGCTGAGTTGGATGAGTTTCATGGCACATCTGCTCTTGCATTTGCAACTGTTTACAATTGGGTGAATGAGTTTAAACGTGGCTGTACATCCACAAACGATGCCCATCGTTCGGGACGCCCAGTGGAAGTGACTACCCCTGAAATGATTGACAAAATCGATGAATGAAAGTGCGTGAAATAATTGGGGCCACAGGCATATTACATAAGGTATAGTCACGACTTCAATTTTGCACGAAAACTTGGGTGTGAAAAAAATCTCGGCAAAATAAGTGCCGCATTTGCTCGCAGTAGAGAATAAACGCAATCGTGTGGTCGACTCTGAGGCAGTTTTAGCGCTTTTTCGTCGCAATTCTGAGAAGATGGTGAAAACGGGGAAATCGGCCGGCAAGATGATGGACACGATCTTTGCATGGAAAAAAGAAAGACCATAATAGGAGAGTATTACGCGTCGTTATTGCATCGGTTGAGCGAAGAAATCAAGGAAAAACGAAAAAGATCCTCTTTCATCAATACAATGCACCGGTGCACACATGTGCAGGTTCGATGGCCAAAATTATGGAATTAAAGTTCGAATTATTATAACATCCACCGTATTCACTTGATTTGGCCTCAAGTGACTTTTTCTTATTTCCAAACTTGAAGAAATGGCTTGGCGGACGACGGTTTACGTCGAACGAAGAGGTTATATCGCCCAAACAAATGCCTATTTTGAAGAGCTTCCGAAATCCTATTTTTTGGACGGCTTAAAAAATTTGGAAAAATGTATAGAGCTAAAAGGAGATTATGTTAAAAAATAAAAAAATCTACCCAAAAAAATGTTTTTTCTATCTTTTTCTAAGGGCTTATTGAACGACCCACGTATTTTCGCGGCCCTTCAGTCGTATTCACTTTTATTTCGATTGATGTTCATTTTGCATATTGTATGATGATTTTATATTTTAAATTAAATTAATTTTAAATGATACCTTTAAAAA
Organism: Torymus texanus; assembly: GCA_036873485.1. Classification (NCBI taxonomy): domain Eukaryota; kingdom Metazoa; phylum Arthropoda; class Insecta; order Hymenoptera; family Torymidae; genus Torymus; species Torymus texanus. The sequence goes on from JAYJLV010000011.1 coordinate 14,786,518, forward strand.
GCAACTAATTTTCAGAAAATTTCAATGCTTATACCTATACATTATCTTGTTTTAAAAAAATTCTTTATTTGTTTTACAGGTTTAGAATCGACAAAATCATCAAAGTCCACTACTCAGGAATTGTTACCGAAACGAGCTTTCAAGAAAAAGTGAAACAATAAGCGTGAACTCTTGCGCTCAATTCAGAATACTTGAACTTAGTTTTTTTTTATTTATTAAACCGACTAGTCAACGTTTTATACTTTTATACTGTGATCATACTCCACTATTTTATCACGTAATTTTACTATATTCATATACGAAAACGGATATCTCATTTTTATAAGATTTTTGTTGTGTTATTATTACAATACTGTGCAATACAATACAAGGCAGTATATGATTTATTAAACATAGTTATTTATTATATAATATAGATTGCTTATGCAATCAATACTGGAAAAAATTTGGTTTTGTAAATGCATAATAAATAATTGATCTCGATATAATTCTATTTTAAATTTCTTTTATAAAAATTATTGATTGAGCGATATTGTGATTCACTTATCACAATAAGATATCAACGAAAAAATTACACATTCGCATTTTCACTCAATAGCCACTTAAATATGCATTAGACAATCATCTCAACACGCGTATATATAATATATCGTCATTTAACACACTTGACATTGAATGCAAATCATTGCAATGCTATATTTTATGCCCATTATTAAGTATTATCGCAATCTTGGCATGCGCACCATATAACCGCAGCTACTGCACGTGTAAACTCGACCGTTTTACGCATTCTCGTTTTCACATTATACTTCGCCACTTCTAACTGCTCTTCAAAAATACAGCAGAGTTTTACGAAAACTTGCAAGTTGTACATGATGAGATAAATAGCGATAAGCCAAATTTCGTAACGTATGCCGGCCGGTACGCGCTTAAAGATTCCGTCTCATACTCTCCCGTTGCCACGGGAAGGTCATATCGGGGGATGCGGCGATAATATTCTCGTGGCTCCCGGTATCACATGATCGTCGGAGTTGCCGGACGATTATTCGTATTGCAGAGTTTGCAGTCGCTCGGCCGTCGTTATTCCGGTCGAATTCCGAAAGTCAAATTTTGTTTTAGGTATCAGGTAAATATTCTTCCCTAAAAAACGATGCAATTCGAATGATAGAGGGACTAAACAGTAGTACTTATTAAGCCCGTGGAGGCAGCCCTGATTTGTGTATTTCTTTCCCGGCAGCAGCTATCATATAGTGGAACGTCTAACCTCAAAGTCTTCCTTATTGTTTTTGATTGTTTTACTGTGTGGGAGGATAATCGGATGTGCAGAGACGTATTTGGAATAGATTGGGATTAATTTTTGTTTATCGTTTGCTTTAGGTCAATTGTTTTTATTGTGTAAATAAGATGAGCGAAATCACAGAGGTGTCCAGCAAAAAATGCTTTGGAGGATGGCAACGAGTTTATTCACACGAAAGGTAAGCTTGTTGTTTAGTTAACATTGTGAAAAATCTAATAAGTGATAGAATAATCTGCAGTTTAAGATATTAATTTGAATACTCACATCTTTGTTTGAAAAAAAAAATGGAATTAAAAATAGAAAACTAAACATTGCAAAAAGTAGTGAAACTTTTGTAGATATTACTGGAATTACTGGTTACTAAAGAATTACTGGAATTTGTAGAATTGAGAAAAAAATGTTGAAATAAATAAACTAAAAATTATTTTATTTAAAATTTAAAAATTACAGAATAGAAAATAAATAAAATTATGCATGTATCATTGATTCATTTTACAGTACGGAATTAAAATGCCGAATGAACTTTGGAGTATTTTTACCAGCTCAGACTGAGGAAGGACCATTACCTGTAATTTATTGGCTCTCAGGACTAGAGTGTACTGAGGCAAATTTCATTCAAAAGGCTGGTGCCCAAAAATATGCAGCTGAACATGGAGTTATACTTGTTGCACCAGATACAAGTCCAAGAGGAGTTAATATTCCTGGTGAAGATGATTCTTGGGATTTTGGATCAGGGGCTGGATTTTATGTTGATGCTACGGAAAAGCCATGGAAAAATCATTACAGAATGTTTAGCTATGTCACAAGTGAATTGCCAGCTCTGATTAATGAAAAATTCCCAACTATTCCAGACAAACAGTCAATTATGGGTCACAGGTAAGTTTATGTATTAAGAGTAAAACTAATTTTATTTTTGATGCAATAAATATATTTTCAATGAAACATTGCATACTAAAATATACAAATAAACATATATTTATATTGTTATATTTACAGTTATATAAATTAAATTCTCACATTATATCATTTTTGTTTTCAGTATGGGTGGTCATGGAGCTTTAATTTGTGCTTTAAAATGCCATGGTCAATACAAATCTGTTTCTGCATTTGCACCTATCAGCAATCCTATAAATTGTGGCTGGGGACAAAAAGCCTTTTCAGGATACTTGGGAGGAAAAGAAGGTGATAGTAATTGGAATGAGTGGGATGCGACAGAATTAGCAAAAGTTTATAATGGTCCACCTCTTGATATTCTTGTTGATCAGGTATTTAATATTACTTTATACATATATATATATACAACCATTCTATTAACCCTTCAATTACTATTTTATACTCAATTATAATAGTGACATTAGAAAGTTTACATTATCTTTAATTATTAATATATTATGATATTTATTAAAAAGTTTTTAATGTTGAAATTAATAATAATATTAATTAAATATTTCATTTTTCAATTATTGATAAAACTCAATTTATTCTATTATTATTTTATGTTATACTAACTGCACATTTTACACATTATAATTGATGATATTTCATATTTGAAAAGTTAAATAAAAAAATGTTATTGAAGGACCATTAGATGTAAAGTATATCGCGTTAGATTATAATTTTCAAATTCTCATATCTTAATATTTGTTTTGTGTTCATATGACTAGTGAAGTACAATGTTATATGTATACATTTTTTATGTATTGAATTTTGACAGTTAAATAACAGAGTCAAATAAAGTTGATCATAAAATAACTTCTAACATATTTCAGGGTAAAGCAGATAGTTTTATGAAACAACTTCAACCAGAAAGTCTGATTGCTGCTGTAAAAGATGCAGCATCATTGCATTTAGTTGTAAGAATGCAAGAAGGATATGATCACAGCTATTTCTTCATTTCAACATTCATTGAAGATCATATTAAACATCATGTTAAATATCTCAAAAGTTAAGTTATCTTCTGTGTAATTAAATTATATTGTATGAATTACTTAAGAAGTTTTTCATCTTAATTTTATAATAATTACAATCTATAATTCAGCGTTAATTTCGACTTCCAGTTTTGAAATTATTTTAAACAATGTTGTTTCATTTTACAGAATAGTATTACATGAATCCATGTACATGAATCATACAAAAAAAATGTCAAATGTATTTTGAGAAAATTTTACAGTTTTTACATTGAACCTTTTAAATAATATTAATAAAATAGTTGAATGCATTATGTTTAATTTTTCTAAGAATTTAATCTTAATTTTATTTTGGAGGATTTCGGAATTCGTGCCAACATTTTATAAGTGGTGAGCGTTTTTGCCAAATATTTTCAAGACCCCAATACTGCCAAAATCTGTAAAAATATTAGTATAGAGTTTATCAATTTATTTGATAGATACGCTTTCTTAATTTCATTTATTTGAAATTTTATACAAAGTAAAACTACATTACTTACATTGCAAAGAAGGCACCACCCAAGTGAGCAGCATGATCAAAGAATCGCCATCCCATAAGACAGCCAGCTGTATCCAATGCTATTATGGATTTGATAGCCTAAAAAGTATAATTTAGATAAGATAAATAGAAATTAGTATTGCTTAAAATCATGTTAAAATTTTAACTTACTGCTCCAGCACTGAATGCAAATTGAGGTAAAAAGATAATGCTAACTTCTGTGTTTGGAAATTGAATACAAATAAAACTTAGAATTCCCATAATAGCTCCTGACTGCAAAAATAAAATATGTAAAGTAATGTATATACTCAACTAAAAATTATCACAATGAAAAATAAACAAAAAATGTAAATTTAATTAAATGAATTATTCTTTGATATTAGAAAAATTAAAAAATTAAAACTTAAATTTATTTATAACATAAAATAATAAAACTTACTGCTCCTAACGAATATTTTTGTCGATTCAGTAATATTTTGTATGCGAGACTGAAAAAACTTGAAACGACTCCACTTGATAAATATAAAGCAACAAACTGCTCTCGACCTAGATATGAATCTGCTGCTATACTGAAACTATGTAGTACATACATATTTGCAGCCAGATGCCATAAATTGTAGTGTGAAAATGTAGATAATAACATGGGTAATACGATCACATCTTTAAAAATACATTAATAATTAGTGTTTATTATAATAAAGTATATTATTTATTAACAAAGATTTGTTTTCTTACTTGAAGCTGGATTACTAGCAAAATATTTTAACATTACTGGTTTTATTTGTGGTATTCGCCAAGCAAGAAATACTAATGTGTTGGCAAAAAGAATGAAGTAGAATATCCGTTGCCCTTCTTTTAAATTGGTCCACCAGTTCCTTATTTCTGATCTCCATTCTGAAATCTAATAAATTAAAAGTTTATCAACAAATATTATTGAGAGTACTGCCATATTAATCCTTTGAAAATAAAATCTTTATTCTTTTTTATTATATTTTACTTTTTCTATGTTTAATAATTTTATAAAGCTACTTTAAAGATGATAACCAATTTCCTGTAATATGTTATTAAATCAAAATGTTTGTAAATGATTTTATATTGAAAAATATTATTTAGAAAAGTTAAATTGATCAAAGGATTGGAAAAATATAAATACCCACTGTTGTTTTAGCTGGTCGAAAAAACTGTTTATTGAATCCTTTGAATGTTTGTGCTCGTATACGTTCATATTCCAAAATTGCGGCACCCAAAAACGAGGCACCACTAAACTGTAATTGTTTTAGAAAATTTTATTATACACTTCTAAAATTTTAAAATTATACCTGTAAATAAACTAAAATGGATATTATTTTAAATATTGCATAAAATCACATATTTATATTAATAACAAAATTAAAATTTGTTATGAATACCGTAGTTGCAAATACAAAAGCTCTCCATAGCTTTTTGCTATTCGATGGTCCAGCATATTGAACTTCAATATTTGCAAAGGGTGTTTTTGATTCTTCTCTGACAGTTCTTACTCTCCTAAAATTTCGACTGTGTTTTATAACACTTTGAACTTGGAACTTTGTCCGGTGGAATTGTACACTTGAAAGAACACTGCAAAATTAAAATAATTGATGTTATTTTTCTTTCATAAACAACATAACCTCAATCGGATAAGAGCAGAATGCACTTATTCATTACCATTTATTCGTTGCATCACACAAATGTAATAGCATGCGAGTCGCCATGGGGGAAGATTTTAGTACTTGCTATTTTATTTAATGCTATCTTACTTGTTCCATTTAGCTTTATTAATGATTCGAGTTTAAAAAATAAAAATAAGATTTTAGAGGTTATGGCAGATTTATTAGCAGCCTCCATACTCCATAATCTTTTGACTAATATTTATATATAACAGTGTCAATGCGCACTGCGCGCCCTATTGTGGGCCAATCAAATTTTACATGTCCATTTCAAATCGACCAATCACAATCATTAGAGCAGATATTATTCACTAAAAGAAATAATCATTCAATCAAAGTGCATAATTTTTCATTCAGTTTTATGGTACGAAAGCTTATTTTTTTCCTGAAATAATTATTTAGAGATTTATAAAGAAAAAAAAGTTTATTGTTGTTCCAAATATGTACTAGATTCTATAAACAGTTTTCTCTTTGAAAATGAATTATTCTACAAATTTTTAACGGCAAATTTCTAGATAATTATTTAAGGAACAAAATAAGCTTTCGTACGTTGTAACTGAATGAAAAATAAAAAAAAATCAGACACTTTGAATGATTATTTCTTGAGTGAGCAATATATGCATTTTGCAACAATATAATTTTGAGTTTAAATTTGTTTCTAGTTTATTAACACACTACACTTCTTTTCACAGTTATAGTCATCACATCATCAGATCTTACGGAAGAAAAATAAAAATTATTGTAATGAAAAATTTCATTCATTTAATATACATGATGCCAAAAAATAGCTCTCTGTTACTTTACGCTCAGTTTTCGTAAAAAATAAATATTTTATCAAAATTTAAAATTTATATATAAATTAAATAAAAAATTTCGATTGTTTCTATAGTAGAAAGACATTATAGACTCTCTTTTCATTCACGCAACAACGTAATCCTCATGTGACACTATGATCACGAATACATTTCTTCTCATGCGTACCCCTACCCTCTAATCTAATAAACACAGAAAATTAAATCCTCCTCCTTTCCTTCTATAACAATTAAATGTACTTATTCAAGAGAATAAGCGATACACGCGCAAGTCCCCTTACATATACTCACCTCGCCAGCGAGCTTCTAAATCCGGCATAGAAAGTCGAGAGCTTGAGAGTGTGTTGCAGCGAGAAACTCTCTAGAGGACCGCGACACAATAGCGAGCGCGATCCCGGTCGTTAGTCAACGAGAGAAATCCCCGTTTACTCGCCTCGCTGCTTGCAACTTTTTTTTTCTGCGTGCACGCTGGAAGCTTTGGCTTTTTGCGCTCTTGATTCTTGTGTTTTTTTTTCCTGTTTCGTTTCGGTTCGATTGGAGAATTGTTGTGTGTTTGTGTGAGGTATGGGGAGCGTATATATAGTGAGAATATTAGTGATAGTGGCCTGGGAGAGCCAGTTAGATGTGACTTTATAATGCACGTTAATTAGTTAAATTAAAAAAATTGAATAAATATATTTTCAAAAATGTAATTCATCGAAGAAATGAATTTTTTTTTTAATTAATATGTAGTATATTGTAAAAACATTCCTTTTCTCTGCTATGAAATATCATAGTTTATATTTCAAAATCGCTAACACTCGTCATCTAAAAACAAATACAATTAAAATTTAAATTAAAAAAAAAAATTTCACATCTGCAATAGCCAAGAATATCCAAACTCTCACTATCCTCCTCTCATCATTGCAGAATCTCTCATCCTGTTTTCATAAGCGGCAAATTCATAAAACCCTCCTGCTCCATCTTCCCACTCGTCGGAAAAATTTCAATAAGAAAACAAAGAAAAAGGACACTCCGGAAAAGAAGCAAGAAATTCCTCTCCACCTCCTTTTACTCCACGCGCGCTACTCTGTCGTCGACAGCGACACCGCGAATCGGGAGTGATGAAATTGCTTGCTCATTTTTATGTATGCGCGCGCTGGAATATATATATACATATATGTATACATATATATATATATCTTGTGCGCGCTGTGGTGTCGGTGGCGGCATAAATCTCTTCGAAAGGCCGTATTTGTCTAAAAGATAAAAACTTTTGCCGCGCGAGCGGAAGAGAGAGAGCAAGTAAGTGGAACGAGGTCCAGTTTCCGCTTCGCTTCGCTACCGCAATCCGCCTGCTTAGCATATCCGCGTCAATCTCAATTCTCATCATCCATAGCATAGGGAACTTGCGCGTGTGCCCGTGCGTGCGTGTGCGTACTGTGTGTGTGTATGTGTGTGTGTGTGTGTGTGTGTGTGTGTGTGTGTGTGTATATATATATATATATATATATATATATAGGTATAATATGAGTTAAGCGAAATAAAAATATTGTTATGTACTTATAAACATGAATTGATTATTGAAATTATATATATGTCGAATTCTACAAAAAAATTACCACTATCGTGGTCCAAAAATCGCGAAAATTCAAACTTGAGGCACAC
>JAYJLV010000011.1:14799138-14848139 GCA_036873485.1 Torymus texanus
AGAGAGAGAGAGAGAGAGAGAGAGAGAGAGAGAGAGAGAGAGAGAGAGAGAGAGAGAGAGAGAGAGAGAGATAAAGAAATGGGGAGGACTTTGCGGTAGTTGAGTGGTTTCTTTCTTAGATTATTAAATTTGCGTGGAGAGGTAGAATAACTAGTAGGATTCGAATGGATATGCGCGCTGTAGTAATTTGACATATTATGCTGGTTTGTGGCGGAAGTGTATCGAGTATCGTTTGATTTCAGGTTTATTATTTATTGCTAAGTGTATCTTTAGAAGCACGAAACTAAATGAAATCATGTGACACATGGTCGCACGTTATGATATATGTGTATATTTTTATCGTCGGTTTTACGGACGTTCATACATATATGATATGGGAAACATATTTCATATATGGTGACATTTCTACACGGAAGAAAGATTTTATTAAAATTTTATTAAAGTTCGCACAAGTAGTCTTTTAATAATGAGAAAAGGCAACAGATAAGATAGCCATGAAATCTCTATTTAGTTTTTTAAAAAACATTTTGGTTTTCGGAGTATTTCCTTTTATTGGTCAAAAATATGATTTCCTGATAGTATTATTGCAGTTACGATTCTTTTTTTAGTAAAATATACTATGTGATGGTATTTTGAATTATAATTATGATATTATTGTTAATACACCTCAATGAACAAGATCACAAATAGCAAAATCCATATAATACGATATATTCTTTTAACAAATTCTATTTTCGTATGTACCGTGTTTAACGTTTCTTTCGAACGTCTGACTGTCATGTTTTTTGCCAGTCTGGTTATTACCAAATCATGAGCAACTTTAGCATCGGTACTTACTAGAGTGAGATGAAATTTTTCTCTCGTAAAGTGCTCATAAATGCCAATAATGTCTGTTACTGTATAACTTCGGTAACGAGCGGCAGATTCCTATAGGGCAGACCTTCCATTAAATTTTAATGGGTATAAGCGTGATATAATGATGCAGCTAAACTATTTGGAAGAAATGACCTGGAATAAATGTAACCTGCATTATTACAATCCGTATGATTAATAAGACATCATAAGTGTAGTGTATTTCATAGAATTATTTTAGAACCGTTTCAATAGAAATAAAAAATATATTGACGAAAGTTTAAAGTCAAAAGGTTTTAAAGTAAAAGGACGCTTCAGTAAATTATAGAGGATTTATCCACGCGTGGCAATTGTAGATCGAGTGATGGAGTGTTTTCGGTCAGAAGTCGACCAATTCAGGTTCCATCGTAGTCGATCTTCGTCCGCCTTTTTCAGTATTCATTACGAGTAAATTCACAAAAAGGGCGCTCGAGTTTAATCGGTCAAAGGATCCAATCCGAAATCGCGTGTATAGCTTCTCACAGTGAGCTATGGATGTTCGCGTGAATTTTCCCTCAATTCGTCACTTTACATTTCCGCAAGCGCTGGCGTAGTTACATCGCGTATTAACTAGAAAAAAAAAAAAAATATAATAATAATTAAAAACGCGACCGTTAATAACTTTTACCTACATCTCGCTTACTTTGAATTAAATCTCTGGTTTTGCGCAAAAATAAAATTCCCCACGGGATTAAAAATGACTTTTTACTTTAATAAAAAAAATGGCACTCCGCGAAAGGTGCGGCCGCCATACACCTTCAACTATTTACACACTGGTATGTATGAGTGTACGCATGAATTTCGTGCGTATACGTGGAATCCAGCGCGAGCACATTTTGAGAACAGTTGTAAACTTTTTGACGTAAAATAGGTCATACTTTGTTTTTTGTTACCATACAGCATGAGGCCTGGCGAAAAAAAAAAAATTTTTTTCGTCCTGTTTGCTTCAATCTTTTTTTTTCACGTAGATGGGTAGAAAGCTTTTGCATATGCAATGTAATTTTAATTTTGATTGGAAATGCATTAGAAAAGTGATTGATTCATTCAGATTCTATACGCTAGGAGAGATATTTTATTTTTTACAAAGTAATATTCGTTTTTTGAAAAAAATAACGGCTCTGACAAGATATCAACGTTTTTTTTCTTTAAAAAATAACTTCGACAATGTCAATTTTACAAATTCTTTAACAATGCATCATTATATTTCTGTATTGTACTCTGTAACTGAACTATATTTAATCTGAAACCTAAAAATATAGAAATTAACGTTATACCCTACTTTCATACATAAAATAACAAATTCAACTAAAAAGAAAAAAAACATTTCTAAAAATATCATCTCACATAATAGAACCTCAGACACCGTCACACTTTTATTAGTTATATACAACCATCCCCCGTATAAAAATTATCATCCATACGTGCCGTCAACCTCTCGTATCTTGAAAAATTATGTCATCCACATCTCTACGCCACATCCTTTCCGCGTAGAAAATTCTCCCTCGAACTTCGAAATCGATACACCTCAAGATATACACACATATACACACGTGTAGACCTGCGGCGCCCTTTAACTGCGCGGCCTCGACACGCGCGACGATGTTTTTCCCTCCGCGTATCACTTGCAGAGAGAGAGAGAGAGAGAGAGAGAGAGATTTTTTTCGCATTATCGGAACGCAAAACCAGGTCAACCGCGAACGCTAACGCGCGCCGTTTTAAAGCTCCGCCCTCCCTTACTCCCTCCCTCTCTCTCACCAATCTCCTGTGCGCAATGTTTACAGATTCGGAAGTGCTCGACGAGAAATGAAATTATAAGGGTTGTTTGAAAAACGGCTAAATCTAGTGCTCGCCGAGAGTTCTCGTCGAGCCGAGAGTAATTAGTCGATTTTGTGTCAATGTCGCGTGCGACTCGGTGAATTGAAACGTGTATGTATGTGTATGTGTTGGGTGAAAAAAATAAGCGTTCTTTTTCGGTTGCAATCGTGCGGAAAATTGTTGGGGTCACGCTTTGTTGTTAATATCCGGCTATTTATTGACTAGAGTTTTGTTGTTGTGGATTTTTTTTTTCTTCGAATGAATAAAAAATGTACTGTGTGTTGTGTTTATTTATATTTTCACCCAGCTTGTTTATTATTGTGCGATGAAAATAAAGTAGTTGCAGGTATTTGTTGCTAGAGCTTTTAGAGGGTCAAGGGAGGAATTTTAAAGAGATAATATACGGTACTAAAATTATATTTTATATTTTCATAAAATTGACTACATATATACAATCCTATGTGGTAAAACCAGTATTTAAATTCTTTTACGTAATAATAAAACGTGACGAATGACATACCTAACGTTATGAGCCCATTGAGTACTTAAATTTTGTAAGAAACCATTTCAACGTAATCTTACTACGATTAAAGTTAATTACATGCATTATGACAACTTAAGCTTGCACAATACGTCTCTTTCGCAAACAAAGAATCCTTAAAACCCTCGAGAACCCGCACCTGCTTCCCTAAAAGAAATTTCGTTAACCGTCCGTACTAACAATAACCTCACCCTGATCTTTCCCTCTCTCTTTTTTTTCTTTCTCTTTTGTATTAACCTCCTGTAAAGATCCTGAGCGTCACCCTCCACAACACGTTTCCAAAAGCTATGAATCTCTCCATCAACCATCTTCCCCTTCCTCCCCTTTCCGCCTATTTGAATCAACCTGCACGTAGCACAGGAGGGGGCGACGTAAAAACGGCGCACGACGCGCGGTAATTAAAGGCCAAATTACCGTTTTACGAGGCACTCGACCGAACAACGCGAGTGTGGTTGCGTCGTTTCGCGTCCACGTCGACGACGACGACGACGACCAGAGAGAGAGAGAGCGAGCGAGCGAGCGAGCGAGAGAGAGAGAAAGAGAGAAGGAGAGGTTGATGCACTCCTTTGGTTTTTTTTTAAAGCTGAAAGTTAGGTGAATTTATCGATTGCATGAATTTTGAAGTAGAAGGGAAAAAGGGGGCTGAGGGATGATGGTTTTTGAGAGATTGATGGAGGGGGCGGGGGAGTAATTTGATTTTGAGAGCTGCAGGGGCTTGATTTTTTGTTGATCTCATGGAAGTGAAATTTGAGTTTGAAGAGAGGTTTTTTGGTGGTTTCGAGTGAAAATACAGATGATTTTTTGGACATGTGGTGAGCGATTAGTTTATTGAATTTAATTGGTTTTTATTATCCCGAATTCTTTTTTTGCAGATCTACAATTTTCCAAAGATATATAATATAATGGAATAAAATGATTCGTTACACAACTTATGGTACATTAGAATTTGAAGGTGATGGCTGTAATTAAGACCAATTGCAAATCAAATAAAGTCCTTAACATTTTCACCACGAATCATAAATATTCCAGATTATTTTCAACAACTTTTTGTTTCGTTTAATCCGAATAGAAGCCACGTGCCCGCTTGCTCGCAAGCTGTGAAAACATCGGGAAATCACGTATATTAAAATGTAGGTAGGTATATATATACAACGAGCATTCTTGAGAATCGCTTCATTGACGAAGATCGATTAATGGAGTACAGCTGAAAATAGAAACTCATAACTTTTCGTCCTCTTATACTCCGATCAGCAACCTACTTCCCGATAAGTTTGTCCCCCTTTACACTCATTTCCTGCTTATTCTGCAATTATTTTCCGAACAAACGCACTTACAGAAATTACTTCAGGACAGGTTATTACATTATTCGACATCTACACCAACAAATATTTTTATTATCCATGTCCTACGATTAAAAACATCTCACAAATAATCACTATATACCTATATACCTTTCATTCGCCCTCCCTAATAATTCACAGTTATATCTGTCCTCAACAGACGGATACGTTCGCGTGAAAGTGCCGATGATGTCACTACGTACACCCTTCCTGCGACGTCTGACAGCGTCTGCACTTGTACCACTTGTGATACACCCTATTCACGCTAATGGCCACTTCTCTTTCCATCTCGCATAATATAATAGATTCGGGATGTCGGCGTTGGGTAAACAGTGTCCTATACAGCTTCTGATATGCTACGAATAATAATCTCCATTTGTCGCATAGATTTTTCATCGCGCTTAATCGTGTTCCTTATACACACACACACACGTATATCCACATCCTTTTCGTTCGCATCGTATATGTATTATAGTACTACAACGACTACTACACGCGAGCCTTAGCAATTACTCAGTTTCCCTGCTTGTACACCTTCCCTCGGCCGGTTAATTACACGTCGTAAACACGTAGCATATATACGTTACTATGCTTATCCTCGCTGTGCAGGACAAACACAGCCGCGTGTCTCTTTGTTCATAAATACACGTGTTTCCGTGCACTTATTTGTCCGCTTACTCACGAGGAGAGAAAGAGAAGAGACGTATACTACGTGAGAGCGAGAGAATTGCACGTCCGTTTGTCGGTAAAATCTTGCGCGAGTTTCCTTCGGACAAAACGTGTCGCTTTGATGTTGCTTTGAACGTAGCACACGCATTATTTACTTACGTGAATTTCGTAGCAGTAACAGAAGAGAGAGAAGAACACCCCACGTGTTTATATATAACACGTGTATGTTTTGCACGTTATAATGGCAGGGTATATATTGTGCTTCTCATCTTTCGCGATGTGTAGTCTTGTTTTCACGAGCGCAGGTTTCGTTACGGCTTGATGATTTTCACACGCCGTCAAGCTTTTCTTTACGATATGCTGCTACGTTTTTCTTTTTTTTTTTTTTAGGACCGAGTAGTAGTCGCCCTGAGCGATTTCTCTTTCTGAAAGGTTGAAGGTGATCTTGCCGTCGTTCCTTTTGACCTTTAGCGAGGTGAGCGGAGAGATTGGAAAGGAGTCGAGGTATGAAAAGGGACGTTTTTGTGCACGGAGTAAGTTATTTTTGTGCATTGATGTATAGTTGATAAGGTGATTTGCAATTTAAGCTTTTAGTTTAATTTTTTCAAGAAGTCTATGGTGTTCATTTATTTAATAGAGTACAGAAAAATGTAATAACACTTAATTTTTTATTTAATTTAATACGTTAAATTATAAAATAGAACTAACGTGATGTTTAAGGCGAAATTGTTAATAAATATTTATAGAGAATTTAGAGAAAGAATGCGAACCTAAAGAATCAATAAAAACTCAAATATTTAAATAAAAATTTTGTGTGTAAAAAAGGAGACATTCAATAAGTTATCTCATTTAATTTTTACTGCTAAGTGCAAGATTGGATCTTGGCTTTTCATCTTACTTTTATCGAATTCCATTGTTACCATTTTTTCAATTTTCTGTTCATTTTACTTGTCGTAAAACTTTTTTCTATTCTTTCATAAATTTTTTTTTTTCTGTAAAGAATATAACATTTCTCATAATCTCCCATAAGTTTAAATCAATTGAAAACTTGAAATATAATCCTATAATTTACATTGCCCACTATTTTGCAGTTCTAATTGAAAATGTCTAGTTTTTCAAAAATCTTCGTATATCAGTTTCTTAATACTCTTTTACATTTAAAATAATTAGAGTAACAGATGATTCCTATCCATATCATATACAACTATACTACTTACTTCTCTAAATTAATACGTTTAATTTAATTTTTCATGTAACTATCTAAAAACTGGTAAGGGACGAATACTTCAAATCAATACTCCATTGTTCTGAACTAATATCTACATAAAAATGCCTATAACCCTATATGAAAATTAGCCTTACCTTGAAGCCACTTTTCCTCTTCGCCAACTTCACAGACACGATGAATCGCGAATACACCATCCCGTCGACACACATAAACTTATACACCAAACCTTTGCAAAAAAGAACTGATGCGCTCAGACTCTCTCCTTGACTCCCTCAGGCGACGGCTCGTGTATATATGTGTGTATGTGTGCTAGCGCATTATAGACCTTTTCGCTTGCGAACTTTGCTCCTGTACAATGTGGGCGAGCTCGGAAGACGTCGGTGTGTTCTTGATAAACTGCCGGTGAAGAGTATAAATGCAGCGTGAAAGGAAATTTCGAATAAGAATGTCTTGAAGAAGGGAGGCGTGTGTATGTTTGTATGTATATATTTGAAATTAAATTTTGGATGGCTGAATGCAAATTTAGCGATTATTAATATAAATGTTTTTATTGGTTATATATATATATATATATATATGGATGAATTGCTTTGTACATAGATGGAAATTAAATTATCGATAAAGAAATAAAATATTGATGGTATATTGTAACAATGCGGAACGATGTGCAATAAAATAAATAAAATGAATTTATAAACTTGTTTCATAATTGAATATCTTTCGAAAGCATTCATTGGTGATGAAAAACCATTAGCAATTGTCAACGTGTTGTTATAAATATAACAGTGCAATATGTAATATTTATTCAATATAAAAATGGAATGCAATGCTTTAGACACAACTTAGAATTAGATTTCCAAGAAATGATCGAGTAGTATTGATCCAATTTAATTTATTTATAAAAATATGAATTTATTAACGTTAATAACTGCATACTGTAGAAATAAAAATTAAAAGTAAATAATGGCATAAAAATGGAACGAATAATAAATAGCAGCTCGTGGTTTTCCATACTGAAAATAAAATGAGTTGGGTTTTTTTTTTTGCAATAATCGAAAACGTTCGTTGAGATCCATCTTTTATTTAAACTTTTTCTATGTTGATAGAATTTTACAAATACTTTTAAGCACATTTTATTATTTCATTATAATATCTTATTTTACATTTGCGTTTCTCTTCGAATGAAGTGTACAATATTCGTTTTTTTTTTCACTTTTTTTCTTCTTCTTCTTCTTTCATTTACCAACCCAAATCCCCCAATCATAAAGTTTATTACTTATGCACAGATTTAAAAAAAAAAAAAAAAAAAAGAAAAATCAACTGTACACGTTACGAAACAAGAGAGTCACGTTGAACATGCTTATATTATATAAACGAAAGCCCCACTCCTTATATAACAATCATACAAATGGTCAACGAATGAAAATAAAGAACAACTTTATTATATAGGTAAATCGTAATCGCGAGGAGGATAACGATTTTCACGACGACAGACACACACAGTTGTTGCGTCGCGTCGCATCATTTCAGGTATTGCTCCGCCCCATTATAGCACTGTGACGATAATCCTCGCAACGCAGAGTATGGGACATCATTGCAAAAAACGACGTTATCGTCGTCGTACTCCTTTTGTTACTTTTTCAGTTTGTTTTTTTTTTGGTTGCACACTGACTAGGCTGTAGGTAGGTTTGACAATAAATGCGAATACAGTTATTATCCTTAATACGGTGTATGTGTGTATATGTGTGTACGTGTATGTATGTGTTTGTATATATGTAGGTATATGTGTATATGAATGTGTATTTGTGTATGTATGTGTGTGCGTGTGACGCGCGCACACTGACAACACGCACCACACGCGCGCAATATTTATACTGATATTGGTACATTAACGATTATATATATAATATGTATACGAGAAGGGCCACTCGCGTCCCTCTGGATTCTCTGTGTTCTCTCAGTTTTTTTTTTATACGTTATCTCTACGCGAATCGTCGATTTCTTTTTTTTTTCTTTTTATATGCCATTTTTATACTTTTTTCTCGCTCTTTTTCTCTCTTCTTTCTCTCTCGCCTCGCTCTTCTATGCTGCCCTCGATTTTTTTAATACTTTTTTTACACGACACACGGTTCGCCCGTAAAATTCGACCGACTACTGCAGCGATCCGCGATCTTTCTCTCTTTATCTCTCGCTCGTTTTTTTTTAACGGAAGTAAAAAAAAACCCAGACCTTTGAACTTTATTTCCTCATGCGCGTGAAACTACGAAAATTCGCAGTTGCGCGTCAATATGTCTTTTTTTTCTTTTAGAAGAGTAAAACGATCATTAGATTGTATCCTAATTAGAATTGTGTATATATATATGTATGTGAGTGTATATCGAGGAGGATAAAGTCAAAGGTGTAGGTTGTTTTATGACTTCACCTAACTTCATACACTTTTCTTTTAATCGTAATAGGTAGAGCACGCTTGGTCAAAATATGCATAAACGTGTTCGTGTTTGCGTAGAAAAGAATCATTTTATTTAATTACTTTTTTTTTTCTTTTAATGTGACGACGTTTAAATGTAATACGTTACGATATACTTAGCAGCGTTACTCGATATTGTCCATACATAAGAAACAACGTAACCGAAAAAAGTCTCGTATTTTTATATATTCTCACTCTCTCTCTCGTTCTCTCGTTTTCACATCTCGCTTCAAAGACATAATCTTTCTCTCTCTCTCTCTCACTCTATCCTACTTACTTACTCTCGCTCTCTTACTCACACTCTTTCTCTCTCTCTCTCTCGCACCGACTTACATCCTACGTAACTTTGTTTAAGTACATATTTACAATGTATGTATGTGTGTATATGTGCGCGCACGCGAGCTCGATGAATGATTCATATACTTGTTTATTTAGTCGCTCGGCGGCGAATTTTCGTCCCCCCTCAACACAAGCGATCACTTTACGTACTTGTGTATATATATATCTCACTGTATGGCTCTCTCTCTCTATGTATGTGTGTATGTGTGCGTGTATCTCTCTTGAGAGAACTGCCAGCGCGGACGTATACGACGCGTCGTTGCAGTTCGGAACGACTCTGCGTACACACTGAGAAGTGGAGAATATAGTCCGTGCTATATATACTCGCAACGATGATCGTGAACTTTTCGAAAAAATTTCTAGCGCAAGAGATGTATGACTATGTTTTTTTTTGTTGCATTGAAAAATAGCGATAAATGGTTGGGAAAATTTTAAGGATTATGATATTGAATGGAGATGCTTGACATTTTTACTGCAGCGATATAATCGTATGGTTAATACAAAATATCGAATATTGTGAGGTTTTAATAGATCGTCGTTGAAATTCGGTTTGTCAAAATCGGTAAATTCAACATTTTTTTTTTTATAAATATTTTTAAACCATCGCGATATAGAAATAACAGAGATAATTTTTGTTTTACAAATACACTATAAACATGACAATTTATAATATTCAACAAAAAGGAACAAATCACGATAAGAATCTTCTTCAAACCAAAAATTCATACCAAAATTTCATTCCTTAAAAAATACTACACCCACCCATACCTTTCCTTCCTCCCCCTCACCACGTAACATTACTCTCTCTCTCTCTCTCTCTCTCTCTCTCTCTCTCTCTCCCTCTCGCAGTGCAAATATTTTGCTTCGATCAGTCTCGAAATTCGTTTACCACCTCTCACACCATTTCCAACGTAAAAAAAGTCCCTTTTTCTCTCATCGAAAATTTAATAATTCACGTCTCCAGAACGGAAAGAGTGGAAAGATTACGGATCTTTGCGATTTTTCGCGTATGCGCCGCGACCGAACTAAGCTCGTTACGCTTTAATGACGCGCCGTACGCTCTTTTTGAGACGAGAAGGGAAGGGGGAAAGAGAGGCGCATGACCATCGCTCCTTTGACTATCTACTCCCGCGTATCGAACTTAACGATCCCCGGCTGCCGTTAGTGAACGTCTCGGTTGAATGGGACTTTTTTTTTTACCGAAGGAGGAGAGACTTTCCTTTTTTTTACGGTGGTCTTTAACGTCCGAGGTCTTTTACAGTGATATGTCGCTGCTGATTTCGCAGAAGACACTAACGTGGAGGCGCTTGCCTTTGAATTTTAATGAATTGTGGTAGGGTTCGAGTGAGGTCGTTTTAAAATGCAGCGTATTCGATATCTTTTTACTTGAAAATTTATCACAAAAGGTATACGTGAAATTTAACGTTAGTCGATTTTAAAATACTTTAGTCAAGGATATATAAATCAACGGCGTTTTTGATTTTTTTTTAAATTGACATATCGCGTAAACTCGTCGCAAAAAATTGCGTTTCAAAATATCCCCTAACGTCGCTTCAACTATGTGTATATCTATGCGCGGATTTAAATGCCTTTCATCCCGAAATAACAAACGCCCTTCAAAACCTCAATGAAAATCGGCCCCTGCCTTAATGAAAAATCCCTCGATCCGTTAAAAAGGGCTTGCACACACGGACAGTTAAAAAGAAAAAAAAATACCGGCAACATATTGAAATCGTAAAAAAACATTGCAAGGCAAAAAAAAAAAAACAACGCGCAGGCACCGATCCGCGATTGTTACTGCTGCGAAATATATAACCGCGAGAGAAAGAGGGAGAGCTCGCGAGGTAATTTTACGGTTCTGAAAATCCGATTTCTCGTTGGGTCGATAGTTGCGGCCATGAAATATTGAATGTCCCCGGCGTATATAACTCGTAGCGGTAGTGGCCGCGTCGCTATTTCCTGCTCGGTAGAGTCGAAAACGCTTTTCGGCTGGAGCTTTTAGCCTCGGCGAAGGGCTGGCAAGAGAAATGTACAAGCATAACGCCACGGAATTCATTAAAGTGCGCGTTATTTCCAAACAGAGAATTTATTAGGACTCGCAGACTGTCGTGACTTTCGAGGAGTGGCGAAAAATATGGCAGGAAAGGTAAGGGAGGATAGAGAACGCGTTTTTTTTTTTTGAGGTAATCGTTGCTGGTAAATCAGTTCGAATTGTGTTTCATACGCGTTACCTTTTGTTTAGAATATACTCCTTTATGTTTCGAAAATTTTTGTGTTTTAAGACTTTTTTTTTAAATTTAGAAAAGAAACGTGGGTATTAGTTATCTGACATTGCAAAAGGATAATGCTAAAATTTATAATGAAAATTTTAAGAATAAAAGAAATATTTTTTTCCAAAATTAGTTTATTAGTTTAACTTTTAAAAACTTTTTTTTTATCAAAGTTTTTCTTGTTACGTACAAAACTTCGTGGTAAAAGTAGTTAAAGAATCCGTTAAAAGCAAATTGTAAATTTCAAGCTAATCAAATAGTCTATTAGAAGAATAAACCAAATCACAGTAAAACAATCCGAATCAAGTATTTCTACCAATCCTTTTTCAATCCATCCAAACAATTGATATCGAAATCACTTCCCAAACACCACGAAAATCATAACCAAAATAAAAGAAATCTACCTCACCGTTGAACCTCCTCCATTTTCCTAAATCAATCTCGCTTTTTCCGTCGCACTCGCGCAATGCATCTGCAAAATCCATTCGTCCGCTTCGAACCCACACACCGTAGCTCGAACAGAAAAGAGAAAAGAACGAAGTCGAGGTAGTCGGCGAAAAAAGGGAAGATTAAAACGAAGGCAGAGGGACGAGATAGGAATCGAATTCTTATTCCGCGGGAAAGTGGTTTTTAGTCGGTCGCCCGCGAAAAACGCCGATTACGATTCATCCGGCGTCGGCCCTCAGCGGTTTTTCCATGCGAATGCTCGCCTCGAGGTATCTTCATTGAGAGGGGAAACGGGGGAGAGGAGAGATGCGCGACAACGACGGACATTTTTGCGGCGTCGCGCACTTTGACGTAATCCCGAAAGCGAATCGAAATTACGCGCCGGCGCCGATTGCCGAGCGAGTGTCTGATAAAAGCCTCTCTCGGCTGTCCCTCTCTCTGCGGATGCTTCTTAATTTCATGATGTGAGAGGGGAAGTAGGTACAGGTTGGTGAGAAAGTCAATGGCTGGTGGTATTTTCAATGAATCTGGTGAGTTTTGGAATGCATTTTGATGTTTTGAGCTATTGAAAATTCTTTGTTAAATCAAACAAAATGTATTGCAAACGATGAAATATACTTTCATTGTGTTAGTATTATAGCTAGAGTTTTGTTAATGATTTAAATAAAAAGTTATTGTACGATATTATTTGTTCTTATGAACTCGATCAAGCAAAATCGTAAAGTATAGTAAGTATAATTAAATTGCAATTTAATTCTAAAATATTATAATAAAAGTCTTTTTTTTTAAATTAATTAATGGAAAAATATTATTGTCCATTGAAGCTTGAAGAAACATTAATTTTAACCATAATGGTATTTTAATTAATAATTAATGTAATAACATTTAATTATGTAAATAATAGTATACCTGGTTTTGAATTCTTGTTTTAAACACCAAATGACTCTTCAATTTTTTTATAAAATTAAATTTAAGTGATATTCAGGATAAAATTTGATAAATTGATACATTTTTATTAAATCGTTTAAAATATGACAAATACCCGTCGTAACAAATTAAAGCAAGAAGCGCTGATGATTATCGCCGACAATTATCTTATGAAATAAAATAAGAAACTGTCAATTATAGGTTTCAATAATTCGCATTATGTACAGAAGAACATATAAAGTAAACATTATGCATGAAAAAAAATTACAGAACGAAAAATGTTAACTCTTACTTTGACTCATATTATGTAATACAGCATTCATAATTACAAAAATTATATATGTATGGATAAAAATTAATATTTTTTATAATCCGATACAATATCTCATATTGACAAAAACAAAATCAACCATGAGTACATAAATCAAAATATTATTTAAATTGTTATTCGAACCTTCTCAAACGACTATGATTCGAATCCCGTTTAATATCAATTTAGGATTTGCATATTTCATTTTTATAGTCGAACAAAAGAATAATTATTTCCCTAGTGATTTTTTATCGCATTATTCTTAACTCTGATATATATTACGACCTCTCCGATGAAATTACAAATAACGCAACAATCCATATCGTTTGTTCGCTGAGCTCTTGCAAAATGTATAGCGTCGAAATCACTTTCTGTTAATCGCCTCTCAATGAGCAACAGAAACAAAGATTTACACACACACTGAGATAATCGCAGGTATAATTTTTCAGTTTCTTCCTATATACTCGGAGCACATACGCGTGAACAGTTTTAAAATCATAACAGTTTAAAATAGACAAAAATAATGAATAACTTTCTGTTCAGAACATGATATTCAGTCGGTATAGAGATAGGTATAACACTTTCACGTTCTTTTTTTTAGTACACAGCGTTGATCACATTTACAAAATCAACGAAAATCAACAGTTTTATGTTTTATTTTTCTTTCCCTTCTCAGATGGCAGTTAATCGCAAAACGAAATAATCATAAACGGCACCTTCACTTGCAACCAACATTAATGATCGCTCAATGCCATAACTGATTATTCTTCGATTTGGCTTGAACCAAAAAGGATTTAATTCACATTCCTTGCCTTACTGTGTTCTTGGTTACCGAGGTGAATATATTCTATCGTACTTTCTGCTGGACATCATATATAAAATTCTTCGATATACAATATACTTTTTATATCAAAATGCCATTAACAATCGATGGAAGAAAAAATGGTCGATAAAAGAAAACAAGAAGAAGAAAAAAAACACATTAAACTAAACATCATCATTAACGCACATTTCGGTTAGAAAAAACTTATATGCTAAAATCGATTAGAAAGAGGTTTACGTATCAGTAGAAAGAAGCTAGCTCAATCTCGCACGATTATTAATTATAGTCTAGTGTAAGTTTTACTTAATCTACTTGAGTCTTACCAAATGTAACTTTTTCTACTGATGTGTGTACTCGATCATGCTCTCTCTCTATATATTCATTTATCTATATGTATATTCGATACCCCTTCGCAGAATCACCAAAAGACTTCGGTAATTGTTATACCCTTTACATGACATTAAAATTTAAATTTTCGACAGACCATATAACTGAAAAACGATGACATTTATGTATTCTCAGCATTGCTTCTCTACCTCGCAGCAATTTCTAAATCCATCAGTCCGTCTCACCTCGGTAACCAAGAGCTACGCATCACTATATATATATACGTTATCATCGTTCGCCGACCGGCGCGCAATTCAATATACAAAGAATACGAGAGCTGCACGCACGCACCACAGCTGCAGTCTCATCGAGCTCCCTCGCGCGACAACAACACGATTCTTTCTCTCTTCTTCTAGTCGTCGTCGTCGCTCCACTTTAGACGAGAGAAGAAAAGAGTTATCTATTTTTCTCTCTCTCTCTCTCTCTTTCTCTCTCGTTTTCTTCTTGCTCGACGTCGTGGTGTGTAGAGCCGTTGGACTCTAGTAGAGCAGCAGACAGAGACATAGCAGCAGAGAGTAGAGCCTTGGTTGATGGGCCTGACCGCCGTGCTGCATTGCCGCGGGATACTCTCCTGAAACAAGGGCCCACACTTAAGTCCTCCGTGGATTTTAGTTGGTACTGTGTACCAGGGGGACGAGGTTTCGGCACGTAAAGGAGATGGGAAAAGAGCGAAAGAAATAAATGAAGAAATAGAGGGGATATGTTCTGTATTTTTTATAAATGTATTTTATATAGTTTCGTAATAATTATATAAATGTAGAATTTATAAGTTGTTATAACCGATAGATATTGGTAGACGCTGTATCATCGCTTGAGACATCAGAAGATTTAGTTTAAAAAGATGGAAACGTTTTTACAAGACAAAGTGTTTAATTTTGAATAAAATTCGATTCCATCATACTAAATAATTTTCAAAATACAACGATAATCTTATTCGTTCATCGTAATCATCTTCTATTTTGACAATATTTAAAACCGTTAAAATTGTTACTGACAAACCATCGCTAAATATACACACACCTACAAGCGACTACTAAACAACCGTGCTAATCACAGACGTGCGACATCACCGCCCGAGTCATATACATCCGAGCGTGCGCACGCGTATTAGCGCCTGACCATACCAGGACCTACTTCTACTTCATCTATATGGATGTACTTCCCACGTAATTTAATCCAGCGAGTAGTGGACGCGCGTCGCGACGAGGTCGAGTGGCGTGAAAATTTTTTTCTTTTTTTTTTTTTTTTTACTCACCAGCCTCAGATTGTACTTCGACCCCGACACACACGGGTCAATCGAATTATGAAGTGTGCACTGGCTGCGTGTGAAATGAGGGACTCGCTCTATTTGAGCGTCGTAAAAAGTTTATTTGTTTGCACGCAGGTGGCGGGGAGGTAAGGGTAATGAAATATTAAGTTTCGAGGGGGACGAATGTGTAGCGCGTCAGTGCGAAAAATTTATGGCGTGATTTTTAATTCGTTTTTTTTTAGGAGGGAGGCGAGTTGCGAATTTTAGCGTCGAGTAAATAGGAGGATGAATGGAAAATTGTAGTGGGAAATTGTTGGCGGGGGTGAATTGTGAGAGTTGGGAAAAATTTGACGGGCAATTTTATGGGGTTTGGCGTGAGTTTGAAGTTCATATAAGTTACGGTAATTTGAGCTGAAATATTACGAGCCATTTATGGTTTATTGTTTAAATTTATGGAATAATAAAGTTTATTTAGCAAAATTTGAATAGTTGAGGGTAATATAATTCTACGGACTTGCTCTTGTCATTGTTTTAATAAACATATCAAGACATAAACATAATCATCGTAAGTACACTGAAAAAAAGTTTGGTAAAAATTATTAAATGTTTTGTAAAAATTACTATACTGTCTTGTAGCCACAACAGACTATAAAACCCCCAAAAATTACCATAGTTTATAAGAAATTTTTCTAGAATTATGGTAAAATTTACTGTAAAATATGGTAATTTTTTGAGTCTTTACAGTTTGTGATGACTTTACGAGACAGTACAGTAATTTTGACTAATTTTTTTCTCAGTATATAACCGAAACCAAGACATAACTGTATACACATCCGTCTAATTTATAATTATTTCCTCTTACGTAGTAGTAATAAAAAAAGATAATACGCGTGAAAATCCAGACAATCATTTATCGATTTTTATTTACCATAAAACCATATTTCGAAAGATTCTCCTCCAAAAAATCAACAACATTTATCTAAATGAATCGTCGAACCTCAACCACCTCATAAATCTACCAGCCAAAAAACCACTGCCACCCTCTCAATATCCAAACCGGCTGATTAATTTAGAATTGCCGGCGCTCACCACAAAACCCCTCCTTTCCATGCTACCGCCATCTCGGCAAAAACTCTCACCACTCGCTCGCGTTTTGCAAGTCAACAAGCCTTCACCGCCCACGACGATGGCGAGTGAAAAAGCCGCCGTTGAGAATAGCTCTGATTACGGGCGACTCCTTCAATTTTCTCGCGTCCGATTCCTCTTCTCTCTTTCTCGCGGCGCATGCAAATAGACTCACCGCGCGTTCTATTTCTTTTCGCGTAGACGGACGTGCGCAACACTTTAAGTTTTTCATGCAGCGGTACGACGAACGGGGAGTTGATGTCTTACTTTTGCGACGAGCGGCTGGAATAATAGAAACGGCGCGGAGGTGGTTTTTGAAGTCGCCGCGGGAGAGTAAGAAAGAGGAGCAATCATGATGGTCCGGTGAGTCGCGTTTGTTTGAAAGTGTTGCGGTAGGATTGTTATTTGGAGCGCGGAGATTCAGAAAGGGTAAATTGTTTTTTTTTCTTGCTGAGTAATGTCATTAATTTAGCGGTTCTCGGTGTGATATTAGGAGCAGGATAATGGTGAGATGTTTGTAAGAATCTCTTAATTAAATTATTTGGTATATGGGTTTACTTATTTACTGTAGTTTATTTACAATTATTGGGTTATTATGACATTTGATTTACTATTTTTTTTAAGCAAGTTAAAAATAAAAGTCCATTATTTATAAATTATTATAAGTAAATTAGGTGAAATTTAGAAAATATACGCGCAGTCATTTAGTGTCAGTTTCAAGTTAAGCCCGTGCAAACTTGTCACCTTTGAGCAATAATCGATAAAACTGTTCCGAAAGAGAATAAATATGTAGAGTATTTTAATAAGCAAGTAGGTCAACTTTCGAAAAAAAGCCGGCGAATTAAAAGGTTTGTTAAGAGACTTATTCTTAAAAGTTAATCGAATCGAGGTCGTATTTTTACTGCGGCTTGAATGAGCATTCAAGGAGGGTAAGAAAAAGTTCGCGAAAAAAAAAAGTTCCGACCTTTTTAAATACCGAAACTTTGTGCTTTTAAATTTCATCAATTGAGAATTTATATTTGACTCACCACAATTCGAGACAATGTTCAAAAGGAAACTATTTCGTACTTTTTACGATTTCCCGTTACTTTTTCAACGGTATGTTTAAACGATTTTTATTAGAATAACTTTTATTCTATTTATTCTTAACTTTGTAAATAAATAAAAATCTGTTCTTGTTAGTTTTATAGTAAAAAAAAAATATAAAAATTATCTTCTATATGTCAACCATATAATAAAAAAAAATAAAACCAGAGTTAAAGATAGGCACACTCACCGTTGAGTACATGCACGGTGATGGACTTGGGTTGGGCGTTGCTCGGATTGCACGTGTACTTGCCCGAGTCCGACGGCTTGGCCTGTTGCACGAGCAGGAAGCTCGTGGTGTTGTCGCCCTTCTCCGTCACCACGGACACGCCGCCCCTGGACGAGTCGTAGCTGATTATCTGCGAACAGGAAGCGAGACATGGCCGTTGAGCGATGCGCTTAGGGATTTTACATTGATTGATGTATGGATCTAGCATACATTTTATATATATTTTTTAATGTAAAAGTATTGAATAGTACAAGTAGCGTAGTAGCTAAAGGATATACAAACTATTTATTGTAAAGAACAGGTTGCGATATATTTGTTCTAGTTCTTATTATTTGAACATTTTTTTCATTCAACCATAATATTACTTCTGTGGTCACCATGAATTATTAATAAAAAAAAATTATTTATCAATATACAACATCGATAGACATTGTTATTATCCAAAGTAACATAACAAAAATATTCCTGCGTTTTCCCACAACGCTTACGAGACAGCATTTAACATCAGAGCAACTGCGTCCAAGTTTGTGTATATTGACGAGTGCTGAGTTTCTTGAGGATGAAGTTTTTACTGTTAACGCGCGCGCTCTTTAAGGTGGCGTTCTTAAAGAGACATGCTGAAAGGTTTTTTTTAAAGGGTAAACACAAAGCTAATGTTTCTAAATATTTTCAAAAGATTTTCGTACTTAATCATCAATTTTTTTTCTTTCCTTCCTCCCTCTGTCATCGAAACTATTATAAAATTAAAAAGTACCACGTGGAATTCCATTGAAGCTGTCGAGCTCTTGCACGACGTTCGTCGAGGCTAGAAGAGAGAAACGCCTACTACGCGCGCGTCGGTTGGAACAACTATATTATGCTCTTGTCTGAAGCACAATGTAACCTACATCTATAGTTACATCTACTTGTCCGATATACACAGATATGCTTTTCCCACTCTACCCGCTCCTCCCCTCCTTTCATTGTGTTTTCCGAGCCTTGTCTTTGCCCTTGTTTCTTAAAGAGAATGTGGACAAAAAAAATGGTTAATTATATTTTCTGCGGAGCGAGCAGAAAATTTAATTAATCCCTTAGTGGATGGTAAATGCAACGTATGACGTTATAACGGGTAATATACATTACTTTGAATTGCATAATTAGTATTGTTGTTTTTTTCATTAAATGTGAAGCAAAAAGTAATTTAACATGACGTCTGCTCGTGTAACTAATTACAACGCATGTATGTATTATATCACTTTTTTCTTATATAGATACGGTCAGCATGGCAAATCCAATCCGTCATTTTTCAACATCACTATCAATTTTCATATTCACGCCGTAAGAGAAAAAAAAAGATTCTTTCTTTTCTTTTGACAATTCGCATTCGCGCTCGGTCTATTTTCAGCATTCACGCGCGATCCATCAAAATTTCAGCTCTTTTTCGCGCATCGCCCGTCTACACGCGAGGGCCCCTTACTTATTCGTCACAAACTTTTTGTTTGCACCAACGCTTCCGTGACATGCGCTCTAGCTATATCAGCTGCAAAAACGTAAGCTACATGTCTATGTATATGTGTGTATGTGTGTGTCTTACGTTCGAAAAGTACTTAAACACATTCGCGATCGATATCATAAGGACACATATATACTGAGAGAGACTTACTATTACCAGGCGAAGCGAACAGAAGAGAGAGTGAGAGAAAGAGAGAGAGAGAGAGAGAGAGAGAGAGGAATATAGAGAACTCGAGAGGCGGACAGGAAATATGTGAAGGGAATACAAAGAAAACATAAG
Organism: Torymus texanus; assembly: GCA_036873485.1. Taxonomy (NCBI): domain Eukaryota; kingdom Metazoa; phylum Arthropoda; class Insecta; order Hymenoptera; family Torymidae; genus Torymus; species Torymus texanus. Next base: position 14,819,053 of record JAYJLV010000011.1, read on the forward strand.
TTGGAGAAACAGACAACGACATGTCACGGCAGAAAAGAAAATAACACCGCTTTCTTAACATCCTTCTTTTCTCTCCTGTACACTCGCGCTTTCTCCCGTTCCCTCGTTCTCCCGGTATATTTATTTTCTCCCTTTCTCACGGCAGCTTTCTTGTCGTGTATGTCGGTTCATGAAATTTCTAGAAAAATGTGGGGGGATCTTATGGAAGTAAATATTTAAATTATCATTCAGTAACTAGGGGAGATAAGGTTTCCGAGTAGATTAAGATAATACGGTTTAATGAATGAAAGATGTAAGTCTAGATAAAGCGTTTAAGAACATTTTTGTAAACAATGGCCTACTACAAAGAGTACATTCTGGTTGAAAATATTATATTCTAAAGGGTAATTGAAATTTTACATTCGACGATAAAAGTAAGAAGACGAATGAGAGAATAATGTTCTATGAGATCTAAAAATTAAAAATTTTAATTATCCAAGGGTTTACGCGATAAGCAAATGCGTGAATTTCAAAGAGGCTTAAGATGAAAATGTTCAGAGACGTAAATGGAGAGGCACTGAAAAATTCAGCATACAGAATTTCGAAAGAAAGAAAAATGGGACCAAGTGGATATGTAAAAAGCCCCTGTCCGCGTATACTTTCTCCGTATACCATTCTTTTTTTCTTTTACAATGCCACGCGGAGAGAAAAATACGAAAATACGATTCTCGTGTAGATATCAAAATTTATATGCATCATGCGATTGTTTGAATACACTTTTCACGCTTGTTTGAGCAATGAATACATCACGCATTAGGATTTTGTTGCTGGTATTTCAGTTTTTTGAAATGCTGCTTTTTGTGAATAATCGTGAACCGTAAGGTAAGAAGTTTTTAGTGAATGATTTGTATTATTTTATGAATAAAAAAATCTCTATAAAACAAAAAAAATAACAAAAAGTGATATCGACCCCAATTAAGTAAGTAAAATAAAAAATTCTCGCCTGGTTAAAATCGGTGCAGTACTATACGGACACGTACACACGTATACAAAAATAACTTATCATAATTCCACATGGGTTGACAAAATTTCGATCATATTTTTTTGTAAGCTCTTTTTTACTATTCGTATCAGAGAAGAACTTCCAGGAGAAAGCAAAAATATGAATTAAATATATTTGATATAATCATAGGTATAATAAAAATGAAGTCAATCGCGTTTTACTTTTACTGGTCATATCCATGCGCGCTGCGCGCGCATCACTTTTTGTATCGAAATGAAATAAAAAAATATTTTAGACTTCATTACTGTATTCTTTATTAACATTATCTTTCAGAAAGCATAATATATTACTTATACTAAATAACTGATTTGAATTCTAAATTTTGAGGTTAACAAACAAATTGAAACAGCATTTATTTTAATTAATTAAATTATTCGATACAAAATTTTAATCAATTGGGATATTTAATAATTTAATGATTATTTTATTGATTTACTCAAATGTACGTATAAATCATTTAATTAATTTCTATATGAAAATATTCATTTTATATCAGAGAACATTTTAAATTTTGACGCTATTCAGACCGGATATCGAACCATCGACCAATCACATTGCTTTTTTAAATTCTCAAAATTTTCAAAATTGCTTCTTTAAATTCTTAAAATTTTCAAAAAATTTTTAATATTCAATTAACATTTAAGGTATGAAAAGTATCAAAATTCATCAGGACTAACGCAACGCTAAAAATACAAAGCATCTATTTCACGGTAACCCTCTTTTGCTTCTCAGCCATTATCTTACTTAACCATCACTTCCCTCTCCATCAACAACGCGTGGCATGAAATTTTTATTCGATACCAAAAAACTTTTTCACCCCGCCCTATCTTCCTCTCTCTCTCTCTCTCTCTCTCTCTCTCTCTCTCTCTCTCTCTCGTGAACATTCCACTCAGGAAAAACGTCGTCCGTCGGCCGAACATCGCAACGACAAGAGTAGGATACTTAAGATACCTTGTAAGCTCGGAAGGGATGATAAAAAAAAATGACAACGTATATACACATGTATGGAAGGTGCATTAGCTCTCAGCAGAAGAGGGAATCGGGGTCATTTTGTAAATAGATAATCAACGTGCGCGTGCGCCTAACGTTCCTCTCTTTTTTTCTTCTTCTTCTCTTACTTCTCCGCGCGAGAATTTAATTTTTAAGAGGCCCTCTCTCACTTTGCCTTTTGCAGTTCTCTTTTTAAGCTATATATCTGTATATATGTTGCATATCGCGTAATTAAAATCACGCGGAGGAATAAGGAAAACGATACGCTTGGAGTGGGCGTTTATATTGTGCGACGAAATTTTTTTTTTTTTTTTTTTTTTTTTCGTTGTTATATAATTCGGGTCACTCTATATAACGAGAATGATGCGGATTTTTTAATTGCCGGCGACCTTTTGACATAGAAAGGACCGGCGACACCGCCGTCGCCGTGCTCGCTTATTTTTTTTCTTCTTCTGCCGCGCTTTTTTCTCCTCCCCTTCGTCGTATATAGTAGGTACGTTGAAGCTCGCGCGCGCTTTTAGCTGGATTATAAACGGCGCGTTCACGCGCTGCTTTAATTGACGAGGGAAATTTGTAAAAATATTGCAATTAAACGGTTTTGAATTTAGGTTGTGAGCGCAGCTTTTGTTTTGGACGGCTCGAGTGTAGATTTATTGTTCGATATGTACGAAGTGTGACTTAACGCATTGCTAGCGTTTCTTTTGGAACGATGATGAAAGGGGTTCGTGGAATTGGTTCCAATGATTGTTGGCAGTCCTTTGATTGATACGTTAAAAGACGTTCTTGGAATATACGAAATACTCTTTGGTTGAATGCTTAAAATATTTTTGCGCGTGTATAGCAGAAATATATTAACTGACTTGAATGCTCTAGTATCATACTATCATTTTCCAAGGAACAACATTCACGTTTAAATTAGGAACGTTCACAAAGATGCGGTACTCAATTGAAGAATTTCTTTGCCAAGGATATTAATCTGCGCTCCTATAGAAGGTTATTTGTTTTGAAATATGCTTGCTTCCTAGTGTGAAATGGAGAATATTTTAGACGTCAAATGGAGTAATTAGTCCTTCTTCATTTACATTTTCGTTTTATAGTTAATCGTACCGGGAATGCTTGTTTAAATGTATAAATATATAGCCGAATTGTAGGTATCAAATTACTGTTACGTTTGGAAGCAGTCCTTACAGGAATTCGGTCACATAATATAAGTTGTAACAACAACTTTTGATGTTACAATATCTAGCTGTCCCAAAGCTTATTTTCGTAGTCTCTCTCATATCTTTCTGCTCTCGGTTGTCTCTCTCCTCTCGTATCGACACTTCAACCATAGGAGAAACATCACCTCGGAGTCTGGCAGCTGTACCTCACCGATGACATCGGAGGCAGCAGTAGCAGATCCTTTCCAACGGAAAAATACAGCACTCTCCAACTTGGAGCCCTTGAAGCGCATGCGCGTTAGAGCGCTGGTCGATACAGCGTTCAATGCGTATGTGATATATCTAGCGAGAGAGAGAGAAAAAGAGAGCGGTAAAAAGTGCCGTCAAGGGCTGATGAGTCATCACCAAAAAGCAACACTCTGTCCTGGGCCACCGAATTTCGCGCATCCTGGCGTGCCTGCGTGCACTACCTGCGACCGGCGACATGTATGCGTAAGTAACCTTGTAGTAAGGTGTTTACAAAGTAAAACTGTGAATCAGCACGACTCGAAGTGTCAAGAACAACCAGCACTGCGTGTCAGCCACCAGGCAATCGAAGTCGTTCAAAACGACCGAAAACTGCAAAATCGGTGCATCTATGGAACATTGAAGTTTCATGTTCAGCCGGTCTTCACTTGTAGTTAATTAGCAAGGTGGGAGATCCAAACAAACATATAAAAAGATAGATGTCTAAGCAATTTACAACTTCAGAACGAGTCAGGACGATCACGGAATCTTCAATCAGCTGCTCTTACATCAGACTCTATTATATTTCGATAAGATCTATTCGTTGAAACATTATTTCAGTATCCTACATCCACTTAAATTTTTTTCTAAAAACTTGAACGCTTCTGTAAGTATCCTATGCAACAAAAAATGATACTTTTTAAGAAATAACATGAACAATTTTGCATTCAATGTGATTTCTAAGCAGATAGCAAATTGTATATATATGTCATCGTACATTTCCTCTTTATCACTTATAAAACTAGAATAACACTCATTGCTTACATAAAACTTAGAAGATCATGTTACCCTTTCCACATATATATATACCACTTTACACCACCATGTAACACACGAAAACTACTTTCCAAACCGCATCTTCAGCTCATCCCTTCATTACCATCGTCCCGTAAAATTCAGGTCAAGTACATGCACACTCGCACACATTTTCTAGTCCGTTATATACCCCACGAAATCTCAGCCTTTCCTCTGCCCTTTCACAATTCGAATTTAAAAACGCGACATTTGCATTGCGCATCTCTTCTTAAAACCACTCGGCTAAAAGCTCACCGACATAATGCACTACCCTCACTCTCTCTCTCTCGCATCCAATCGCAATATTCGCCGTCTCATCGGGAAAACAAAGCCGAAAAGCATAGCAGCGGGTATATAAGAAAGCGAGCAATCCACCTTCAAGCTCACCGCGAATTAGCATCGGTTTCACGCGCTATCTTGCCGTGCCACGATACCAACTCGACTATTCCCAAAACGACCGCTCGATTCTCTCTCTCTCTCTCTCTCTCTCTCTCTCTCTCTTTCTTATTTTCTACCTACTTCTTTTTCCTTAGAACCAAGCAACGTCTTATCGGAGCCGATAGTAGTACACGTGGGTGCGGGTACTCGCCTTCTCTCCATCTCATTGTGCCGCTATCGCGCGTTCGCTGTCCTATGCGTGCGGGGGTAGCGGTTTTCTTGTTTTCTTCTACTTTTTGTCGGCTTCTTTGTCGCTTTCTCTCCTGTCTGTGTGCAGGGTCGTTTTCTATTTTCACCGAGCGCTTCTTTACATACTTCGCTTTTCTATTTACTCCCATTCGTGAGAGAGAGAGAGAGAGAGAGAGAGAGAGACTTTGTGTCCGTTATTACTTTAGAGTCTTGAGTTCGAGAGTTCTTTTATTGGTAGTCGCAGGGAGTTCGGCCTTTGTTTGTATAATGTTTTCCCGAGGAAAAGTATGCGAAATTGTGCATTGATATGAGGATGCTGTGGGTCTTATATTCCGAGAATAATATTTTGCTGCGTGTAAAGCTGTAGTTATAATGTTATTATAACGCTGATTATTATGGTCCGGTTAAATTGATATATACGCAGTGTAATCTGGTTATTATCACTGGCGGATAGCTGGAATAAACTAAAAACGATAAAATTTAACAACAATAGCAGATATAATAACAATGGAATTTTTCTATTGTTAATTAAGCTTGTATTATATTACATGGATATAACAAAGAAAAGAAAACGAACTTTACAAGAGATATTTGAGAAATATATAAATATATATATTCTTCGCACATCTTCACACTTGTATCATCTGCAAAACGCGTAGCGCTGCGGAAAAGTTTTATTCTTTTCTTAAACAAATTGCCCTAAACTTTTCTAAACAGTTACCAAATTGTTCTATCCCAGTTAATTTAATTATGCAACTTCGTGTGCGCGCGCGCAACGAAATATCTCGACATGAAATTATTACCGCATTATGCAAAACGCACGCAGGAATTCCGTAGTTTTAACACATATACAGTACTCCCTACGAAAATGTTTTCATTGTACGAGAGAAACTTAATATTCATACCACGTTTTTACTGAATTAACAATTGTACTGTGTGAACTTTCGCCCTCTTGCGCGTTACAATAAAAAGCCTTAAATACAGCGTACTTTCCCCGTTTAGCAAATATATATACATACATATATATCTATGTTTGTATATGTAATTCCTTTTATCCCGAATGACTTTTGAAAAATATACTTACACTCGATGCTTCATCGCGGCAGCTTTTGCGACGCGCGTAAAATTTATAAAAGACATTACGTCGTCGGTAAAGAAAATTAACGCGCGCTCGAGTTCGCAATCTTCGGCGATAAATAAGCTGGAGGCGACCTTCTTCCGCACGGTGAGCGCGCGCACTTCATAAAATTATACTAAAGCGAAAGAGGAGAAAAAAAAAATGCCAAAAAGTAGCAGAGCGCGGTCGGTCGCGCTATATACCTCTCGATATCAATCTTTCATTTAAAAGCCTGACCCAATTAATTTAGGATCGATAACCATCCTTCTCCCTTTCCCTCTCTTTCTCTCTCCTGTTCTTTTCCTCGATATTTATCCTTTATACATTCTCTCTCTCTCTCTCTCTCTGGCGGTAGTGAGCGCTTCTTCGCTCTCGCGGCCTCGTTTCTTCGTCGCTGATTTGGCTTGCTAAATTCATTTCTGAGAACTTGGCTACCACTGCTACTGCCATTTTTTCCGCATGCAAATCAGCTGCAGACGCGTTGATGCTCTTATTAATCCGACTGTGGCGAGAGCGAATTTCACGCGCGAGAGTTTTTCTCACTTTCTCGCCTTTGCACGAACGGTCGAGTTATGAATTTAGCCGGGCAATTAGAAACGTCGTAAAAGTGGCAGTGGTAGAAGGAAAAAATTTTATGGCCGGATGGTCTCACGCGCACGTTGAGATGGATGAGGAGTTTACTAATAAAAGTGGCTTTTATTGCGCCTACCACTCGCGCACCGTAGGTTATTAAGCGCGGTTATTCCGTTGGTGATTGTTTTGATAATATTTGACGTGGAGGGAGAGAAAGAAAGAGAGAGAGAGAAGAGGGACAGTATAATAGGAGTGAAAAATCGTGACGAGGAAAGTTGGGGGAAGTTACGACTTGGAGGATTTTCTAGAGAGACTCGTATATATTAAAAATTCCTTTTGTTTTAATGATTATAAATTTGAGATCGTTTGTTTTAAAAATTCAATTCACAGGATTTTAATCTTGCCATTATTTATCTCACGCCTCTTATTATGAATAATTTTAACAGACTTTCGAGATAATTAATGAGCCGTACTAACGTTTTAATTTTGTATTTAAATATATTTTCCTTTCAGTATAACCTTTCAAAAAAAAGGTAATATAAATTATCGGAAATTGATAAAATACTGATAAAATTAAATTCACATATATCGAATTACTTATGAAAATTAATAATATTCCACATAAAACATACACCTTTATTATCAAATGGAACGAAATAAAAACCAGTATATATTTTCACTTCAGAATAAAGTTGCTTGTAACACATATATATTTTATTATTAACCATAAATTTTGTATATTTAAAATAACTTTTTTACCACTTTTCCCAAAACAATCTAATTTCATACCCATCTCTATATTCTCATTCAACCTCTCCCCACATACGTTACTCTCCAACAAATTCGACCTATTACAGTATACACACAACCGTTCGATATCTCAAGAACAGCAGCCGGTATTCGGCCCCTTCTCTCTCTCTCCCCATCTCTCCGTCAAAAAAACAAATCTCACGAAAACCCTTCTCCTCCTTCTCCTCTCTACCCTCTCAACCTCCTACTCCTCCTGCGAATTATGACTTTCTTATGCAACGCGATCCTTGCTAGCTGTACGCGCAGCCGGCCGTGTGTGCGCGCGCGCGCGCGACTTCTTGTTCCGTTCCCGGGCCAATTTGTCGGAGTGCAGCAGCAGTCGCTTCTACTTGGCCGACTTCCAGCTTTTGCCGCCACTGCTATACTGCCGTCGCCGTTGCCCCGTAAGTAAGGGGACGCGAAATTGTTTCGATTAAAAAGACGGTTAATCACGTACGCCCGCGCGCGCGCGCGAATTCCTCCTTCTCCTTCTCCTTCTCCTACTGCTACTGCTGCTGCTGCTGCTGTTGCTATATGCTTCTAGGTTTTTGCCCATCGTTTGAAGTTTATGTCACAGGAGGGGAAGGTTATAGTGGGAGTTTTAACAGGTGTTTTGAAAGAATGGAGAAAAAGTGCCGCGTGGGTCTTTGACGAATCGAGCGAGGGTTAGTCGGCTGGCTGACTGCCTTGTTTCGGCCTCGTTAGCGTGCTGATAAATGAATTATGAGGGGGTGGGAGCACTTTTTTTGCGTTTTTTTTCGTGAGATGGTGTAGGTCGTGGAGTTGGAAGTAGAGAGGGTATGGAAATAATGTTGGCAAAGGAAAAGGTTTATTTGTTAAATTGTATTTTGACAATTTATTGTAGTATAACTTCATAAGATTTTTACAAATGTGTATCAACTTTGCAAGGACAAAAAAGTGGTTATATAGGAAAATATATGGTAATATATAGTCATATGTGATCATATTCAATAATTAGTATATAATCATATATCATCATATATATAATCATATATAAACTAATTTTCCATGCTACAATTGCGCATTTATGGTTCGCATTTATGTGGTTGTAGCGACATTCCCGTTATTCTTATTAAATATTCAAAACGATTTTAATTTTTACACCAGTTTATTCAGATATGTATCGTATTTCAATTGATAATTCGCTTGGATAACGTTTTTCCACAAAATTTAATTCACTTTAAAAATGTTTTAATTAAAATAACCAATCATATATCGTACTATTAACAATGACAAAAGTATTTAATTACATCGAAGGGATATAATACCCCTTAAAATAATAAATAAATCATTGATTTTTTACATTCAGTAAAATTTAATGAAATGAAAATCGTTCATGTAACATTAATCTCATACAACAGAACAAAATTTTAATCATACTTCGTCGAATATTCACCATTCCATCAGCATTTCCATTCCCATTGCACTTCTCGCCATAACTTTTTCACCTCTACATATAAGTCATCCCCAGTAAATTTCATTCATACAAAACAAACCACCTATTTCTCATCGCCTATATTATTAATTCTAACTTTAAAATTTCCCCAACTTCCTCGCACATATCCTTACTCGGAAAAACTATCTCGAAATATAGAGTTGCTTCTCGAGGTGGTATAGCGTGTCTTCTCCCTCGTACAGTTTTCAATAAACTTAGCGAAATAAGACAAGCGATACAGCCGCGTGTGCGCAGGAAAAGCGCGCAACATCTTGGGGATTTCATATAAAAGGAAACCTTCCGCACCCTCCTACTTCTACTGCTGCGCACTCACACATATACACACACATATATGTACCCGGAAATACACTAGGGGATGGATTTTCCCTCGAAAATCCGCGAACACGACGACACAACGCCGATGCTAAACAAGAATCGGGGAGCAATAACTCGAAAGTGCTTTCTCAATATTTGTGTCGTTGGGAGTGGAAGGAAGAAGGGAAGGGAAGGAGAGTGAAATGAACGATGTACACGCGCGCATCGTTCATTGATTCGTCAATGCGAGAGATTGCGATCATACATTGGGTATATATACATACATATGTATGTATGTATATATGTGTGAGGGGTATATGAACAAGAGTCTGAGATATTTGCAGACGGAGCTGCGGTTGGTTATGTTATCGTCTTGCGCGTGCGTTTCCTCTCCGCTTCGTCTCATCACGTGAAAAAGTAGTATTTTCTCAATATTGGCGAATCATGTGCACGGTTGTAAGAAGTATATCGGAGGTTCTGCATATATATTATGTATTTTAATATTTATGTAAAGTAAAATAAAGTTTTTTACTTACGTGGGTTGCGTTATAGAATAAAATGACGTGAAATGTTTCTTTTTTGTGTTATTCACTTATGCGAATGACTAATACATATAGTAAAGGGACGAGACTTCTACTGACCCAATTTCGTAATTATGTATCAGAATGTGCTAGATATTTTTTTTTGTCAACCGACAAATGTACGTTACGTGACCAGAAATGGTTTCGACTATGATTTCATTCATTATTTTATACGACCTTTTTTACATAATATCGTCATATCATACAAAAGGACTAGAATAATGAAATACTAAACCTGAAACAAGATCATAACGTGAGCTTTATAAAAGTTATAAATGAATTCTACAAAATTGTTTCACAATTAAATCGTATATGCTTTATTTACATTAAATATACTATAGTTTGAAGTTATATACATGAAAGGTATACTTTAATTGTAAGATTTATAGGTTTCAGATATTTTTTGATCGATATTACTTTCATGAAATAAAATTATATCTTAACTGTACAGTGTCCTCGTACTTTTCGTTCAATAACAAATACGTTTTAGCTTTCAAACAACATTTTTATTCTTACATAAAGAATTAAACTTTTACAATCACATTCAACACTTTACAAAAACATAACTTCTACGCCAATTACAACATCTTCCCACCACCTTCGACGACAGAGATATCTTGTTCACCTCCGCGCGTAAATTTTTAATCTCTTTCCCTTCACCCACGCCAAGTCGAATCCTCCAAATACGCTCGCGGCGTAACGCGTAGATAAAGTCGTTTCCCCTTCAAGCGAAGCAGTAAAAAGAAAGGGCAAAGTCCCGACGACGTCGTCGTCGTCGTCGTCGTCGTTGTCGGCACAAAGAAAAAGCCTGGCCGAGATGTCGGCTTGCGATAAGACGCGATGGGACAAAGTGCGTCGTCGTCGTAGTAGTAGTCGTCCTTTCCCTCGGTCAATTCATGAGATGATTTATGCAGAGTCCGCGTCTCGCGCTGGTAGCGCTTTCGATAAGACTAAGCTTGTCTCATGGGTTGAAAGTATCCTGGATGTCGAGTCCTGGAGGGCATAATCTCACGAGATGGGTTACCCGTGTGTGTGTGTGTATGTAGGGGGTGAGCTTTTTTGGAGATGTGAATTAGCAGAGTCATGGTTTCTTGATATGAAGGCGTGTAAGGGAGGCGATAACTATGATACATGGTTTTTGAAGAAAGTTAAAATAAAACCAAATGAAATCCTTATGTTTACCCTATCTAAATCTTGAACAAGCTCCAAGATATGTTGCGGCATTCAATAATCAGAAGGAGAAACTTTATTGACTCGTATATAAAAAGAAATAAATGGTTAATTTTATTTTTGACACAGTTGTTTTAATTTGGAAACGGCAAGTCAATTCTCTCGCAACGATGTCGGTAAAAATAAGAATGTCCGTTTTGAGGATGTAGAATCTACATTCTAATATTAAATAAATATAATGTTATTCTTTTATAAATAAGATTAAATTTATATTTTTCTACTAATTTGACCTTTTCTTAAACTGGTTCATTTCACCAATCCAAACAAGTTCTCTAAACGTTACATTTTCCACGTACAACTGCAATTTACAATAACCAATTCACTGGTAAAGTCACTGCTCCTTCCACATACTATCACTTCCTCCATATTAAAAATCGATCGACTCAAGCAACAACAGCAGTCTCAATCAATTAAACTTTCCTCTTGCCCATGGCAACGAACTGTTATCGACTCACAATTCAAATCTATCGGAAATCAATAGAGCAGCTGGCAAACGAAACGAAAAATTACATCACGTATATATATATACCGTAACCAACAAAACCCTTCTTCCTCTCTTTCTACACGCGTAAACATTTCCCACAGCAGCCACAGGCATACGCGTACGGGGAAGATACTGCTGTAACCCCATTTCCGTTCGCCACGTTGCGCAAGGAAAACCTACACTAAAAATTATTTTTCCCCGAAGCGTGTCCTCCTCCTCCTTCTCTTCTTTCTCCCTTGTATACACCTCATTTTCTTTCCTCTATATTGGCTCTCTCACTCTCTCTCTCTCTCTCGCTTTCGCGACGCGGCAGACGCTCGCACATGTTTTATCTCCGGAACGAGCATTAAAAATTTGTTTACCCTCGGCTTGTTTTCCTACGCTATGCTGACGCAGTGTCCTTTGATGGTACACATCCTCTTGCTCCCGTGCGTTTCTCTCTAAAACGAAGTGGTATAGAGAGAGAGAAAGAAAGAGAGTAAAAAAAGAAGAGATATATCGGAGCGTTCGCTTTTATAATAAATTCAACTACTCGCCGGGGTTTCCATTTTGCGTGTACCCGACCGCGTGTGTGTGTGTATGTGTATCTCTTTTGGATCGAGCAGGCTCTCCTTTTGACTCTACGCCTCGTATAGAGCAACGATTTTTGCCCTCAAATACACATGCGTGTGTGTATGTGTACGTATATACATATATTTATACGATGTATAGGCAGCTATATATATATGTGTGTGTGTGCAGTCTGTGTAGTATACGTAGTCAGCGAGTACGAACCCTGCATGGGAAAGGTATATACTTATTTTAATGCCCGAGTAGTATAACCTATATGGCGCATTAAAATCGCAGTAAAGTTCCTGCGGCACGGAGCGCGCAGTGATACGGCTGCTCTCGTGTCGTATGTGTATGTGTGCGTGTGTACGGTGATATAAAGCTGGCCACGTTGGCTTTTCTATAAAGTTTTGAATTAAATGATTAAAAAGTCAATAGACATAAAGTTAGCCGCGATCCAGTTATATTTTCAGCGTAAATTAAGATTTACTGCGGTTTTGCCCAGTTTTTCTCCCTCCCTTTAAATATTCCGCCACTGTTCACTTTATTATTATTATTAAAATTATAAAATATCGTATCGTAAATATTGGCGTTCGGTGCGGTTATCGATTTTTTTTTTTTTAAATTCACATAAAATATACTATAAAATTAACAGAAAAAAACATCATTATCGTAATAGTAGATAATATATAATAAATATACTTTCACGCGATACCGTTTTATATTTTAACAATACTATCGTAGCTTCAAAGAACTTAAAAATTTTGAATCCTCAAGCGTACCGATCCGTCAAGCGTACAAACATACACACACACACACACACGAACGAGCTCAGGGACGAGCGCGTAAAAGCAAACTCGAGTGTACGTCGTTTTGAGTCTCTCTTTCTCTCTCTCTCTCTCTTTCGTCTCTGTGCACAGCACAATAAAACGCCATAATGCATTTACCTCCCCAGTGAAAGCAGTCGTTACGCTAAATTATAGCGGGGCTCTGTGCTTGGATGAACTCGCGTGTGCGTGCATGCACATGTATATATATATAGATATATACCGACGCAACGCATATATAGTCGGATAACGATAATTCAGTGGACTTTACTTCGTCGAGGTTGACGAGGGCGTTTATTCATCTTTAAAAGCCGACCAATTTGACGGCGAGCTTTTCAACTTTTTAGTACTGATTCGCGAAAAGAGCCGTAATCATTGTATTATTCATGCGGCACGTTCTATATGTATATAATATAGAAATTACCGTAGGGAGTATTTATTTTCGTTGACAAACATTCGACACGCAACTGCCTTATTTCTGTATAGTCTAGTTAAGATAAAAAAAATTGCTTATTTTGACGTAAGACATCAACGAGTAAAAGTTGACTTATTTTTAGAGGTATATGTATATGAGTTTTGAACAATATTCGACAACAGTAAGGTAGCAGGTGTATTTTATGAAAATTTTCATCTCGAATCCGTAATCAGCGGCTCAAAGAAACTATCGACTCCTATGTAAATAGAACCTTTTGAAGTCTTGTGAATAGAAACTTGGTATTACGTGCTTTGTATATATATATATCTACATAACAATTATGCTGAACACCGGCGCTGTAGCGAGCTGTAAGTAACTGCCTCGCCGATACTGGATAAATTGAAAATTACAGGGGAAGAAACGGCCTAGTTATTCTTATAACAACTTATCAACAAGTTTGTGGTAACTTAACTGTTCTTAAGAATTCAACAAATTACTCGTGGTAATAGAGATTCCGTAGAATATTGGATTTTTTCTATTTTTATAATACTAGCTACATTAAACGCGTTTCGCGCGTACTATTTATTTATTTACTTATTTTTTTGAGGTTATATGATCATGTAAGTTTCAATTTAATGTTTGTTTCAATGAGTTTAAATTATACGATAATGATGTAATTTTGATAAATACAATAATGAAATTATCTTATGCTATTTTAATTATTCAATTTTAAATGCTTAATTCAAGAATTCCATCTTGAAAATTCAAACATATTCGATTCTAGCGCCTATTTTACATAGACCAATCAAATGAATCAACAACAACTAATGAAAACTATTTAAGAGAAAATATTGAGCCAACTAGTTAAGATAATGTAAGGTAAGAAAATATAACACTTCAGTACATAAACAAAAATAATTCCAATTCGCACTGCTACTGCTAACACAACCGTTCAATTTACAAATTTTCTTCATCCCCTAGACATCCTTTGAAACCAAAGATAACTCTATATAATCAGACTTCACCTAGCGAGCATATTTCTCAATAAACAACGCGAGCACCAAAAATTAGCAAACAAAGCCAATAAATATCCTGCAGCTCTCGCATACCCACACACATACATACGCGCGTTTCGACGTTTAGCGAGGTGAAATTTCCCCTTAAGCCAAGCGCCAGAAGCAACTCTATACTCAATCCGCGGGGAATCGCCCCCCATTCCCTTCATCCCACCCTCCACCTTCCTCACACAACGCGCGGTCACATGCTTAATGCGGGCTAATGAAACCCGGCGAGTATTATTACCAATTTCGCGACACGCCAGGGGACGTATTATCAAAATATATTAGCGCGCCACTGCGGCAATCTTTGGATATTATCCAATTATCGTGGAATTAATGGCGCGTGTGCATAGGCTGCCGACTATGTGTGTTATAACACATTACGTAGTATGATTTTTAGCCGAGAGACGAAGTAAAAGCTAAAAGTTTTCAAAAATCAATTGCGCGTTGTATTCTCTTGCGATGACGAATTTGTCGGGTTTTAGCCGCGAATGCATAGGGGGGTAAGGGGGGGATATTAGGGAAACTCGAAAATCCTACCGCGTCTTGCGCTGTTATATGAGATGAAGTTTCGGAAACTTTTCAAAAGTATGAATATATGAATGACATCGAGGCTATGTATGGATGTGTATATATATATATATATATATATATATATAGATACGTGCTCGCGTTCTCTCTCTCTCTCTCTCTCTCTCTCGTGTGCCTAATAAAATTTTCATGAACTCAATGCTGTAGGACCGTATTTCAGAGTTAACGGGCTTATACGAATGAAATGTCTTTAGGATTGCGACGCCGTTCGCGAAATAACGTTTAATCCGGAAATTTGAACGTCATTTTGGAAAGCGAATTAAAAGTTAGTTGCAGTCGGTCTTATCAATAATTTCTGGTAGAACAGCTGTTTCTCGTACCAGTATAGTTCGTCTGATTCGGATGCTGAATTATTTCGAAGTAGCAAGACGCAAATATGATAGAATAGCAAAAGAAAGAAGCATTAGTGAATAACATTAATAATTATCTAAATGAATATATTATGTAATATCAAGTAGCTGTCTGAATAAAATTATCTAACAATAATATCCTGCTGTTAGAGTTCGAAAAACATGACCATATTACACTTCCTAAATAAGTTTTCATCCATAACATAGCTGTCGAAAATAATAAAGAAATTCGCGAAACTTTTATTGCATTCGAACAGAGTGGTTGTTTTGCATCTGATCAACTGACAAACAAACAGACGAATAAATAAGTGGAAAAAGTTCTTTGCATATTTTTATTTACACTGGAATACGGGTAAAACTAGCGCGATTTCCATGAATACTATGTGGGCCGTGTGTTATTTCGAAAAACTTGTATAAATTTGCACAGACTTGCATAGGACCGTATACATTTTCATGAAGATAAAGGGAATGGATGTACGCGTAGACTGACAAAACACGACAAAAAGTTCATAATGTGCGTAACGCGAGAATGGTATGACAAAACATGAGAAGCAACGTTGTTTATTCAGTTACTGAGCTTTGACGGCACCTGAATATTTGATACTAGAGTTAACAACACATACGAAGTAACATTATGCTTTCGAATATTTATATAGCGACCAGAACATTGTACTTACCTCTCAGCTTCGAATATGGTTTATTAGGTAAAAGTTAATAAGAAAAACCGTCGTTATCAGCGATTCCTAAGCAATAGCAAATATTTAAAGTTCGTTCACCTTCTTTATATCCTAGCTACCGTCTGATCGAGCTATTTTCAACCTGCCACTCAGTCAATCTAATATCGCGCATAAATAATAAAAAAAACTACACCCAATCGCTCTTTACTTCTGATACCCACCCCCCCAAATAAAAACACGTGAACCACAACGCACGCCTGTTGAAACATTAACCCTAATAATAGAAACCTTTATATCTCGACCTCTCGCTATCTTATCCAACAATCTTACCACCAACCATCCTGGTTACCATTTAACCGGTCGTCAACGTCGCATGAAATAAAAATGCTACGTATATATACAGCACACAAGCATATTCATCACTCGAGACTGCCCTGTCGCGTTCATAAAGAAACAATAACCGATAAAGGGAGGTTGTGCGAGCATTATAGGAGAAGGGTATAGGTATAGAATGGGAGGTTCGAAACAGAGCTTGAAAAACATGTCGAGTCGTATGGGAGAGGGAGAAAAAAAAGCGTAATTTTTCACGACCGCTCGACGTATAAATCAGACAAGGATCTTCGCGCGCGCGTGTGTTTCACATTTTCTTTTTACATAGAGCGATGCGGGTGGAGCTGCTGGTATGTGTTCCGTGTCGAATCGTTAAAGTGCTATCTGATACATTGAAAATCATTGAATAGAGGTGGGTTTGAGTGAAGTGCTGGAGAATGGGAGGTTGGTAGTGAGCTGGAAAAGAGAGGGTAGAGAAAATAATAGAGAGGATGAGTGGTATGTCGATTAGGGAATTCATATATGTACGTACGGTTCATTGTGGATGCATGGTTTTTGTTCTGTTACTTTAATAAGCCTGTATATGCCAATTAAGCGTTTGGAAATTTTACCTTATTCATGAAGTTTGAATTTCACAATTAACTTATTAACATTTATTCATTAGGAATATCGTTTTCCCACGTACATTTTTAAAATTCAACATAACTAAAAACATACATTTTATTTCAATTACTCAACAAATACAATAATAAACCATTTCAGTTCCTTCCTCTTATATTTACATACCAATTCGTCACTTTATTTTAAAAATATCAACATTGTTTTAAAAGTTTCAACGGTATACTATTTTACACCGTAACTACAATCTCCCAATAAACTTTCCCAGCAGCACTCAACCCAACACAACACTGCGGATCCCCGCTACGAACGTTCCCCTGGCGCCTCCTTCGATCGACGCCTCCAACATTTTCCCGGCCATCGCGCGAAATCGCCGTTGAGAATCACCTCACGTGCGTCGTGTGGTACTTTCGTGTTCGAGTACAACACTACGCAAAACTGCCCGCTTTTTTTATCTCTTTATGGTGGCTACGTATGCACACGTAGATTAGGCAATGAGTATACCTTTTTATTGGTGAAGGTTTCGTTAAATGATTACGTTAAATGTGGTGGGTAAGTGATTTGTAAATTAGTTGGTAATTTTTTATGTATTAATTGAACGATTTTGTTAAATGAATGCTAATATTCTTAATTCGTAGGTATGCTTTAAAAAAATTGTTTTTTTTTTTATAAAAAAAAAATTATAAACGACACTGTCTGACTATACTCGTACTGTAACTACTACGTTTTCTATGCATATATAAATCATACTATTATCCGTTGATAATGAATGAAACAACAATAAACGAAAGAACATTATTAGCAACAAGATGAAAATCTCGTATCCACTTTCCCCCAAAAAAAATTGATAAACCACAACAAATCACTCCACTTTAACTGTACGTTTCCAACCAAACCACGCAGCTGCACACAGCCTTCAAACCCACTTTTTCTCCTCTACCTCTTCCTCCCCTCCACACATACCACCCGAAAAAAACCCGAATCCCCAAACGGGCCACTGACCGGAATTCCCGGCCTCGAAACCGTAAAATATTCAGCAGCGCTCCGCCGTTTCAAGTTTCACGCGAACGCGCGTGGAAAACAGCCCCCTTGTCAAGTTCTTTGGCGGGCGGCAGGTCTTTTGTACCTTAGCTATATATACCTGCACGTTCCGCTCCTAAGTAACCCGAGAACGCACTTGTTCGGATTTATGCTTTTTACTGCGCGGTGTACGTGAGTACTGTAGCTGCGGCAGCGGCGGTGCTATCTGTGACCGTAAAGCAACCTAAGCTCAAGCCCGGGTATGAGATGGAGAGACAGAACGAGAGAGAGAAAGAAAGAGACAGAGAGAGAGAGAGGAAGTTCTGGTGCATTAGGCTGATTGTGAGGGGTGCGAGCGACGTTTTATCAGGTTTGTGGTACAACGCGGTACCGCAGAGGTCTTGTTTCATCGCGGTTGTCATTTTTTTTTTAAGTCGATCGTTGAGAATTTCTTTTTTATGGGGTAATATTGTTGAAAGGATTAAGATTGAATGAATTTTAGGGTACAATTTATGTAAATAATTACAAACTGATAATATTGAATCATTGCTAATTTAGATTCAACGTTATATCGTCAGGCTATAATCATTTACCGACTGATCGATCATTATTACGTGCGAGTATATTTACACAGCTCAACGCTGCCCATCGTTACCACTGTAATGCAATTATGATACGATCACCAGCAATTATCATTATTGATTTAGCTTTAATGCCATGGCTGGAATAACAATTAACGCTGTCCCCTCTCCTTCCCCTCGGTACTTAAAGTTTATAAACACTGACTGTTAATCTACAATAACAGCTATGAAATAAAGATAGCAAGAAACCGAATCCTTTATCAAACTATATTTTTAAACTGTATAGAGCTGCGTATATATAAGTGCTTATGCTTCGTAACGCACAAGCCACGTATGGCTGTGCACGTCAACGCTTAATGGCTTATATATACATACACATATAACTATATAGATACAAGTGAGGTACTTAAAATATGAAGCGTTACTTACGCCTTCGTTATGATTCCAGAATATGTATGCCGGTGGCTCTGGACTGTGCAGCACGATGCAAGTCAGGTTGATCGTACTGCCACGGTCGATGTAGAGATCCGGACCGCCCAGGATCTCGGTCACCGGCTCTGAAATTCAAATGGCAATTGTTCAGTTGAACGGCTATTGTCGCAGTTTTGGAAGAGGAGGAGGAGGGAGTGCATTTAACATAGTTTTCATTTATTTTGTATCGTATAGAACTGTCGTATGTGGGAGTAGTGTTATAATTGGTGTTACAAAGTTACTTAACAATATATATATATATGTACACACACACACACACACACACACACACATATATATAGGTTTATTTTTAGAGTAAGCTAGAAAAGAATAATGGATAATGATTTTGACGAAAAAAAGTTATTTCATCAAATGAAGAAACGTTTCTATTCCTTCTACTTTTTCTAGGTTGATGAGAAAGACTATTTACAGAGTACACACATACACGCACACACCTTACATGATTCGCCTTATATGATTCGCCAACGTGTAACGCTTCAAACTACGTTTGAGTAAGATAAGATATACAAGACCAAAGTTTGACATTTATTGTCAAAGTTACCTGATTAAACTCTGGCTATATTAACTGGGTAAGTAGAGTTCTGTCCACACCGAGAGTGCTAAAATCTTTGCGGTTATTACCTGCAATCTTAACCCTCATAAAATCAAAATAATTTCTTTCCTTTAAACAATCTACAACCAAACACATACATACAGCCAATCTCATCATTTATCAAAAAAACAATTAGGTGTCTCTCTTACCACAATAAATTCAACAATCATGATGACCCAGAACCACAAAACTTCTTTTTCTTTCATTTCCCAATAAATTCACTTTCTCTCTTCTCTTGTAAAGATTTACGGAAGACCGGGCAAACAATCAACGCGAATGGCTCACACCACTCGCTTTATCCCCTTAAAACATCTGGGCTGTCAAAGGCATCGCATACAAAAGACGCGCGATTTTACATCCTGTATATAGCTCAGCGACGAGAACGTCGGCCACTTACGCGGTCCCCTCGCTTTTGATCGAGTGGGGAGTATCGGACCGGTCATTCGTCTACTATTGTGTGACCGTATATACACATATACAGAAGAGAGAGGGAGAAAGAGAAGTGAGTATTTCAAAGGACCAAGAGGGAAAGATATACTTTTCAAGGGGGTTAGCGGTCAAAAAAAAATTAGCATTGTCCGGAGTGGTCCGTGCGGGTGCTTTTGTGAAGACGGTGCTTTTTCACGGGCTGTTTGGTTACCGAGTGTCATTGTACCATATATGCATGGTATAGTGAAGAGAAGTGTAGTATGGGTTTGTGAATAGTGGGATGACGAAGGTCAGTGATACATGCAGGGGTTTTTGAACTTTCATAAAAGATCTGTTTAGATTTGTCGTAAAGCGATATACAATACAGTAGAGGAGGAAAATTCACAGAGATGTGCGATACCAATCGCCAATTAGTACTGCGCATCTCTATAATACCGTAACATCGCTTATAATGGCTTTCAAAACAATCGCCTCGAGCTCTTCTCGTATCAATGCCTACTCACCAATTCCCACACATCCACATTCAAGGTTATATCCTATTCTCCGATCAGGTTTCCTAATCGTTTCGCCCTTTCTACTCTAACCACTGAAATCCACGATATATATTTCGTACAAAATTGTTCGAGCGAAGGCGACCCTTGAAACGTTTCGTTCGATATGTTACTGCGACACAAGTTGAAGCTCTAGCTAAAGGCTAAATCGTTGACGACGACGAGTGGATGCGTCGCAAAGGGAGAAGGAGGAAGGAGGAGGTTTCTAACGTTGGAGATTCTCGCGTCTTGATGCTTGGCACAAGGTAGCGAGGTAACAAGATGGAAAGGAGAACGGTTGTGGTGTTGTGTGTGGAAAGCGGTGATACTGTCTGTGTGGAATGCATGTTTCTGAAGTCGACGCTCGAGTGCAACGATACATGACTACGTCAATTCGGTGGTGAGTTTGTTGAGATTTCATTGAGGTTTTGCTCGGCATGAGTTAGCGTTGCTTGATTATTTAAACGGATTGTAAATATAGAAGAGAATCTGAATGTTCCATTGTACTTTGATATTTAGTTCAGCTATTAAAGTCGAAAGAAATCATCAAAATACGCATAAGATTTGTTGTTACGATTTTTACGAGAAATGTATATAAAATACAAAAATAAAAAAATAAATAACCAAAGAAGAAAACGATAATATCGGTATACAATTACTTATATAGGGTTTCGACATCTCTACAATAGATATAGTTTCAAATTTACGAATTCGCATATATATCAACTTTGTTATTTTCAGAAATACCTTCAAACTCTCCCCAGCCACAAAATAATGAAGTCATTAAAAATCAGCCACAAGCCAATAATCACTTAGAGATCCCTCTATCCTTAAAAGAGAACGAACAACCTATTCAATATCCCTCCTAAATTCTTCCCTAGAGACATCGCGTCATCCATTTGAAAAAGTTTTATAAAAATCATGAGCCCTCGCAGCGTTGAGCCTGCAAGAAGGTGAATTATTAGCCATCGTGCACACATACTCACTACACGAGGGCGTAAAAGAGCCAGTGCTGCTGCTGCTGCTACCTTTGCTGCACGCGATAGGGCCACATCCACACACATATATATACATATACGTATATGCGCGATAAATCACGCGGACGCGCGGGAGAAGAAGCGCGATTAATCAGGCCTCGATCGCGCGACGTTCACCCCACGCTCTCGTTTTCTTCTACCCCCTACTCTCTCTCCTAAGGGAGGCTTTGTTTCGTCGCTGTCCTTTTTTTTTTCTCTCTCCGGGGATGCGTGCAGTAGCGGTAGGGCGGTTGGGCGATGGAATTATTATAGTGCTGAGGTGAGTGTACGGGTGATACGGGGATGGATCTAGGATCTAATTGCAGTTTGTCTTGAGGGGGTAGGGTTTGATTTATGGGTGTAATCGTCGAGAGATGCAGCTGCGGGTGGGTATGTGTACGTGTGTGTGTGGTTATTTATGCGCGGGTTGCTGAATGAAGAACGAAGTGGTTGGATTTTTCGTGTAAGAATGATTGGTATGGTGCCGATGGAAGGGGATGTCGAGGCCAATTATAGATTACTACATTGGATTTATCGTGACTTGAGTTCATTTTTGTGTGGGGTTTTTTTAAATTATTGTGGTAATCAGATGTTTATATTGGGGTGGTAAATGTTGGGTGAGAAGGATAATGAATGAAAATCAAGAATTGAAAGGAACAACGGTAAATTAGGATAGTCTGAGAAAAGTTTGATGCGTGATTGTAAACGAAAGCTGTATTAAATGTAAAAATAGTATTAAACGACTTTGCTATTGTAAGTCTTTTATTTAGCCTTCTTTTCTCGCAACATCGATAAAACTCGTAATAGCATTAGCATTCGATTGAAACTGTATGCTTTTTCGGTACGTTGACTTTGGTCGCTTCGAAAAATCGTCTCTCTTTTTTTTTTTTACTAAGTAATCCTATACGTAACGGTATAATAGATGAAGTTATAAAACTTTATGGAGTTGATACCTTTTGACATCCTCATAAAAAGAAAATGGGTGGATATTTCGCGAGGCTCACGGTGTGCAGCGCTCGACAGAAAAAAACGTATTTTCGTGCAACTATATAACGATTGATAAATCAAAGTGAACGTATTTTTCGAGAAAAAAAATATATATATATATATATTTGTTGATGTCAAAGTTCAACGAAAGCGGATGACGTTTATGTCATTTTTAGATATATATAGTTAAATGTATTTTCCTCTCGAAACGGTGGGTATCAATTCGAGTTTTTGAGTCGACAATTTTTTAAGGCACTATCAATAAAAACTGCTGTATTTTATTTTCGATAGAATTGATTTCCGCTGATACTATATAGTTATATATATATTTCGCCATAGTCGGCGTCTTTTTCAATATAACATTGTAAACATTTTAGATCAAGTTTCGTATAAAATATTTATAGTATAAAATATTCCAAAAGAACTTGTATCTTCGAAAAACATGTATACAAACAGGCCCATTTATAAAATACGTTTATTTCTCAAACACACACTTTCAACCTACAAAACATCCAGATTCTTCGTTTTTCATTTACCTATAAAAATCATTAACCGATCGTTATACTTTCACTCCAAAACACATCATAAAATATTCATCGAAACTGAAATCCCCGCATTATCTCTATGACGCATCTCTGAACCAAATTAAATCCCTCTCCACTAAAAAAACGCATCGATGTAAAGTCATACATGCGCGTCGAATAAAAAAAAAAGGTAAAAAAAGATCCGTCCCCCCCCCTACATGGATAAAGCCATCGGTGAATCGCGTTATATACAGCGGAACCGGCATCAAAGCCCTTTCCTCCCTCCCTTCCTCATCGACGCGTCGAAACGCGAGAGCGTTGCAGTGATAGAGAGGCAGTCGCGTTTGATCGACGGGCAAAAATGGAAACGCATGGTGTGTGGGTGGAGGAAGGGGATAGAGAAATATAAGTTTGGATTAGATTTCCAATGGAGTGGTTCGGCACCGGATGGCGGCTTTGATTTTTGGCCGCGATGAAACGCAGTCAGGTTTGCTGAGCCTGATCGTCCCCTTCTGATGGCTTTTATGCCGAGACCACTGTTCTATTAGGGATAACGCTGATTTTCAGAGTTTAGTTGTAGGTTTGATGAGATCTGGTGATGGATTGTATTAATAAAATGTTAGAATAATAATGTAAAAGATTACGATTAAAATTTAGATTTAATAATATTAGTTTGTTTCTAAAATTTCTAAAATTTATTTGAAATTTCTAAGTTTATTTATTACAATTGTTTGGGAAATTTTATTGTTGAAACAACTAGAATTTTAATACACGTGTTTATGATGCAGAAATAGTATTAAGTAACAGACTTTCGTGAATAATAACGTAATTTTTAGAATAAAATTCCTTTACAAAAGACGAGCAGCGAAACTTTACTTCATACATTTTTCAAGGAAAATAACGAAACTGCGCGTGGTTCACTATAATATCCCGATGTGGTCTACGGAGTTTCAAATTTTCTGAATTTCACGGTTGGGAAACTTCTCTTACGAGGCACACAAAACAATTATAAAGCCGAGAAAGAAAGAAAGAGAGAGTGAGAGAGAAAGAGAGATAGAGGGCGAGAATAAACGAGAGCTGCGGAAAAGGAAATAGAAGTAGTTGAGAGAAAATAAATGAAAAATAGTCAAATTTAAAAATAAATTGGGATTTTCAAGAAATATCGGGCACTTCTCACTGCCAATATATTAGTTTAATCAACGCTCGAAAATACCCTACGAAAAATCCTGGCTGCGAGCCATATTTTTCGAGAACAAATTCCGGAAATCCCCGAATAATAGTATCCAAAGGGAAACAATTTTTGCACTTCACACGCGCTATTTTAATTGGTATCCAACTCGTGCCTACCTTTTCACCGATATCCCATTGCCCCTCGCCATAAGTCCAGAAAATACACACTCATATTTTACTTTATTTTATTTATAAAATTGGTTATTTAGGCCCCTATACTATATAGTAGTTAATTACATGATTAACATTTTAAAAGGTATATACAATATTATTTAAAACCCCTTTTGTGTGTAAAACACTGGTGCTTTTAGTTCACCAACATTATATGTACAACGAATGCAAATACAGTTACACAGAAAGAATTCGGGAAAAGACGTGGCGCGAAACACAGAGACCAAACGCGCTCGGAAGGGGCGGAGGCAATAGCGAAAAATAGACAAAGTCGCGGTTGGGATATAGAGTGACGCACACACACACGAGGGAGAGAGAGAGAGAGGGAGAGACAAAAAAGACGAGAGTACACGTGATGCGCCCGCGCACCTTTTGCAAGGGAATGAGAAATTTGTACTTGGATAGAGGAGAGAGGGAAGAGGAGGCCGATCCGGGAAATTTCGATTTCGATCGTAGGGGGAGAGGAAATGAATCTCTACATATTCTATTTTTGGCTTATCCGTCGAATTCGATGCGGCTGAAAATTCGACGCCGCCACCGCGTCTCGTTCTCTCGGGCTTTATATACACCCGTACTCTAGCTACACACACTCAACGGTCCTTTTCGTTCTTTATCGTGTATGACGGGGGTAGGATGGTGGCCGCTCTTATATTGACCGGCTGTATAGAGCTAGACGGAAAAATATGTTTTGCGAATTTGACGCTGGTAATTCGGAGATTGAACTTGTTGAGTATGACGCTCGGTGTACATTATTACGTTAGTCTTATTGGTATATGTTTGATATACTGAAAAGTTGTTTGCTTAGCAGAATTTTATTAATTAAGCGGAATTTGAATAATAAACTAAAGATTTTTTCGTGATGAATAATTATGAGATTACTTTTCGTTATTCAAATTAAATATTACTTTATTCCCTTCAAACAATATACGTTCGACTTTTGTTTTTAATCTTTTAATAATTTATTGTTTATTTTTTCGGCAAAAATTATTACGGTATATATCTCGAAACTATTGTTTTAATTTTAACTGAAACATCGTTTTATTTACAATCGTTTGATTCCACTAACGTTTCTTCTCTCGCCTCTAAAATCACAAACACGTAAATTAGCGGCCACTACACGCCGCGCTATTGTTGTTCCTTCACCGGCAATTTCGTTAGTCGAATAAAGCCTCGCGCCCCCGGCCGATTATCAGATCGACGTATTGAATCGACGCGGCTCTTGAAAAATCACGTAAAAAGCCAGCGGCGTATACACATATACATATACACACACACACATATTCACGCACAAAAGGTATAGCGAGCGTGCGAACTACAGACCGAGAGAGAGAGAGAGAGAGGGAAAACATCGACGCGCCGCGGCTGTGCCACTCAATCTCCTATTTTAACACAGCCGGAAAATCGTAAAAATGGGTTTTTTAACCGGACGCGCGTTTCGCCGATATTTCATCGAACGCCTACTAATATTTTCTCTCTCTCTCTCTCTCTCTCGTGTGCGCGCTCTTTGTGATGGGGGTGAAAAACTGAAGTACTATATGCCGTGAGTAAACCCACGCAATGTGCGTGCGTGTGCATACATCCCCGCGGGATATAGAACGCGGATGATATTTTCGCGTGGGTATCAGTACGTGGGAGGAGAAAAATGTACACGCTACTGATTAGTTTATGCAATGCTAAGGCGTGATGTAATTTCGACAACTGCTCATTTTTTATGTAGGCGTATCACAGCTATTGTACTATGTAGTTTAACGAGATATATCAAGAAATTTATGCAGCTTTGATGGTTACTGCGTTGTTTGGTAAGCTCAAATTATGAATATGATACACGGAGAATATAAAAAAGAAGAAGAACGCTGAAATTCATAAAATAAATCTAGACAACATATCATAAGAAACTGAAATTTTTTAAAATTCCATACATCTCCGCACACCCACACATACACAGCGTACATCTCCAGTTATGAATACCATATTTTTCTTCTGGCACAAGAAAGGAGAGAGCGAGAGAGAGATCGGAAACGCGAATATGGGGAATGCGAACTTCCTTATCGTCCGAATTCGCCGGATGAGTTTCGCTTGTGGATGCACGTGCGGGTATGTGATCGAGTACGTTCGAAGATTCTTTCGGGTAATGGGGGAGGCAGCCTTGCGAGTAGGCGTGTATCTCGTACTGAATGGTAAAGGCGCGACGTACCATGGAATATATTTTCTTCCAGACTGTGGCGCGACGTTGGGTGTAATATAGGTTGGCGTTTGGAACTACGATTTGTATAGACGAGGATAGAAGATTTTTGGAAAAATTATCTTTAATATTATCAAAATTTTAAATCCTCTGTGTATTTACTGCTTAAATATATTTTTAGAATTAATTTTAATATAGTGATAATATTTTTATTAAAATATCGGAAAATACATCAAAATTACATTTTATTTACAAAAAGTAAAGAAAGAAAAAAGAAACGGTTGCATCGTGGGAAAACACGCGTGTGCGTCTATTTTATTTTTAATAAAAAGTTTTATTACATTTTTCGACACGCTTACATGCTTGTAAAAAGACGGGGGGTAAAAAGTTGCACGAAAAATATTAAAAATTTTAATTTTCACGAAATACCTTCGACGGAAATTTAGCGCGCCTCTTCGTGTCTTCGACCTCTGCATTCCATCCCTTTCTCTCCTCTTTGGATTGAATCTCATTTTTTCACAAAATTTCCTCGCTTCTTCGCGAAAATAAAAGTAAAATCGCCCCGTCAACCGGCATCGATGACTCGAGGTCGTTACACTCGTCTCGGCTTCGTAAAAAGTAACGAACTTGACACCGTGAGAGAGAAAGAAAGAAAGAGAGCGTTGCACTATCTCCAGCAACCGGGGACGGGAAAAACTGGCGATTTCAGCGAAAGAGGTGGCAGAGTGAAGAAGAAAAAGGGAGAGAGATGGATTCAAGAGAAGGTAAGTGAGAATGCGAGACAATGAGTCTGTAAATAGGATTTATTTTGAAGAATGAGAAAAAAGGAAAATAGAATTTGATGTTAATTTTAGGGTTCCATTTGACGAGAGTAGTAGCGAAAAATTCTTTTACTTGAATTATTGTAAGTGAAGTAGGGAAGTGTTAAAAGTATACGGCTGCCTTAGTGTAAAATGTATGATTGAAATTTTTTTATAGTCCATAAGGCGCGATGTTTCATGTAAAATATAGTGTAAGTAGTAAAAGCCAGAATATTATCAGACTACTGGTCGTATTGTTCATGTATTTGACAAAACGTATTTTATCTGAAATGGTTTAATTAATGAAGTGCATTATTTTACAATGAAAAATACATGAACTCATTTATTCAAATACCATTAAAGTATAGAACATCAAAGTAAATATTAATTAAATCATCGACATCCACATGAAATATTAATCATATAACTTATTGAAGAAATCAACTTATACATTTTTAATAACTCACAATTTCAGTATAATATAGATTCGATTATTAATTATGGATAAGTCATTTATTGTCATAATATGTAAATTTTATAATCCAATAAAATAAAAAGAAATTAATATAAACTCGCTGACAATTGAAATTTGATTCACTTCATTGCATTGTTAATTATCAACATAACATCGAAATAAATTACCAGGAAATATTAATTACAAAATGAATATTCCCGATATCACGCGTTGATAACCTCCACCGACTACTCGTATATATACCGTCATATTTAAATGTAAATTCGACACTCTACTCTTTCCACTTATAAAACCATTACAGTGAGCAACACACAATACACGCAAAGAGAAACGGCGCGCATGTAACCTGAGAAACTCGAAGAAAGTCTAAACTCGCGCGCGCGCTCGCTCACGACCATCGTCCAAAGCGAAACAACTCGAGTGCATCTCTCCTTCTCCCTTCTCGTAAGAAAACTCACCCCTACAGTCGTTCTCGCTACTATCGGTCGCGCACCTCGCAAATGGAATATAAACTCTCTCTCTCTCTCTCTCACTTTACTCTCCTCTTTCCATCTCTCCTACTCCCACTCTTCTCTTTTATTTGTCCGAGGACTTTGGCCTCGGAGCAGAAGTTTTCCCGCTGGCTGCTCGCGTCGGCGGTTACTTTTAAAGCCATCGGGGCCATTTCCCACTCGAACGCGCGGCTTTAATCGGCCTCTGCTACTTTATTGTTTTTATCGACAAAGGCGAGTGCGCGCGGGCTCGCGCGTAATCTGCCGCTGTGCGCTTTATGACCGTAAGCGAGCGCAAACTCGTATATATATATATATATACAGAGAGAGGGTGGGGCTCGCTTTTGTTAGGAGGTGTGGTTTGTTCGTTGTTGTTGTGTTTGGGCTGTTGTTTTTTTGAAGTGGGAGAGGGAGAGAGAGAGAGAGAGAGAGAGAGAGAGAGAGAAAGCAAGCGCAAGCATTTTGAAGAAGGTGAGTTTACAGGGGGTTTATTGGTTGGTGATGCTAAAGTTTCGTATATGGTTATGAGTGGAGGAGGAAATGTGTGTAAATTACTTGCGAATTGTTTAGGATAATTAATGGCGTGGTTCGAGAGGAAGAAGAAGTTTAGGAGTAAGGTGATAGTTTACAGGTGTTCGCGTCATTTTTACGGGTAAGGGTTTGGGACTCTTTAAAATTACATTTTTAGATCACGCGCCCTCGCACGCT
>JAYJLV010000011.1:14856295-14925320 GCA_036873485.1 Torymus texanus
TATTCACTAATGTTTCGGTGGAGCAATTTTAACTAATCTTTAGTGGTTTTTTCACTAATTCAACTTTAGAGAGTACACCTTTTTATTATATACATATATAATATTTTAATTCTTCTAATTGCTATAAGGACAATGAACGTTGTTAAAATATTTGTTGCCATCAGAACAACACGTTTGTTGAACAAACAAAACATTGATAAAAATAAAATTTAAAAAATACCAATTTTTGGCGATCAATATTCATTTATTGAAATAATACAAGCTTTTGCATCCATTGTATACGAAAATTTCAAAACTCACCAATCAATGTTACATTTAACCATTGAACAAACAAAACTCACCGACCAATTCACTCAATCCTCGCTTATCTTATAACCAAACCTCAACCACTCTCAACGACCCTGAACGCATACAAGACTGTATCTCCCTCTACACGCGCGTCATACATATCCCCCTACAAGCCTTTCCCTTTTATCTCTGAAACAATTCAATGCTCGATGAGGCGTAACGAGAATCGGAGGTAAAGCAAAAGAAAAAAAAGAGAGTGAGAGCGCGGATAACGGGCTGCCGACGACCCGCTTTCGCCGTCCTCTTCACCGTGCACTGCTCGTTCGGTGCAACGCAAATAAGAAGGGTGGGAGCAAAAGAGAAAGAGAGAGAGAGAGAGGAGGGTAAAAGAGAAAAGCGGGGGGGAAGGAGAGGAAAAAGGAACAACCGTGAAGAGCCACTGGCGAAAGCTTTGAGCCAGAAAAGAAACTCGAGGACGTCGGTCTACGCGCGTCATGAGCTCTTCGCGAGAGGGAGAGGGAGAGAAAGAGAGAGCTGCTGCCTTTCGCGGCACGCACGGCTTTTGGTTCACTGCGATTCAAGAAGCCCATGCGCACATATACATATATAACCATACGTTTATATATGTGTGTGTGTGTGTATATATATATATATATATATATATACACACACTTACGTGTACGCGTGTGGATGTGCGGTTTTTAGGTATATATATATACCTACGCGTGGTAAAGAGAAAGCGTTATAGCGCTAATTAAATAGGGCAGCGGGCGCAAATTTCTCTTTCTCTTCCGCACGGCGTTCTGTCCCGCATAACTATTTTTTCTCTCTCTCTTGCTTCTCGTACCAAACGTCGTTGCCTTTGTCCTGCCGTTTATTATAAATCTCTTTTGCTCTCTCTCTTCTACTCTTTCGCGTTTCACAGTTTACGTTTATTTTTCTCCCTATCTCTCTCTCTCTCTCCATTATTTATTTGTCAAAAGGCGATTCTTTCTCTCTCTCTCTCTTATTCTATGTATTGCGCTTTAAAAATTGTGTGTTTTTTGGAAAAGAGAGAGAGAGAGACAGAGAGAGAGAGAGAGAGAGAGAGAGAGAGAGAAACCAGCACTCTCTGAGCCAAGTTTATTGTTTGGCGTTTTTATTGTTTTCATTTGGGGGAAAAAAGAGAAAGAGCGAGAGAGAAAGAAGGTGGGAGAGACGGAAAAAGGAGAGCACAGGCAATAACGCTGAGCAACGCGCACGATTGCTGTAACAAACCTTTTTTACGTAATCGTTGCTACGAAGGGGCGCAGAGAGGTAAGAAGCGTAACAGAAAATTGTTTGCTACCGCTGAGAAGGTAGTGATTAGCCGCGTTGTTCTTTACGGGGAAAAATAACGTTTAATGAAAAATTCTGAACTTACGACACGCGGCGACGGTTGCTTGATTCGTAAAATCACCGCGTAATTGAAAAACAGTCTTATACTACGACTCTAGCGATTTAACGAGAGTCTATAATTTTCATTTTTAAAGTGTATAATCAAAGTGAGAATAATAAAATTGAAGGTTCGCTTATATTTACAGTATTGGCAAAACATTTGATTTATACGATATTTATAGGCTTGATAATATTGGTATATGTGACGGAGTATTTTTGTGGATCAGAATAGGGCTTTTTATTGCGAAAAAAACACAAATATTTTCTCGTATAAAAAAAAGCTCTATTCTGGTCCACAAAAATACTTCATCAAATAGAATATGAAAGAACATTAAATTCCTATCTGAAATATTGAGTTATTATTATATATATCTATACATAAACAAATAACATCCAAACAAATATCATATAACTATCAACAACGTTCTTTATTAAACACAACCATCCACTAAAATATCAATAATACAAAAACATTACATAAAAATCGCTCGTACACCATTGCATGTACCCGAAAATCGCGAGTACCACCACTATACAACCACCTTCTACCCTATACCAATGCGACCACGCCTCACTCCAAACCTTTTCCCTCATCTCCTTGCATCTCCCTCACAGCAACTTCCCATATAATCCACTGTATCCCATTAGCCTCGTTATCCGCGCGCGTTCGCGACTCCCCCATTCGTTACCGCGCGTGTATATTTATGAATAGACGATCCCTCTTAAAGCTCCTCTCTTACGCTAGAAGAGAAGCAGAGTACCAAAAGAAGAAGGAGAAGGAGAACGGAAACGAGACGCTAGCTCGGAAAAGGGAAGAGTAAACCGCTCGTCGGAATTTAAGGATGCTAGCACCGTAAGCTCTCTCTCTCTCTCTCTCTCTCTCTCTCTCCTCAGTTTGTTTATCATTTCAGCCTGTTTGCTAGCGTGCCGCATTAAAGATTAGTCGTTCCTGTTTCTTCCTTCTCTAGCTCAACCGGTTCCCATAAAAATACCCTAGCGTACTGTATATATATATAGCTACACTATAGCAAGTGCGCATGAGGCTAAGTGGATGCATCGATTTAGGGATGATTACGCGCTTTATAATACTCTCCCCACCCTCTTCGTACCGCATACACCACCTTTTCTTATATACATTGAGCAGGTAGACGACGACGACGGTAACGACGGTGCTGGCAATTTATGATAGTTTGTTAAGCCCACTATCATATGCCAGGCGACCTGAATCTCCCGGGTAAACGCGTTCTCAAGGGTTAGAGGTGGTGGTTCGCATGGTGTATTTTAAGCCACGGTTGCGTGAGACTATATATGTATGTATGTGGATATATACACGTGAGTACGCGTTGTCGTGAGGTTCATCCACTATGAAAAGTTCGTGGCTAAGAGGGGGAAAGGATTCGGTAGCGACGATGTTGTCCACAAGGGGCAAAGGTGAGATTAACGGGTATAGTGGCGTTGTGGGCGCTGGGGATTCGTTGGCGGTGATGGTGAGGAATGGGCATAGGTCGGTCAACGACTTCGCTTTCTCGAGGTTATAGAGAGTTTTTCAAGGATCTGTTGGCTGAGGAATTGAAAGTGTAGGTGAAATTTATGAGTGTGCTGTGGGGTTGTGGTTAATAAAAATCTTATAATGGTATGCAACTTTGCTGTTATTGTAAAAAAATATCAGTCATTATAGTAAGAAATAACTTTTCGTCCTTATTTTATTTTAGAAAAGATATTTTTTTAAGACGTTACCTTTTAAACTTAGGTGTAATTTACGATTCACTTTAATCAAACTCGATAAACAGATATAAAGAATTCTCAAAAGTAATCAAATTTATACAGTTTTTATAACATATCCATTAAATTTACGCGCAATATTAAAAAACCCAAACAAAACACCCCAAAATACATTTACGCAGTGTTTATCGCTAACCTATCTCGCAATCTAATATACTCCGACATCCAGATGAGCATTTTCCTCCCATTTTATTTAAATTAATCGAGACTTCTGAGGAAAATTGCTTCGCGTTTGCTCCCGCCACCCCATCTTCTTCCTTCTACACTTCCGCGTCTTCTCCTCTTTGTACATCCGTTTCGTCTCTCCCATCGGCGCACACGCGGTTTCTCACGTTATTTTATTAACGTTGCTGTTTGCTCACTCGCGCGTAACCAGCTTCTCTCTCTCCTCTGCCTATCTTTCCTTTTGACTTCATAGCCGATTCGACTTAAAAATTAAAGCGACTTCGAAGGCGGAATCGTGCCTTCATTATTCACGATCCTCGATGCTCTCTTGCCGCGCGCTAGTTGTTTTATAGGTGAGCCGCCGATGCGCCATTTGAAATTTTGAATAAAGGATGAACGCGCCACGCTAACGTTGGGAAATGGAATATTTTTGAAAGTATATACCACTATACCATCGCTGCTATACTGCTTGATATTTACACTCTCGAGAGTCCAATGCTCATTCGTTTTCATTTTGTTAGTAAAAAATAAAAAATTAAATGCCATTTCGCGGAAAGTGAGAAAAATAATCGCGCGCGCGCGCGAGAGAGATGAAATAGTACTGCTTACGGTTCTTATCATCCGCCGGAGATTTCTCTACAGCTGTATATTTATTTATCAACACCCACATGCGCCGACAAAAGCCCCCGTTACTTATATCAAGTTCGTCGTGGAATTGCAGCGGATCTGAGAGAGAGAAAGAGGGAGAAAGCACAATCTCGCTTTGTAAACATGGAAGTGCGCTTGCGAGTACGCGCGCGTTGACGAGTCTTTGAATTGTAACAATTTCAAGATTCGTCAGGACGTATTACGCGCCGTTGGTCGGGGATTTTCGATTAAAACTTTGTGATTAGAAATCGATCAGTCTTTGAAGTTTTGCGTTGAAAATAACTTGCCGACTGGCGGCAGCGTTGCTGGCAATGCGCGCTTGTGCTTGCGACGATTTCATCGAGAGTATAAATGAGAAATTTCGTTACTTCACTATTCGCGCGGGCAGAGCGCTAACTAAATTTGTGTTTCGTTCGTGATTTGTGAGCGATCATTAAGACAGAGGCTGGTTGCAGTTGTAAAATCTGGGTCAAGCCCTTCTTTCTTGCGCCATTGTCGTGATTTCCGCGCGTGACGACGACGACTACGAGGGCGACGAGTTGCTTTCGTAAACAATGTCATCTCTTTTCTCCTCGCGAGCTTTGTTTTTAATGTAATTACATTTTGTTTTTTAGGCTTGCTGGGTTTTGTTTTCGTATATCCTGCCTATTCATATCTTGCTTAATACTTCGTTTTCCGTGTATCCTGGGTGCTGAACTTTTCAAGTTTTCAAATTTAACAATCAGAGTCGTGTCCTTCGAAAAGTGGGTTTCGTTTGCTTTCAATTTATTTGATAATATAAAACTCATTAAGGATTTGAGGAAACTATATAAAGCATCGTACGGTACTTAAAAATATTATGAATATTATTTATTAATTGAACGACTTCTATCTTCATAGCTTTTTCTATTTAACCGTCAAATGTAAAGTACATTGATTTAGAAAACGAGTTTCAAACCTACTTTAATGTTTATTTTGGTTTGATACTTGACTAGAGAAATTACATTCTCTTACATACGTCTACACTTTGTATATATAAATCAGACGGTCAAATATGCAAAAGCATTTCTTCATTAAATAATCTGACGTACTTGAGTATACCATTAACAGTATGTAAATAAAAACAAGTACATCTTGTAACGCTCTTTTGATGTAAATATTCAAATGAAATCACTTAGAAAAGATGAAAATTTTCATTTGCTGTGTAATAAATTACGAAAGGTAACAAAGTTATTTACAAAATTTTACACTCAAAGTGCAACATTAATATTATGCATATTTATTATAACGAGATTCAAGCAGTTTCTGAATAATTTTCAGTAACTATTCTCTCTAAATGATACCACATTTACAAAATTTTTTTTCTTCATCAATTTAAAAAAATCATACAATGTTCCATAAGTCAGCCCAAAATCAAACCTCCATCTCTTCCCAACATTTCCCAAAAAAAACCTCGAAAAACTCCCCTTTGCTCCGAATCAAGTTCGTTCACCCTTCGTTCACCATCCCCGTTAAAAAGACCACTGAAGATTTTTCTTTTCGAGACACACTACATAAGAGGGACGTGCGCAGGCGCGCAGTCTCACTCGCCCACGTGCGCCAGTTAATTGGTGAATAATGTAGAGCCCTCGGTGCCAATCCGTTGGGCATGACGAGGCGAGGCCTCTTAGACACTCTGAATATTAATCGCGCGCGTCAGTTACACGAGTGCCCGCTCGCAAGAGACAGAACGGGGTGACGGATAAAACTGGAGCTATATAGTCTCGTGTTAATCATCGCTAACGCGAATTTAAATGCTAATACAATGACAAGAGATGACCGATCGACCGTCCATGTCCCTCGTTTTTCGTAGTGTCTTCAGACAAGAGATACTTTGTATTCACGAGTGAAATATTAATAGAACTTTTTACATTTAAGTAAGGGAAGTGAAAGATTACATCCTGTTATTCTGTCCGTATCGATTAATAAATTAATTATAAGTTGAGAGTTAATTGAATATAACATAGCTACGTGAACGTTCGGACATATGGTATTATTTTTATATGTCGGAAGAAAGAACAATGCACTTGTATACATATACTCTTTATTTTAGAATTACGCGCTTGATGGAGCGGCGCAGTGTACTAGACGGATCTCTACGGCTTTTTTCCTCTCCCATTTATTCATACCGCGTATAATGAATTTTCCATTAATCCGTGCAAACGCGGATGAGCGCGAATGTAATTAAGTAATGCATCGGTGCATTATAAGAAGAAATGAATGATTGAGCTACTGAGCGCGTTGCTGCTCAGATACTTACCCATTATTTTTCCGTCGGCGTATAACGCGGAGGAACTCAAACGTCCGTCATATCTCGTTTACGTCATGGCTTTTAAAGGTTAATTTTAGAGCGGGAGATTTCTTTTATATATATTTTTTTTTTTCATGAACACCGACGGATGATGCACTAACGCGCGGTTGTTCATAAATCAAATTTCGGAAAATTAACGGTTATAACGCGACTGGATGACTTTATTTGCGTGAAAAACAGTCTACAAAGTGGATTATAAGAATATATATGCTGATCTTATTACAAACCACGGTAATGTAAATTATGGTCCCTCGAAAAAGATC
Organism: Torymus texanus; assembly: GCA_036873485.1. Taxonomy (NCBI): domain Eukaryota; kingdom Metazoa; phylum Arthropoda; class Insecta; order Hymenoptera; family Torymidae; genus Torymus; species Torymus texanus. The sequence continues at coordinate 14,863,187 of JAYJLV010000011.1, forward strand.
ATTAAATTTCGCCTGGTATTTTTAAAATTTCCTTTACTTAACGAATCCATTTCGAAAATGCTATACTATAAACGTTTCGTATATTTAGCAGTGTTCAAAACGTCAATATAAAAGCTAAAAATATGAAACAACAATCCTCCTTCACCGCTCTCTTAAATCCAATCAAAATACAATGAAACTTAAACCATCTTCTCTCTCTCTCTCTCTCGCTCAATCCATTGCACCAAAAAGACTCTATATAGACACTTAACCGAATCGGTGCTCAATCACCGCGTTCCTTTTTCACTACTCAAACGCGATACATCACTCGTGAAACGAACGACGTCAAACAGCGCTTCTATATCTCCACGCGATCGAACGCGATGGCACTTTATTTAACCCATTCACCTCCTTCTCGTTCCACTCCCTCCTCCTCACGATTGTTCACTCTCGCAGATATTTTCATATCCGGAGGAAAACATTCAACTGCTACTACACTTCGAGCTCTTCTATACATCTCGATACGCATATATACGGGTTGTGTACCGCGTAGATATGCGACATTCCAGAAAATCGAGCGATCTCTGTCTCTCTCTCACCGCACACGTCGTCAATTATACCCTAAGGCTAGTAGACACGCTTCGCTTGCTCGGCATAACGTACGCATACACATACACGTGCACGTTTGGAGACTCACGCCTGGAGTACATAAGGCGAGCCGGTAAATACGAGCGTTTCTCTACTCGCGATACTCTCGCGTATAGCGAACGATCTCAGGACGTTAGACGGAATGTAATAGAGGTATTGGCTCCTCTCCAAACGGTCAAACATGTATATAGGCACGTAGATTCCACACGTATATACATATATACATGTATAGACATATAAGACGGAATATGATGGATACTACTCGCGCGTTTGCTAGCGTTAAGGTGCACAGCGTAAATATATACGACGAGCAAGCAAGGAGAAGCGAACTTGCTCACTATGTGTATATCTGTATGCGAGAGAGAGAGAGAGAGAGAGAGAGAGAGAGAGAGAGAGAGAGAGAGAGAGAGAGAGAAGGAGGAGGTTATACGCGTTATACCGGCCGTAATGCATACACATACGTATATACATATACATACATACTATCGAGAGAATATGCTTGAGCACGTGTATGTATGTATAGAGAGGCTGGAGGGCGAAAGTGGAGTTGGTAGAATCTTGAGTTCGCGTATGTATACTACTATACACCAGTATAGTAGCAGTACTACCCCTCATGCTTGGCCTTTACCCTTGGCCGGTTTCGTATGTCCGTCGATTAATGGGTGGGAGTAAGACGACGACGACGACGACGGTCCGGCCATCATCTCTTACGAGGTTGGGGCTCGGAGAGAGGGCGTAAGGAGCCCTGAGACGAGCAAGATGGGATTGAACGAGAGAGAGAGAAGGGAAGAACGTAGAGGGTAATGCTGGAAGATGGCTAGAGAGCACGTAGTGGGTATTGAAGGTGGAGAGAGGATGAGGTTTTTTTTTTTTATACGAAAGGGGGGAGAGGTTAATATTCTAAGGCGAATTGGGTTATTGTGAGTGACAGTTTGGCGAGGAGAGAGTGAGAGAGTAAGAGGGGTATATATTGGAGGTCGGTGTTGTCGGATCGGTTTAGGGGTATATTTTCAATGGAGTGTGGTTGAGGAGACGTCAGTTGGGATCTTTGTGAGATGGGTGTTTAGATATTATTTATAGATTTCGCTGGTATTTCTGGGTTTTTAGAAAGGTTTCAAACATTATGGTTAATGATCGAAATATTAAAGATTCTTGTATTCGTCTATTATTTAATATTTTATTTCACATGTTTTCATAATTGTGTATTCGTGGATTCTTATGTATAGATATTTTTAATACAATGAATAAATATACAACTAAACCATTGATGCTATGCGTTTTCAGCTCTAAACGCGATTTGTCCTCTCAATTCCTAGCAAAGGAAGAAACTAACTTTATCCATCAAACCATTCAATTTCCTCATTCGCGCTCATTTTCCTCACCTTACCAATTCTCTAGCATACCTTAACCTACTAACAACCAATACAGACTCACCCCCTTTACCGTAAAATAAATTTTTTAATTTTCGAACAACACCGCCATCAGCAAACCTTGTCGTGTTCTCGTAATACAATTAACCGTTGAACATAACATTAATCTGCGCCTACTTCTCTGTCGCTAGGTTTGTACGCACACGCCTCTCTCTCTCGCTCCGTTATAAGGTAAACAAGAAGGGAACCAGCGAACGGGCAAGCGAGCGAGCGAGAGAGAGGGAAGCAATTTATTCGAATCTGAGACCAAGTTTATGAAAAACAGAAGCGAGAGAGAGAGAGATGGCGCTTATAGCATGGACCCTCACCGACGACGAGGCAAATCTAATTTCGCCGTAGCGGAATCCATTGGCGACTTAAGTAAACTTCGTTGTCCTCCCTCTCCTGCTTTCTCTCTCTCTCTCTCTTTCGTTACGCCTCGTTCTCCACGCGAAACTTCTCCTTCGCGCAGGCAAAGATCGCGAGGAGAGATATATGTATATACCTCGTTCTTCGGCGTTATTTAATTTTCGTCTCGAGGCTGACTTGATTCTTGGAATTCGGCGTGAGATTTGCCATATTCTCGTCGTCGATAAAGGCAAACAATCTCTGCATGCATCGCTGAGGTTTCGATATCAATCGCTGCGGATTGTGTACTCGTGCTAGTGTCTTTTCCAGGCTCTGAAAGTGAATATATACACAGAGTGCGAGAATGGATGAATGTAAATTGTTGCAGTTCGGAAAAAATTAAGGAGAATTATTGGTTAGAGATAATGAATCAATTAATTATAATAGTTGCGTAATAATGTTGATGTTTTATTGTAGTAAAAGCACTTGGCAGTATTCAGCGCATTGGAAATTAATAATATAGGTCGATGGGGGGAAAAGTTTCATCTCAGCAAGTTTCATCGAGTGAATTAAACTTTAAAATAAATTTTGATTGCTTGTCGATGATATAATAGGGTGGTTGTTAAGGCCATCTGATAACCCTCGAAAAAAATTGCACCCAAGATGGATCATTTGTACGAATGGAAGGTTGAAACATTTATTTGGTTCATCAATGTTTCAGGGGAACTTTTCCTTCATAGGTGTATGATGTAATAATATAGTCGTTATAGGGGTGTTAGAAAAACATTGGTGTTTACCAAGATATGGTATTTAACATTTAACCCTTTCAGGACCGAACAATGAACATTAATACAAAATTGTTTTTTTTCACTCTTATTGTATCTAAAATATCGTAACTAAGAAAAAACAACAAAAAATGTTTTGTTTTTTCTTTGTTTCTTTTTGTTTTTTTTTTGTTTTCTTTTGTTTTTTTTCTGTTTTTTTTTGTTTTGTTTTTCAACAAGCAAGCAACAACAACAAATAGATACTGTAATCTTCCAATTGAGTCATCATGAGTTCAAAATATTGATTGGAACATTTTTTAATATCATGTTATATGAGAGTAATACTAGGAGTAAAAGGGTTAAAAAACATTCAATTCTATTCTAAGCTAACAATTGCATATTAATATTTCCGTGTAATAAAACTCTATTGAAACACAGGACATAAACTATGATATAAAATAACCTCACCACAACGTATTAAAATTTCTCTAATATTTCCCAACTTTTGCCTAACAATTAAACAATTCAAAATCTCTCCCAATTTAAAATTCAACTTCCACCCTCCCCGACACTTCACTCAACGAAAAAAAAAGAAAAAAAAGAAAAACCTTTCACCCACTACGTTCCATCACACGCGCGATACCTGACAATCCTTTCACCTGACACCACATCGCGCTCTCCTCTTGCTTGTTTTAATTAAACCGATAAAACACACTACCTCCCACGCTCGAGCACCACGGCTGTCGCATTACGCACTTCAATTCGCCCCCTTACAAACGTAGAAAAAGGTTTGACACCGCGGCATCTACCGTGAGACCAGAACCTGTTGAACTCACGAGTTAGCAAGCTTGGCGTAATAAAAATTTAATTAAAAAAAATATCGTCGCAATTACGTGAGCGGATAATCGCGGACGTCGTTAACAAGACGCGCCCGCACTCGCGCGGTCAATTTCATCGTGCGCTCTGCGGTGTCGTTTGCGTTTGCGCTTCTTCTCCTCCTAACTACTTTTTTTTTCAAGCCTTCAGCTTCGTTCTCTAGTAGGATAAATGAACGCGCCTAATCGAGTGGAACGCAAATACATTCGCGTAATTTGTAATCATCCTGGCTGGAGCGCTAGAGATTCATGGCAAGGGAGGGAATTTCATTTTTCTTTGCCGAGTGTGCGGATTGCGGTTTATTGCGCGTCCCACGTGCTGCGTCGCTTGATAGTATAAGGGGTGAGATAATGTGGAAAAATGATGCTCATACGTTGACAAGGATCGTACCGTGGATGCAACTTGTAGTTATGTGTGTGTATTTTTATTTATTGCAAGAGGCTGTCGTCCGATACCTGTTTAATGTGTTTATTACGTTTCTTGGTATATAATATTGATACAAATATATAAGTATATTAGTATAAATAGCAAAGTGGCGATAGTATGCTAATGTAATGAAATATTTTTGTTCCAGGTGAGTAATGCCGCATCTAATATATTCTGCTATTGTTCTTCCCATTACTGTGAGTATTGTGCGCTATAATGAAAACTTGAGATATTTTTAACGACTTTTCGCAAATTAATTACAGTTAGTCTCATAAATATTCCAAACAAGATGAGCTATACGTCAAAAGTCCAATCAATATTTTTTCGAAGTTGTTATAATAAGTTTTTTTATCGGCTTAGTAGATACAGGAACAGAATAGTCAGACATGATTCAAACACATCTAACTATACCGACTACCGCATATATATATCTAACCCAATTTTCATATACAAATCGCGTGCCACGAAACTATCATCTATACCATTATACTCACGTTCTCACCTTTTCAGTCACGTCAATATCTAAGATTAAATATATATCCACTTTTATATCTCCAGCTTCCTTTTCCCGTCCTGATTTATTAATCTTAAGTGACAAAGCATGAGCGCGTCAAAAGTAGTTTCTCCATTATTCTCGTACTTGCAATTTTTCCCAAAATTGCTTAATATCCCGTTAACGAATTTCGATAATTCATCTCTCCACCTTATAATATACCCCATCCCATCTCGGTGAGAGTCATATAACACGTGTACCAAGCGCACGCGGGGTAGATTAAATTATGATGATTCAAATAAGGAGAAAAAGAAGAAGAGGTACGACGTGGCGGCCCGAGAGGAAAGCTTAATTCTTCTTCTTCTTCTTCTTCTACTTCTTCTCCGCTTCCTGCAACGAAGAAAGTAGTAGACTATAACGTGAAAAAAGAGGCAGACGAGAAAGAGAGAGGCAGAGAGAAAGAGAGTAAAGAACCGCCACGGCAGCTGCCTCATGACGAGGAAAGTAACGAGGTTTAATAACCGAGCTATTAATGACCCGGTCCACTCTCTCTCTCTCTCTCTCTCTCTCTCTCTCTCTCTCTCTCTCTTTTGCCCGAGCGAATCGGCGCACATACTCTTCTCCCCCTTCCTTTTCCTCCTCTCTTCCTTTTTTTATCCACAATCGCGTCTCGATTAATTATGCGCGCCGCGCCGTGCCGTCCGATCTTTGCCGAACGTGTCTCGGGCACGAAATTGATTCCTCTCCCATATCTTTCTCTACTCCAGCTTCGTGTTTTTCATCCTGCTTCCTTTTCTTCCTCTCTCTCTCTCTCTCTCTCTCTCTCTCTGCATCTTGCGAGAAGCACCGGGACGGTATATAACAAGAGGGCCGTAGCGAGTAATTTTGTGTACTCGTTTTAATGAAGCGCGAAATTATTTAAGGCGGCCGATGCGCAGAGCTCGAGTCGCTGTTAAGGCACGTTCGCGTACTAATGCCATGAGCGCTATGGGAAAACGTGTATTAGGGCTTGTTTAAAAGACGCGCGGAAGGAGATGCTTCTACCGCTTTTGTGATTTTAGGAAGGAAAAGGTAATTTTCGGCGACCGTGTTGTTTGAGAATTAAAAGGTTTTAGAGTTTGTCACTGAAGCTCTGATAAAAATCTTAAAAATCGTTAAGGGGGAGTAAGATTTTTCGAGTTTATAATTATATTTGTGGAAATTAAATTTTACGTGTACGTACACTGGGATGGATAAAGTTACAATTCGACTAATGTTCGGTCTAATAAATCACTGTTTATTTGACGTTTACGTTGATTGTTTCGTGCTAGTTATTAGTGATACGTGATTTTACTCCTATGATTTTACGCCTCGATGCATTAATAATTGATAAAGCCCGATCGGATTTATGGTAACTAATGCATATTAACAAATGGACTGTCACGGCATATGTAATACTTTGACAAATTCGTCAGCTGATATAATATATGTTTTTGAGTTCCGTGTGTATCCTTATAAACTTCATTAAATCTTTACATTTCACAAAAGATGTACGTTATCTCCTCCAAAACGTGCAGATTATTTCTCATTCGCTAAATCATTTAACGATATCTTTCAATAATACCACCCATATTTATCACCTACCAATATTCATAATTAACGCATCCCTATATGAATACCAAACTCCCGCTAATGGAACATCAGATTTCTTCGACATCAACGAGTAAGGCGTCGATCAATAATTAACAACCTCGAATCACCGTCACACCACAATCCATCCACCGCAATTATTTGAACCTCTCGTGTCGATCGTTTGCGACGCAACTCTCCCATTTACAACTACGCTTCGTACTTCTATACACTCATACCCGTACACACAAACATATATACATGCACGTATAAACTAATCCAACAAATCACTTTGCCTGCTGCTATCTTCGCGCGCCATCGTCCACTTCGATTCTGCGATCCTTTTATTTACATCACCGTACGTACACGAACCGCCCACGCGAACCGTTTATCTGCCGGTATATATATACTATATAGGAGGGAGAGTGTCGGCCACATATCTGCATTTGCGATAAAATACGCGCGCCGTATAACTCGATTGCGCGAATTTGCAATTTCCCAATTTGATTTGCGCCCCGCGCTTCAAGTGGAATGGGAGCAGAGAAGGGGAGTGAGAGAGAGATTTTAATTAAAAGCTCGACGAGCTGGATTTGCCTAATCTTTCGCGAGTTGGATGGATCTCGACCGAAAGCGCGCGACTTTGCATTATTTATAGGCGAAGAGGAATGAGAAGGGGGGGGAGAATACAGGATTTTTTTTGGTGTATCGGTGTTTCGTATCGATGGTTATTGGTAATTTGAAATTTTTTTCGGTTCATTGACGTTGTCTGTGCGGCACGCGAAGGATTGAATATATGGGGAATATACTGGAAAAACTATGCTGTTTTGAACGGTGAAAAATTTTGTATGCAGAGTAGCTGTTGGTAAAGTATTTCACTGGAAGGAATCCAATTACACACTGTTTATTTATCAATTTACAGCGTATGCAAAGCATAATAATAAATAATTACTTATAAAACATTAAATTAATCAATTAATTCTCATGTATATTAAATAATTACTATAAATATTTAACAGCTACACTCCCATCAAAATATCACACTCCACACCATATATCATTACAAAAACCGTAAATATTCCACCCACTATCCTCCAAAACAAACCTCGGCCATCGATCCGCATATTATCCCCTGCAAATCCTCCCTCTCCCTATCCTCATCTCACCCACGTACATCGGACACGCACACAATTCCGATCCATCACCACTATTCTCCAGCGGACGTAGGAAAAAATATCACCGTCTCATCATCATCATCGTCGTCGTCGTCGCGCTCGCCAGCGCGTATAAACGAAAAGCTACACTATACGCGAGAGCCATCGTCGCTTCCTTATCTTGCCTCCTCTTTCCCTCTCTATATATAGACATACGTTCAAATCGAGGCACCACACGCGATTTTTGCGCCGGCTAAGCAAAAACGAGCAGCGACGCGGAATGAGAAAGGGGCCTACGTAAGGACAAAAACTGGACGAGAGGAGGGGAGAGAGAGGCGAAGTAGGAAAACGAGGGCAAAAATAAAGAGATCGAGAGAGAGAAAGAGAGAGAGAGAGAGAGATCGTATTTTCCGCGTGCAGCACGTGTTATCGAAGCGACACGGCCGCCCTAACAGTCTGGCCAATCTTCTGACGTTGGGGGGGGGACGCGATACGACATTGCTTCGTTCCAATGTATGTGTGTCTCTCTGTGTGTATGTATATCGTAGGCTCGAATTTATCTCTCCTCTCTGTTTCTCTCATTTTCGCCCTATGTTTGCCCTTCTCCACCGTCACCTATGTAAATAGTTTTGCTTCATTTTTCCCCTGTTTTCTCACACGCCATCGTCGTCCTTTTGCTACTTTTTCGTCTTCTTATATTCTCTCGTCTATAAAATTTTCAATGTTATACATATTTTTTCCATTTTTATTCTCATGCATAATCCGGCGTCTCTCCTGATTTACACCCCGTTCCCCACGTCCCTCGTCCGTTCTTCTATTTCACTTCGTTGCTACTACTACTGCTGCTGCTGCTGCTGCTGCTGCTACTGCACCCTTTCGATTTCGTCCGTTGCAGCTGGCCAGAAAGAGAGCTTGCCGAGTTTTTTATTTCGGAGTCGCGCAGCTGTGCCAGTGTCCCCTGAAAAGAATTTCACGAGTGTATTTTCACCGGGCGAGCGGGCTTACCTAGCGTTCAACGGCGTGCACTCGGAGAATTTCACCTTTACTTTGAATTGTCCACGTCGCCCGATCCTTTTTCATCCTGTCGTCGTCGTCGTCCTCGTATTCGTCGCTTCTTCTGTCTGCAGGTTCTGCAGCGTGATGGTATACATTTTTCGAGATCGTTGCGGGACTGTATATATATATATATATATATATATATAGTTGTGTTAAGAAACGGTTGATTGAATTTGAAATTGGATTGTCCCTCGCGGAATTATTGATGTAACTACTTGTCGTTATTACTTCATTACATTAGTTTGTATATTTCTGAGTATACATGTTAATACAACTTTACGAGAGTATGGTGTCAACATATTCGTTATTGTTTGATAATCATTTTCAATTTTCGAAAATCGATTAAGGGATTAGTTATTGACATACAGCTTTTGACATCTAATAATAACAGTGTTATTGAATAATCCATAGCTTTTATCGTTCCATTTGTAAATTAGCTGCTATTCCCTTTACAGTATAACATAAATTCAACAAAAATCATCATTCAATGAACCATCATCTATACCATTTATAATATATTCAATTGATATACTAATCGATTCCATATACTAAAATAAAACACTATCGATTAACACCGTACAAAGACAACAGCGCGCGGCATAACAAACAACAACAATTATTCTCCAAGCGTAAAGAACTTTCACAGTCGCGTTAGCTTGAAAACTTCCCTAGCGGTAATCAACTAACCATAATTCCATTTCCCTCGAACTCTCCTTGTTCTGCCTTCCACGTGGAGGCTTCACCAAAAGAATAATACATAGCCCGGCGCGCGCGCGCAGCACGGCAACAACTGTAATCCGGCGAAACGAAGCGTGTAGCGTTCTCCTCATCAAGCCCGTGAAATACAGCACTCGCAAGAGAGAGAGAGAGAGAGAGAGAGGGGAAAAAAGCCGACTCGACGAATAAAAAAGTCATTACCCGCGCGGATTCTCCCACACAGTTAATTTGAATTCTCCCTCCCACTGCCTCTCTCTCTCTCTCTCTTTATCCCCGACGACCTCGTCGTCGTCTCTCTCTCATCCTCTCGATTTCTTATCGTATCTTTTTTCAAGCAACGCGTCTCTTTCTCTCTCTCTCTCTCTCTCTCTCTCTCTCGGGGAAAGCTCATTCTCCACGCAGGGTAATTTGGCGAACGACGCAGCGTGCGACGGACGATGGATTAATCCCGACACGCTGCTGGTTTGCTTTTTTCTGTCCGTGCTGCAGAGTCTTGACATCTTCATTTCGACGCACAAGAGAAGGAAGAGAGAGAGAGAGAGAGAGAGAGAGAGAGAGAGAGAGAAAGCGAGACGAGTCAGTAGCATGTTTGTATATATGTATATATATATGTATGTATGGGAGAAACGACGGGGGGGATAAAAATAAAGAGGGCTGCAAGTTGGCAATCGATACGAGTGAGATTTTGTTTATTTTCGCGCTCGCAGTGTGAGAGAAGGGGACAAACACGAGCAGTAGCAGCTGTGCGCAGGTGTGTGTTTCTATGTGCTGCTCGTTTGCAGTATTTTTTCGTTAGGTCGATGCGTCGTTTCTGAGCGTGCCGAGATGACCGAGGACACTTAATTTGGAGCGGAGGCGGCTGCTGGTTAAAAGTTTATCAGAATGAGCGAGCTGCGAATTAGGTCGGTGCATTAAGGGCGAGAGGAAAAGAGAGAGAAGCTGGCAATTTGCGCGAGGACAATGTATATTTCGTTCGCTTGATATTTTTCGGCAATGTTTGTTTTCCTGCCGCGCGTTTATAAAGTTATAATTGTGGGTGTAAAGGGATACCGTGAGGTTAAGTAAAATTGTAACACGTGGGAACGCTATATTTTAATTAAAATTATGTTATAATGGGGAAATATGTATTCTCATTTAATTTTTTAATCGAATGTTTTTGTATGAAGGAAACTAGTTGAGTAATAATAAAATATAAGGTGATATAAAATTGATTAACAAATTCTGTTCCCAGGCAAAATGCATTTTAACCTAAAAGCAAAATTCATTTTCTCTAAATCAAATAAAGACAATAGTTTACGAGATAATCTTTTTATTCATTCGACCCTTTGAAATTTGTCACAAAAAATCCTAAACTACTTAAACAACTCAAGCCAAATACAATTGTCATTTAGCAAAGAAATAAATGACGACCATACCCTGTTCTCTCTCTCTTTTTCTCTCTTTCTCTCGTTTCCGTTAGGCAAGAGAAAAGTTTAGTCGGCACACAGGTGTGTGTATGTGAATATACATATACACGCATGCGACCTGAGCGTTCATACATAATTCAGAAGAGCCGGATGACAAGTATCGCAAAACGCGCTTGGGCGCACGGCCGCGGTAAATTGATGTTTCCCCCCTTTGTCGATCCGCTCGTCCGATGAAATTCTTTTCGAATCGATAGCTTCCGCTTTGTTCGTTGCGAATTTTGTGGATTAATTTCAATGGCGACGCGTGTGTGATATGTTGTGTTGCCGAGTAAGGCTTTGTTTCAGTCGCGTGCGCAAGCGCATGTCGCGTTCATTTCGTGCCTCAAAAGAATGTATTGGATTACGCAAATATTTTCCGACACTGAAGTATTTTTCATCGGGGAGTTGTGACGAATTTTTGAAATCGCGTATAACGAAAGGTTTTGAATTATATTTTTTTGGACAACTCCCTTTTGGTAATTGAAAATGTATACTGATTTTTCTTAAATAATTTAATCGAACAGCTAGGTTGGAACTATATATTTTAGTTGGAATTTTGCTGGAACTACTATTTTGTGAAAAAAAAAAAAAAAACAGAAAAAGAATGGAGTCGATCACAGGGATGCCAGAAAATACACTATTTTTAGAGAAATTTAATCTACAGTTCCATGCAGTTTTCCACGTGCATATACCCGTATACGTAAACTAATAGTGGTGTACGTGTAGTATGAAAATATTGCAAACTGACATTTTACCTATTTCAAATTCTATTTTATCTTACAAACATAAACACACAGCGTATATTTCAATTATAATTTCATTTCCAGCCGAGTATGTACACCTTCTCAGACATTCCTCAAACTGTCGAGTCACAACAAAAAAAAACCAAGACCTTCACAGTCAAAGATCGCGAGCCATTCAAGATTTTCGGGACACACTTGCGTACACACACAAAACTCCCGACGCGACGGGACATTTTCAAAAGCTTTTTAAACCCTTTCCTCCCCACCCACACACACACACACGCTTATGCGTACGCGTAGAAAAGTTCACGTGGCCAGCTCTCATTGTCCCCCTTCCTCTTCCCCTCAGGGCGGCTGTGTAGACTTTTATACTCCCGACGCGACGACAACGACGACGACTTCATTCTTCTCGCAGCCTTTCGCCGCGAGGACTCCGCGTTATTATGGCTAAACGCTGCGCTCTTGTGTTTCAACTTTTCAGTAGCGGCGCGCGCGTACCTACAGTCGTAAGCTTAATGCATCGCACGCGAGCGGCGCAGGAGATATAAAGTCAGCGGCGGGATCCTTTGAGGCTATGCCGCGCGTTGCGAAACGAAAGTTTGTCGAGACGACGGTATGACGTGCGACGATTGTTGGGTATTTTTTTTTATGTTGGGTTGCTGTAGAGGGATTTATATTCGGAGATTCTTTTTAAAAGAGGGACTGGAAAGCGTTATTAAATGATAATGAGTTAGATTTAATTTTAATTGTCTTTTATATGAGGCTACGTGATGTAAGTAAAATAGTTGTAAACTTAATTCAGAGTAGGGAAACGGAATTTGAAAATTTGCTTAATCTTTCGTCGCTTCAGTACGATGTTTATTAATAATTCCAGATGTTATTCCGAGCTGTAACTTCACGGATGTGATAAACTGAGCAGGCAAATTCTGGAACTGCATAATCTGTGTGCATTTCCTTTTTGTACTCATTACGAAATAAATATATATCTATCTATCTATCTGTTTGAAGCACATTCTATTTTTGTACTTCAATTTGAAAACGAATGACTATTTCAGGAAGATGAAGATATCAAATCCAAGGATGCGAAAATAGAAATGAGGTTAATATTATCTCCGACGTTGACATTATTAGAATAAAAGGAAAAAAAAAATTATTTCAGCTCACATTTTCTGAAATAAAGTAAAAGCTTTTCGTTAAGATGTCGGTCAAAATTTACATCCTACGTCGGCATTGTTATTTCTTTCTTTCGAGATAACCTTAGTAAATTCACAACAACAACAACAACAATAACCCTTTAAGTCAATTAGAATTAATAATGCGTGAGGGAAATTAAATTAACGCTCTAAGGCAGTCTGCGCCCAGCAGACCACTTAACCGCGATTTGAGAAAAGAAAACAAGAGAGAGAGAGGGAAAGAGCACAGCGCAGTGCAATAAAGATGGGAATACGCGGCACAGAGCGCGAGTAACCTTACCTTTCATTAGATAATAAATTTTCCAGAATGGGGGCAAAAGAAACACAAACTCGGTATATGCTCGTGCTCTCTCTCTCACGCTTGCACGCGGCATTACGAGAAGACCCTTTCGTTTGCCTGTAAAGCCACGATAATGAACGAGGCGAACAAACGATCAAAAGAGCTGAGCCAAAGGCAAAAAGTATATATAGCCGAGAGAGAGAGAAAGAGAGAGAGAGAGAGAGCACTACGGCCGGGAGAAAACGCAAATTCAAAAAGAAAATGCATAGAGGAGCAAACGAGGAAAAAGCGAAAAAAATAATGCGCCTGCCGCGCGCGCGCGTGCGCGAGCGTGGCAAAGGCGAAAGACCTGGGAAAAAAAACCCGTGAACGCGCCGAGTGGAAAAAGGGTAGGAGAGTAGAGCAAAAAAATTTCAATTGTGTGTGCACACATAGATACACACGCACACATGAGCTTTCTTCCGAGAGGGAAATTCAGTTAAAATTTGTTGTTCAATTTGCCGCGTGAATCAAAAAGTAATTCCGTTCATTAGACGCGGTGTAGCAAAAGACGTAGGAGGAGAGCAATTATTATACGCGAAATTCCGGATTCTCCATGCAATTAATGCGCTTTTCAATCTCGTTAAGAATGCTGTACGTGCGCGTTTTTGACGAAATTTCGAGAGAAAGGAAAAAACATGACATCTTATTTTATTTCCCCTACTTCGGAAAATATCTAGTTTTAGTAAAAACGCGCGTACAATCGTAAGGCTAATTCACTTTAGGCTGAATCTGCATAATACCGGGCGTATATACGTGTATCTATATACATATATCCTTCGCGTTTCGGATTAGCTTCTCCCATCGTCTTTTTCCTTCGCCTTCCAACGTTGCCAGTTAAAATTCAAAGCCGCTAGTTGGCGCCAACGAAAACATTTGAATAATAAACTACATAAAATTTTCGGCTTCTAACTGTTACCACTCTTCCACCCTCACGAAAAATGAAAATTTTGCACAGGCGAAAAACAAAAAGAAAACATCTAGAAACTCTGCCGTTCCGAGTGTAATAACGATAAACGTGCTTAACGCGTTCCTCCTCCTCCTCCTCCTCCTCCTCCTCTTCCTCTCATCCCTCGTAAATTTAAAATTCAAATGTAAATCCTCGCGAGAAAAAATCGAAGCGACGAGCCGCCGCCACCATTGCCGCGTCGCGCAAAGGTGATTACGTCATCACGCGGAGCTCCGGCAGCAACGGAAAATAGTGCGACTACGAGATCGTAAAGTAAAAAAAAAAAAAAAAAACGCACGTCGGCCGCGAGGAAATCTTGCCTATATATACACGTATACACACACGCGCAGATATACACACACTCTTTTATATATATATATATATATATATATATATAGGTGAGAGCGAAGCGGAGCTTTTTTACGGCCACCACTAAACCTTTTCTTTACACCGTCGTGCTGCCTGACGACAGCAGCTACCACTGCTGCTGCTGCTCTTGCTTCTTCGTCTTCATCTTTTAGCGCTTCGCCTATATATCTCTATCTCTGTGCCCCGTCGACGACGACGACGACCACGTTCGTCTCTCTTACGCTCCGCTGAATTTTGCGAGGAAAAGCAGATCTCAGAACGGCGTGTACATATATAAATATATATACGACACGAGCACCGCCTCTCTCTCTCTTCTCTCTCTCTATCGGCTATAGATTCACTCGCGGCTTTATGTGGTTTATGGGATTTCTTCATCCGTCTTTCTAGCATGTACCGTGGTGATGTCTTCGTTTTCGATTTTTTGTGTTTTTCTTTTCTTTGAGCGGCTCGGAGACTTTGATTATGTGCGTATACGTATGAGGTATAACCCGATTTCCTCGCGATTCGTTTTGTTGTTTTTCGATGTTTTCGGAGCAACGACAACGACGAGAAGAAGGAAAAGGCTTTTACTAGGCCGGAAATTGCGGAGTTACTCGCAAACGTGTCTATATATACGTCGTCAGTCAAAAGTGCGAGGGCTCGTACTTTATTCAATGCTCGCAGAAAGTCTGCTTCATGGATTGAGCTTCGTGTAGGCATTGTTAGCACTGGATTCCGAATCGTTCTTCTACCACTTTAATATCGAATATGGTATATTTAGATGAATTAATATATTTAAACGACGATCTCGCTCTATATAATCGTGTACGTTTCGTTCTGTAATAGAAAAAATTGTATGAAAAAAATTTAAAAGGATTTTTGTGGAAATTAGAGACTATATACTTTATTCATTTCTCATATGTATATACGAGAAATCTCAGTAGTACGGTAAAGTACGACCTTAAACTAAAAATAAATATATACTCCTTAATCTTTCATCTCTTACGTCATACACCGAGCACTCAAACGTATTCTTACATACCCTAAACCACGCAAACTACTCTCTATCTTCACCACAGTCTATAAATCAATTACACCATTCGCTCCATACCTACCTTCACTCACATGAAAAACCGTTATTTACACCGTTGGTATAAGGAGTCAAATGAAAAGAACACACACACGCTTTCTCTCTCACCATAACGGAAATTGCGCGCGCGAGCGCGTAAAGCATGAAAAAAGTCCGCGGGCACCACAAAAAAATACCCTCGAAAAACATAAGAAAACAAAGGACTTGCGTGTGGCGAAAGAGAGAGAGAGAGAGAGAGAGCGTCGAAAAGGAGGCCGCGCGTATAATTGAAAAGGTTAACAAACACGCGAGAGGTGAAGGAGGAAGAGAGGGAGAGGCTCGCGTTAAACTTAGCGAAAACAAGCTCTATATAAAGCGAGCTCATGAATAATGCAAGCGAACGTGCGCGTTCACGAAACTCGAGAAACTCCGCTCTCCTCTCTGTCTCTCTCTCTGTCTCTCTCTCTCTCTCTCTCTCTTATGCGCGTCTTATTCGAAAGGGGAAAGACGAAGGCGCGTTACGATGGCAAGGGTAAAATCTCCGACGTCTTGGGAAATGTAAAGACGCGAAGGAGATGGTGGGGTAGAGTTTTTAGGTGGTTAAAAGAGCTAGGCGAGGATGTCAGTGTATAGGGGGTGGGTTAGGAAAAAGTAGGTAATTGGAACTTTGAGTGGAAAGACTATTGTTAGGGTTACTGACACAGTTGTAAGAGTGTGGCGAAAATGTATGTATATATATTCTTCGATCAGATAAACCATTTGCGGGTATCTGGAATGTAAGGTACTATATATAGTGTTTGTTCTATTTTTCGAATTTTCTTGCATTGAAATTGGTTTTCTGAAAATAATAATAATAATAAGAATAGTTTAATAATATTATAAAAGAACTAATTTTAAACATTGACGTAATAGTGTTTGGTAACAGCATTATTTTATTTATTATTTACCAGAGAAGAATTACAGATTACTAAAGGATACATTACTTGAGATAAGACCTACCCATTTGATAACAATTCCGATCGTTATCTCACGCACAACTTCGGAATTCTATTTTCTTATGAATTTTTAGCAGGCTTAATATGTGTTTCAGAGCTTTCAAAGCGCCTCGCTAACTTCTTTGAGCAAGCTTTTATGTCTACTTAGGTATGAATAGTTATAACTTTGCAAAAGTTATTCCTGTCTTAGAAATTTGTTAAAGTAAATTCATAATTTATAATGACTTAAGCGAATTGCCAGCGACGCTTGGTTAACTAGAACTAACCAAAAGCAGACTACCATAATGATTATCAAGAATCAAAAGCACTATGTTGATATTTATTCAGAGCTAGAGTATATCACTTCCAATATAGATCTCTCCTTTTAATATACACTTTTTCTATACTTTTTCTTTCTAAATAAACACAGCTAATATGTATTTCCGTCGACGAGAGCATTAAATATAAATATTCCCATGCGCGTTGCTTATATAACTCACGTTTATTTTTTCCTACAAATAAAAAAGAAACAGCAACTTATCGATTATTATCGAAGCACCTGACAACGATAGAAATAATGTTGTGTAACCACACCACTAATCACTTCGTTACAGTAGCTCACCTTTATTCATCATAAAAAAATTGACCTCGATTCAAATTTTAACTCTACAGCTTCGATTCTACACTTCTTCAACCGATCTATAACACAATAACCTTAATATTCCCTGCCAATCCACACCTTTAATCCCTCACTACGAAACAGTCGAATTCCTCACCATCCTCTCTTCCTCTATCTATCACCCCGAAACAAATTCCCTCTTTCTTCTTCCTCTTCCTCCCTCTACATCCACAGAAAAAAACCGAAGAGAATCACCGATCCACTTCCTAGCGCGGCCAGACTCGCATTATCTCTCTGGCTTTCAATCAAACGACCGCAAAAAGCTCGAGGTCGCGAGGGTGCGAACAGCCTCTCTCGGATCAATGATCAACTGCGGCACGTTGCCATGCGGTATCAGTGCGAGAGAGAAAGAGAAGGTAAGGGCTATCTCAGCTGGTGCATTATTAAGTAGCCTCGAGGTCGGTAGAAGAGGAAGGAGAGACGAAGACGAAGAGGAAGAACCACGCCGGCTGCATCTTTTCCTTGGCTTTCTTTCCGGGTTCCCGATCGCCTTACAGAGTATTATACGTATATATGTATGTATGTGTGAATGTGTATATATATATATATATATATATATGTATACTAGACGTGCTCGTATATACAGGATGAGATAGAGAAAGACCAAACTTGACCAGCTTGCTGTCCCTCTCTCTCTCTCTCTCTCTCTCTCTCTCTCTCTCTGCCTTTGCCACGAATCTGGGCTTTAACTTTGATTCGAGTTCCCTTCCTCTTTCCCCCTATCTTCCGCCTTTCCTACCTCCCTTCCTCTCCATCTCTGTGTATCTCTGAGTCTTTCTTTCTCTCTCCCTTCCTTCCGCTCGCCTCCGTCCGACCGGGCCATTTATTGAGATTAAGCTTTTATGCATGTTGCGCCGGTGCGCGTGGCCGGGAAATCGAGGAGTCGCGATAAATGGAGAGGCGAGTGGGTGTATACATAGGAGTGCATGCTCGGCGATTTCTCAGGGTAGAGGGAGGAAAGCGGATACAATGATAGTCACCCCGATGCGTGTAATGAAATGAACTATTTGATTAGGAGTGTTTTTCTCCCCGCGTGCTTGCGGAATTACGTGTTAGTAGATATATGTGTGTGGATGTGTGGGAGGGTGGATGTGTATGAGAATTCTGCAAACGTAAACTAATGTGCACTGGAGAGTATGTTTGTGTAATGAAAAAGTTGTTTGTATAGTATAATGTTTGTTATACCTGTTGTGTACATTCAGTTTGACTTATGGTAGCTGCGTGATATGTAATTAAGTTATTTTAATACCATTCTGTAAATGGAACGAGAGAAAAGTGCTTTTGTTAAATGAATAATAATATTATTTTTTTAAAGGAACGAGCAATATATTTTATAACAATTGTTGCTTCTAAAGCGACTAATTTCTATTGGCAATATTTGCGTTTTATTTTTCTATAGTCTATATATATATATATATATATATATATATGGCATCAATTAATAGATAAATCGAGAATTGATTGGAGGGACCTAGGAAAAGGTCTCGCGGTGACCTAATTCAATTTTGTTAATGGATCCGATAAATTGTACACTAGTTACTAAGAGCATAAAAACATTCAATTCCTTTTCCACTCAACAGCATATAAACTAATGAAGCGCGAGAAATAATGAAACAATATAGTTGATAAAATATTGCATTATTGGAAATGGATACAAGCGCAGAATCTATGTATATATACATACAGTTTCTCAATCAATCCTCGTACACTATTTTATAACTGTTATAATTGAAATTTTTTTAATATTCTCCATAACAAGCAATAATCCATACATTTCCTTTATTCTACTAGAAAAAAAATGCATTATTGCAGCCGACAAATATCCCCCTTTTATATTAAAAATTGTTTTCCAAACCTCGCTTTCTCAAACACTCCAATATACCTATACACGGTACACCATAAATACTGTTACATATATTCATTCAAAATAACCACGACATATATACCACCAGTACTCTTTTCCAGTTATACACACACATACCAATTTTTCCATTCTCCCTCTCCTCATTCTGAAAAGCTCTCCCAAATCAAAGTAAGAAGAAAGGGATCTTAAAGAATCGCCTTACCTATCAGGGAGAATCACGAGGATACAGAGCGCGCGAGCGGTGGATTCACCCCGACGAGACTAATCCGTGCCGTGCATTACCGTAATACTACGCCAAGGCTCGTTCTATATCTTCGAAGCAACGTGCACACACACATATATACGCTCACACAATCGCGTCATCCCACCTGACCTATACGATGGTATAAGCTCGCACTTCCTTTTCTCCATTCGCCTGTGGATCTCCGTTTGTACAGACGCTTTCTCGGATTTGTAGCGTACTCTCTCTCTCTCTCTCTCTCTCTCTCTCTCTCTCTCTCTCTCTCTCTCTTGTGTGCGCTTTTGCTCCTTTATCAATTTAGACGATCCACGCGTCGCTGCTACTGCTACTATAGCCATAGCGGCCGCCTACGGTGCTTTCTTTTTACCTTTAGCGAGCTTTCTTTGGTATGAATTCCCGTTGGTCGTTGCGATTTTCTGAGATAGGGGTTTGTAAATCGGATTAAAGTGGTAATTAAGGGTAGTACGGTGATATTGAAATACTGTTAGTAGATACGCTAATGTAACGATGATATATTTTGTATTTTTAAGATAGCTTAGACGGTATAGAATCTGTTTCTCATCTTAGATATTTAGTACCGTTTAACCATTCTTTCGATAAATTTAACTTTGTATTCAATTGGTCGTCTTCAACATCAAATAAAATCATAACGCAACTATACACGCAATACACGAATCGCGTGAACAAACCATATTATCGGTAATTTATTTTCGCACGTTACTCTTTCTCTTTTCCACTCCTACTCTCTATTTGACTCTCCTTCCTCTCTCCCTCTCTCTCTATCTTTCGCCTCTCTCTCCTTCCATTTGTTCAACTCTTTGTCCCCGTCTCGCTCGCGTATCCAATTACAGTAGCAGGTGTAGAAACGCGCGCGTGCAGCTCTCCTCTCGTATACAGTGCTCTCTTTCTCTCTCTCTCTCTCTCTCTCTCTCCACCCTCGTATACTACCAACTACCATTGCTACACAGCAGCGTATACACATCGATACTCTCTCTCTCTCTCTCTCTTGCTCGCGCGCGATATCGAAATTGGTTATAAGCCCTATCACAATGGGTCGAACCAGTGCGCGGGGGCGTGCGCACTGTGGCTTAGATTGGCTTTAATCGTGCTTTATATTCAATTACATCCGTTGCCGTAGCAGTAGCAGCGCGGACGTAGCAGCCCTAGGAAGCCTTAAAAGGACGTAATGCCGAGACGCTGAACGAATTGTTTTGCCGACCACGTATATAGGTATATGTATACGAGTATATATGCGCACATGAGTATGTAGGTATGGTTGTTCGTTCTTTTGTTTCTTGCTGACGTTTTTTTGGATTTTGTTTCCAGAAGACCAGCAGGATATAGGCGAATGGGAAGAGTAAGAGGGAACGGGAGGGGGTGAGAGTCGACTACTGAAAAATGAAACTTTTTATCCGATCGTTCAATTTCGTGCCAACTTTGTCGGCCAACTTTTTCCTGCGCGCACGGACGTTACGATAAAACTCGTAACTCTTTTGGAGGGGATGAGGAGGAAAAGACATAGAAGGAAGGAGAGAGAGGGAGAAAAATAACGATATATATATTTGAGGACATCATTCAAATTAGCCTCCGGTCTCGGTGATTTTCACATTTTTCCGCTTGTGGCGCGCGTGTTGCTGGTTGGTTCTATATAACGCCAACGTCCGCATTGTCCTCGATACGTTGAGCGATTGAACTTTGCAATTAGATGTGCAGCACTTTTAGTTTGAGCTTTATTAACAATAGAACGTATTTTTCCAATGGCAGGATGTACTTTTATGAGAGAATTAAACAATTCCGTTAATCGAGAGTATTTTTTGTTGTGATTGTGGTCCCATTGTTCGATTAAATAAGCCGGATTTTCTGTACGCTAGTGTATTCAAAGAAGATTGTGCACAATAAATTTTATTGTTTAGAATATGTATTATTGCTAACGAATTTTTTCTTTAATTGCTATGGTTTTCTTCATACATTTTAATACCATAGCTAAAATTGCTAACATGTTTCTGACAATTATTCAATTTTCTCTACTTCAAAAATCAATGGTAATATCTATTTGCAATGTAAAAATTAATTTTCACCATAGATATTTTTCTCCGCGAAATAAGCAGAAACTTGGTCTTAAGGCATCGAATTAGCTTTCACGCAAGACGGTGTATAACCTCCTGGCATGAGAGAGGGAGAGAGAGACATAGAGTGTACGTCTGACTGTGCGCAACTCTCACTACTTAAAGTTAGAACAAGTTTCTGACTACTTTCCTTAACAAGTGGCTAAGACACAAGCATCGCTCTTGTCATTATTCCGTGCGGCGCTAAATGCCGCGCTGTTAACTTCTAATAGTCATCACTTAGATGACGCATGATTCTCTTTCACTTGGCTAGCTGAGTTGAAAATTTTGTTGGAATGAAATTTTACAATTTCTCGAAAACGAATTAAAAATGGTATTATTCCATATTTGTAATTGTATTTCTATATTATAAATTCTAGGAATATTTGAAAACAATTATATTTATGTTTCTTTTTACTACTTTAAAGTATAATTATTTCATGTTTCAGAGGAAAAAAGTTGTTTTTGCATTATTTTCTTTGTACGTTAAAATATTAATATTCATTATTAACAACATGGAAATTATCAGATAAAATCATTGTATAATTTACAATTTTACAAAAACAAACGAACAAATCTATGATTTACGAAATAACTCCTTTATAGCAAACCAAAGCAAACTGCACAAAGAGTTCCCAAAAATTGAAGTCCCGTTACTCTATCCCCTCACCAAAAGAGAACAAACGTTTCCATTCCATCCGTGCCAATTACCCTCGTCAGGGGGCGCATAAAAAGCCCACAACGACTGTGACCAACGGCACCAATAGAACCGCGAAGTCCTAAATTTCCCAGCTGTAAATCTGGACTTTACTCTCGCGTGTGCTCTATAAAGATCATTCGAAACGAAAGACATCAGAAAAAACGCGGTGGTACGAGATGTAAAAAAAAGGCCACTCTCTCCCCGAATTAGGCTCCACCTAAAAGCAAGTACACGCTTTTATCTCGCGTAAAAAGCCCGCGTAAACTCACAAACGACAAATAGAAGCGGTACGATATAAAAAAAAAAAAGAGGAAGAAGAGAAAGGGAACCAACTACAGGCCCTTTGGAAACCGCGTCGACGACGATGCCAGTTCTCTTCTCATTGTGTGGCATGCATATGCATACGTGCGAGACCGGGGGAAAACGAGAAAGAGCTGCTGCTACTGCTGCTGTAGCACACATCACACAGCCGCGAATCAGGCGGACGCTGAAAACTGAATTTCAAAACATTATTTTGGCCCGAAATTAAATTTCTCGCGCGCTCGGACGTGTCCACGGGGAGAAAGGGAAACTGACGTGTGTGATGCCGACACGTGTTTTTCAAGTACGTGTGTGTGTGTGTGTGTATGTATGTGAATGTGCTCGGTGGTGGCGTGCGACTGACTGAAAATTAACCGTTCCTTTATCACGGGCTTTTGAAGTACGTGTGCGTACGTTTGGGAACTGGGGTTGGTTCATATTTTTTCGTCGCTTGACAATGCCCGAGTGCTTGGCTTTTTGACATTCTCGTGTTGCTGCTTCTTTTCGATTATTATCTTTATTTTTAAATAATAGTTGGGACAAATGATGAGAACGTGTGTTTTCTTTTCGTTTTATATAATTTTGCTGCTGATTGTACATTTGTGAAAGTCTTTGTTTAAAAATTCTAATTATAATTCGCCTGAGTTATGTATAGTATACTGTGGAAGATGGAATGATTGAAATTAAATTATAAATTTCAATAATATCTAATTATCGTCTATAAATGATATAGCCACTAATGATATAGCTTTATAAATATTTTTCATTACGATTGCCCCGATATATCTTATTAATCCAAATTGATAAAGTATTCAAGAATATATTATTATTCTTACCCTTCCAAATCTATCAAAATAATTTCATCAGTATTATTCTTAATTTAATACCTTTCAATTAAACATTTTTAGAACTCTACCTATATAACTTTATATTTTCTCGATAAATTTATACCACGTTCGTATCTTTAAAAAAAAACTCCAATAAAACGAGAGTCCCTCTTCATACCTCCTCTATACCATCTTACCATCTTTACTCGATCCCTTTTTTTGCTTCTACAACTCCAACAGACCCAACCAGCACACACACCCGAATCCCTGCCACTCACCATCCTCTCATCTCTCTTACTCGCTCGCTCACCGTCACCACGACTCCCGCCCATAATCACACACGACTCTACTACGTTAAATATTCGTTCTCTCTCTCTCTCCTCCCTCTGGCGTATCGACTGCCACTGCTGCTGATGTGCCGCTCCAGCGGAATTCGAAATCACCGTTCTCTCTCTCGCTCTCTCTCTCTCTGTCTCTCTCTCTCTCTCGAGGGGTGATATATCGGCGAACAATTCTCTGACGTGTGGACTAGCACTCGCAGAAGTTAACAGTGATACACTGCGCCAGCGGGCCAGTGAAAGATGTCGGTCTCCGTGAAATATGCATTCGCTTGTGCCTCCATTCAGAAGAGGAGTGGAGTGGAGAGAGAGAGGGAGAGAGGAGGTCTGACTGTATTTGATTTTGCGATACCGCGAGAGAGAGAGAGAGGGAGAGAGAGCGAGTGCACTACACGTCGGACTGTCATATTTCGTCGCTGTCCTCGCGTACGTTACCTCGCGTCCATTGTACAAGCTGTTTAATCAGCCTCCGGCGGGGGCGGTATAGTGAAGGTTTCAGTCTTTATTTTTCCTTTCGATCTTTGCCAAGGAAGTAGTACGTTTGATAAGGCAATGTCGGAACGGAAGCGTGAGTTTTTGTTAATTAACGTTACGTAAAACAGCACTTGTTTTAATTCTTATCGACATTCAAGTACTTTTTCCCTCTTCTCTCTCTCTCTCTCGCTCTCTCTTTCTCGCTAAAGTAGTTTCTAAAATAGTCGGTAGAGATCTGCGTTAAAAAAACTTTCCGCTTTTTGTATTTTCAAACGGGTTGAAACTTTCCGGAATCATCAATCTCCCGAGATATATACTTGCTCGGAACTTTATAGATTACTTTTATCTGCTATTACAACTTCTTTTATTTCGCCTATTATTTTTCCTTTAGTTTAACTTCTCCCCGCGTAGTTTCGTTGGTTTTAGACGGATGAGAGCCATTTGAATTTTCTAATTATTTTCTTCATTTGCACGCTCAGTTTATCGTTTTACCGGCTTAATTCACTAGAAAGTACTTTTAGAAAACTCAATATCTGAATTTGTGAGTGCAATGAAAGATATATCGTTGTGTAAGAAGAGATACGTGTTACTATTACATAGCAGAGCGAACTAAAGAAAAGCAATATCTGTGAGAAAAAATTTCGGTTTTTGAAATTTTTAGTTCGTACTAAAAACACTAAAAGTCAAAAGCATTCTTTATCGACTTTTTGATGACGAGGTCGCATACTTACATCTGCACTTTAGACACTTCATTAAAAAAAAAATATTAAAAAACTGATTTATTCGGAAAATTCTGATTCTTAAAAAATTAATTAATTATTTAATGTAATGGTAATCACATTATCCAAACGCACTTTGCTGAAAAAAGAGAGTTTTTCCCCATTATTTAATATAGTGCTTTTTTCAATAAAACTACTTTAAAAAAATTCAAATAGAAAATTCAAGAAAAAATATCACGTCCACTGCAATACCTTTTCTAGAATTCTCGTGTCACGACTCTTAAAAAATATTGCAATCTCATGACAACCGCAACCAATAAAATAAATATCTCTACATCCAACCCTCCACAACTAATAAACATAAAACAAAATCACCACTACAGCTACACCACCAATAACCACTTCCACTCTCCAACCGCCTCCCACATACCATTCCTCACGACTAGCCACCCCACCCTATTCGTCACCAATTACCCACCCTTGCATCGTTAAAACTTGCTCATCCACACGACACTAAACCGATTAACACACTCGGCATTCCGTCGTTCCAAAAGAATCGTGCACTTCCGTATTGCCTCTTGTAATAGCCACGCGACATTCGAATATAACGGCCGATCGCTCCCCTTGCACGTGCGATATCGAAATCCGATTTGCCCAGGCCACCTCCTCTCGTACAAAAGAGCTCGAGACAGAGAGAGTGAGTGAGAGAGGATAAGAGGTCGAAAGGGGTAGCACATCGCACCGGTCCTTGTCCTCGTCGTCTAGGTCTCAAGGGAGAAGGTCCGGAGATTCAATTAGCCATTCTTCTGTCGCTCGTTAGTCTCGCTCTCTCTCTCTCTCTCTCTCTCTCTCTCTCTTCGGCGCCGCTTATACGATCCCGCGGCGGCGGAACATCGACAGTGCTAAAGCTTAATTTTCCACGAAAATCGCCGCCGTTGCTGCTGCCGCCATCCTCTGCTGCCGTCGTGTCCCACGGGCTGGTTGGCTCGTTTGGTTCTCTGTCGTGCGAGAGCGAGCGCATTATAGGTTTCTCTCCGTTGAATGGCACGCCTGTGTGTGTGTGTGTGTGTGTGTGTGTATGTGTGTGTATGTGTGTGTGTGTGTGTGTGTGTGGGTGTCTGTCTTTTCGCGCGGAATGGGAGAGATGCTAATGGGATAGATGTATTGGCTCGGGCCATTGTACTAGTCGTAAATACGCGAGGAAATAGAGTAGAGGGAGTCGATAGAATGATTGTGTAGAGGTGGATAGATAGAGAGAGAGAGAGAGAGATGCCAGTGTGATGGAAACCAGTGTTTTATAATTTGATGTTGGATTTTAAAGATGGTGATTTTTTTTTTGTTAAATACATAGAAAAGGTATTATACAGAAATGTAAATACTTGAAGGAAATGCACCGTATTTTGAGATATTTATAAGACGCTGAAGTTGGAGTACTGACCTATATTTATTATAGTAAACACTAGCGCATTTCGAGCTTTGTTAACAACTGCAACTGCTTTATAAGCACTCAATATTTTACAAAGTCAATAAGATAGAAAATTTAAAAGACGAGATCATTAAAGTTATATGGTTGCATGTTATAACGACAGTATACTAAAGTTTTTTGTTTTTTAATAGTTTTTAATCAGAATTATTAAAATGCAACGAACTCGCTTCCCTCTTGAATACTTTAATTTAATAACTTTTCAATTGATATGACGTCTACTACCAGCAACACTTCAGATAACAATCGACTTAGACATCATAAAACTTTTGGAAAGAACTCGATTCCTTACCGTTTTCACTCACCTGAAATGGGATTGAAAATTAATTAAATCGGAGAATCTCCTACAAAAGTTCGCCACTGTTCGAATGAACCAATTACATAGTGAACCGAATGAGCTCAGTTTCCCTTCGCGTTTCCCCTTTTTCCTCGCAGCCATCAATAGTCTCCAAGAGACGTAATAATTATCCCCTTTTTCACAACAATTTCCAAAAACCTCTGTCCTTATTTCACTTCGTCCTTCTCAACTTTGTATATACACGAACAAAGCCATACGAAGCGTACAACTAAAATAAAATGATCAACAAGTAATGCCACCGGATAAGACAGAGCATGGATACAGTGCCGGCAGCATTGATGGAAAAAGAGAAGAGAGGGAGGAAGAGAGAGAGAGAGAAAGAGAGAACGCCGCCGCAGGGGTCGTCGAGTCTCCCGCAAAAGTAGGTTAGGGGGATTATAATTGGCATCGACCGCAGCGCTCTTTCTCTCTCACTCTCTTCCTTTCTCTCTCTCTCTCTCCCTTCCCGTGCGACTAATTGAAAAATGCGAGTACGGCGCAAGCTAGTTTTGTCTCCCTCTCTTTCGCTCCGATCCTTCTTTTTGTACTCAGCCTCCAAGAGCGTGCGTTTTTCCTTTAACGTAGTGACACACGCTTTTTGTTTCTATACCTATACATACGCACGTACGCGTAGTGTCTATAGGGACTCGAGGAAATTAAATTCAATGCTATGGACGACGCGTGCGTGATCGGGAATTAAGCATTGGCTTGAGAGTGAGCATGCGAGCGCGTCGCTGTCTATCAATTGAACGGATGAAGATTTGCAAGATGGAAGGAAACGGGAGAAAAGTTGGGTTTGATCTATTGTTGGGAAATTCTTTCTATGGTATCGAACCATCGGGCTTATTTACATTAGACAGAGTTTATTCTCCTCGTTGAGGAAGATGTTTTAGAGTGGTAACTCTTATGTACTAGGAAAGAAGATTTTGGACTTCTTTTGATAGATCCAAAATTTTCTTAGTTTTGTTGTGAATGATTTTGAAAGACTTTTCAATTATTTAGATTTTCAATTGTTAAATATTTAAATATTTCTTGATAGTTATTTTTTATAAAGAAACATTTTAAAATTCGTAATTTCTTTAAGACCTTTAAATATATACGATTACAAAATGTTTACCACTTCGAATTTTCATAAAATACTTCATACAGTTGAAATTAAAAAAACTACCTATATTGGTTTATATGATAAAATTTTTTTTAAAAAAGTACATTTTCGTTGTCGTACGATAACGGGATAAAAGTGAGGAACAGAAATCATCCTATAATTTTGTGCAGAGACAGCTGTTTTACATCTTAAAACCGAATCCTGAAATTTGATAATAAATGTATGACTATTTTCAATTTTATTGGTTATTTATAATTTATTTATAATTTTAGTTCTCGTAGTAACATGGTCAAGATTCGTTTTTATTATATAATAGTTCGAACCCTCACTTACTACTAGAACAATAACTTTATTTTGAAAAAGCTGATTACCGACAAATCTGCGCAGCGGTTTTCCATAGTTGGAAAAGATTATTTTATAGAAATGTTTAAAATATAAGAAGTTTAATCAGCAAACTTTATAAACCTACTTGAATTTTCGCTTCCTCGTAGTTATATGTGAAAAAATGTGGTATATTCGAGTTATGTTCAAATGATGCTATTCACTATTTTCGACGCGTCTGGCAGTGACAAGTACGTGCAAAAAGTAGAAATGTACGTTAACCAAACTTTTTTTAAAGCGTAAAATCTCAGCAAATATTTTAAACAATTTTATTTAACATTTTTTTTTATTTTTGTTCACACAAAAAATATTTAATATCAAGCCAATATATTATATCATGATTATAATACATCCAAATCGATTATGAAATATCTTTTTAAGTCTCGTAGACTCCGTATCCTTTTGATGTTATTGAATTTCCGCTACACGTGCAGGTATGACATGCATCAAATTTTCCATAAAAATCTCTTAGGCGTGGGCGTGCGAGAGAGGAAATTTCTCCTTCAAAGCGCTTGAAAAGTGACTATACCACTTTACACGCGCAAAAAATGCTTTAACCTTTGCATATTAATTTCGTAGAAATCTAATAGAAATTGAAGCGACGAGCAACAGGGTAAATAATTTCTCCAAGATTAATCGCTGTCACGTTGTAAAATTAAAAAGCATCATTAAAAAATCTGCTCGTACTTGACATAAATGTCAAAATATTCATATACAAGAATTATGAATAACACTAAATGTATCAGTTTTATTTTAAAATCCTATTTCTTTTTGTACGTAAATTCAGCAAAATATCATTTCTACATTTTCGCCACAATTAACTAAATTATTTAGTCATTCGGTGGTTTCTATTTCGTCATTTGATTCACTTCCTTCTTTTCTCGTAAATACAATCTTGATCAAAATGACCGCATTCCAGTACTCAAATTAGCATAAGTGGGTCGTCGAGAGCAATCATTAAGGTAGATTATATCGTTCGTATATCATCCAAATATATACTAATGAGACGATCGTCTGAGCTTCGGGAATGTCGCTGGGAACATTGATTAAGCACGCGGGAGTTTAGCAAAGTAACTGAGTAATGCTAATATCGCAATCCGAAATTTCTAATTACGGATAACTATGCCGACGGACTAATTACCTTGCGGTACTATAAATATGAGTAGGTGTGATAAGGAGGAATACAATTTTTGGTATTGTAATTAATCGTATTTTATGATAACAACGTTCTTTGAAGATGAAAAATAGCGTTTTAAAACAAAGTTAATAAATTTTCAAGTCAAGAACAATCGAATTTTTGAGAACACGTATATACAAAGAGAATCTTCTGTATGTATACATGTATAATATGGCTTAAAATTTCAAACAATATTAAAATTCCTACGCTATATACCATGTTTTCTGAACCTTCAAACCAATCTTAAAGTCAATATCAACATTCTAAAGTAAATTTTCTTCTCTTACGAAAAATCTTATAAACTCATTCCTGTAGTTTTCTTCCAACTAATTAATAATATACAACTAAGTTAATTATTCCTAAAAAAAGTTATAAAAAATTATCTCGGACCTACCCGAAAACCAAATAAAAACCATAACTTTGTCCTTACATTACCCAAACAAATATACAACCCTTAATTATTAAAAAAACCACAGCACAGCCATAGCCTTACATATATACTTAAGCTCCTCAACACTCTCCTACGACCTACATATCTCACGCACTACCACGCGAAACTAACGACCCCGCGGCTCTCCATAATAAAGAAACCACCGACTTCCCACTCTAAATCCAAACCGCATCGAGTGCTATATATACCTACCACGCTTGCAAGCAGAGGTTTCACTCTCTCTCTCTGTCTCTCTCTCTCACCAGCCACACGCTATATGGGGTAATTACGACCGCGTCGCCAGTAGCAATAGCGGTAACAGGCCACTCTCGCGACTATCGAGTTACGTGCGGGGATATCTCTCCCTTACTTCTAAGACGCACTCGTACATATGCTTGTGCACCAGCGTAATTACCAACTACGAGAGAGAGTTTTGTGTTAATTAGAAAGGTCGACGTCTCCTCTTGCATTAGGAGTTCGCTACGCGAGCGCGGAGGATATCGAGTCGCGGGTATTTTCTTTCGCGTGGGAATAATTTAGATGTCCGCCGTTTCTCATCCTTGTATAGTACAGCAGTATGTGTGAGGAGGTGGTTCAATCGATATCGTGGTAGCAGTGCAGAGAGAGAGAGAGGGAGGTATAGTATGAATTATTCGTGAGAGGGAGAGATTTTTCAGCCCGCAGAGCGAGAATATTTACTTTTGCTGGCGTTGATTATTCAGGTGCCTCGGAGGTTTATTCGCGGAATTCCAATGGAGAGAGTGAGAGAGAAAGAGAAGAAATGTGTATATGGGAATAAGAGTATATAGAAAGAGAGGGAGAGAGAGCGAGTGTAGGTGTTAAATTAGTGGCGGGATGCGGGTTCGTTAATTTCGAAGCAGGATGCGCAGCAAATAAGTCTTCATTGGGTAAGTAGAAATAACGCTGGCAGTTGTATCATATTTTACTTTTTAAAGAGATTCTACGAAGGCTATTTAATTGTGGCTTCGGCATAAAAACTCATATCAAAGTGATGTCGAAGAAAATAGTTAATTTATACTGTATTTTAAAACGTTCCATATGTATAAAGAGCTTGGTTATAAAAGTTATACATCGATTTCTCCTCTTATATAATATATTATATGCTTTTATTCCAAGTATAATCTAATGGAGAGGTAAAACATATATAAATACGTTTTGAAATCATATATGAATTTATTAAAAACCGTCTAGTTGCGCGCTTATATAGGTCACTCGGTATTGACCAAGCGTAGCTACGATTTTCAGAAATATGTCGATGTTACAGGAAACGTTTACAAAAATGGACGAATATGTATTGCTCTTTCAAATGCATAAAATAAAACAAAAAACAAATAACGCAGTATTTCAAAACCTCAAAAGATTGCTTCTAGGTATTTCGAAAAGAATGAAAGTATTAATTAAAAAAAAAACAATTCGAACCCAAACCACAAAGCTACATCTACAGAAATACAATAAAAAACCATTTTTCTAAAATACTTTTACAACCAAAACCAATGTTTTCAAAAAAATAAACCATCCGTTACCCACGTTTACTTGTTTTTTTACCAATTTCTATCGGGTTTTCAGTCATATTCAACCCGTAACCCCCCATTATCCCATTCTCTTCTACCCACACCAAAACAAAACTCTCCAACTCTAATTCCGAATCCAATTCTAAATCCTACCTTTCCCTTCACCCCCATTCGCATCTCATCGTCTATTCAAAGAAACGAGCTTCGACGTGCACTCTCATCCCCCTTCGTCGGCGCACGCACGGTCTTGCGCACACGCCCAGCGTTGGCGTTAACTCTCGAGGCTACAGAGAGTGGGCGGGCGAACCAAGAGAGAGAGAGAGAGGGAACTTACTTACTTAAATGTAACTTGGCAGCTCGGACTAGTTAGGGCTTTGTACGGAAAATTAAAGTTTTTAAGTCATAAAGTTAGGTCTAATTACACTTCCGCGGGAATCGTGACAGACATGTCTAGCGCGCGAACGCGAGCGAGGAAACGAGCAGCCCTACGGGTAGTCGATTAAGATTCGAGCGCGTGCCATGTCGCCTCGTGACGTGCCTTCTCTTTCCTTCCTCTTCTATTCGCGCGCGAAACTCGAGGTATATACCGTGTGTATAAGGTGAGTTTTCTTCGTTACGCGTGCAGCGAGTGAAGCGTGGCTCGACGCGTCGAGCGTATCTCTTTGTTCGACTCGAAGCGAACTCGCCAAGTGTATATATAGGTGTTTTTTTTCGGAACGTTAAGGAGGTAAAGGCGAGAATAGGTCTTGGAAGAAAAGAAAGTGGGACATTTGCAGTGGGTCGACGGACGGTGGAGTTTGAAAAGTGTATATAGAACTTGGAGGTGGGTTGTTTCGAAAATCGAATGTTTTGTGGGGTTTTTCTTTTCGATGATATAATATAATTGCATGTTTTATTGTTTATAATTGGAGGTTTCCATAGCACTGTTTCTTTTGTACTTATGAAATTATGTTTAATTTATTATTTGAGTAATAATAAACGACGTGGAAGTTATAGTAGTTAATTGGCAGATCGCACAACAAATGAAGAAAATTCAAAGTTTATACATAAATGTATAATTACTTTAATTATATCTTTCATAAGTTTCCTGCCAAGTTTCATGTGAACTGATCAATTTTTCATACTACGGGAACATTTGATGTCCAAGTTTTAGACTTTGACAGAGTAATTTATGGAACAGCATCCGTGTCTTCTAAGTGACTTTAATTATACCTTATAGTACGTCGCACATTACACTCCGAGTGAAGACGATAAAATGTCAAATTAAAATGAAGTTTTAAGAATAATATATCAAGAAATTAATTTCATCTTCAGGCCATAATAATTGAATTTACTTATATTAAAGTTTAAAGTATCGTTTTCACAAAAAAATAAATACTTTAAAACGGGAAAAAAATTTCAACGAGAATAACAGTTGAACGAATTGGTTTGAAAATCGTTTATTTATGAGAAAATGGTTGTACTTTAAAATATTCTATTATTTATTACAATTCATTTCATATTTTTATATTATACCAGACTAATAACAGTTTTTTAAAAGAGTGTTTAATGTGTTATCTTCTTTTCATATATATAATCCTACTCGTCATCACAATGAAAACAAAAACATCCATCATGATACTTCCCTCTACACAGACAACTAACCTTTGCACCATTACACCTCTTAAAAAGCCTTTAAACCGTCTCGAAATAAAAACGAACGAGCTACGCAAAGGACAGAAATGTGCTCAACCACGCGTTAAAACAACGCGAAACACGCATACCAAAAAAGACGTGCGCGCATGCTCGCGTTAGTTCGCTCTCGCACGGTTTACGTCGAGGTATACAATAAACGCAATGAGGTATGTAAATTATTCCCATTATCAGCAAGCCATCTCCCATCCCCAAACAGACTACACGCGCTCATGCCAGTCCGCCAACGTGCTTGCGAGCAATGTAACGCTTTTCCCGCATAGCCGGCTCGAAATAAAAGGAATCAATCATCCGGAACGCCACTTTACAGACAATATCGAAAATTAAACGTCAATAATGTAAATTCATCCGCACGTGACGAAATTCAATTATTTTCCTCTTTGTGATACGTGGCTACTGCTGCTGCTACTGCTACCGCCGTCGCTTCTCTCTCTCTCTCTCTCTCTCTCTCTCTCTCTCACTCACTCTCCATTAATTCAATAAACGTGCCAACAAATTAAATTCCTTTCCCAAATAGGAAAAAAAGGAACTAACGGGGGAGGGGAGGAGTAGAAAAGCGAAAGTGAGGTGAGGGATGAGAGAGAGAGAGCTCAAGGAATATCGAGTGAAAGACAAAGGAATACCGAAAATCCGGAAAATCGCGTGCGTCTAACGACGAGAACGATCCTCGCGAAAAAAAGGCCGAGGAGTGGTGGGGGATGGAGATATCGAGGCGAGTGAGAGAATGTCGACGGGGGCGGGGGAGTAGTAAAGGGGGAGAAGATGGAGGAAGGGGAACGTCTATCGCCGTGCTTAAGCTTCGCGGTATTTGCCAATAACAGGAATAGGGTTTGGCCTGGAATTCGGTATAAGTACGTCTCGGCATCCGCCTATATTGCTTTACTATTGGCCGCGTGTATGTGCGTCGTTGGGACAGAAAAAAATTTTACGACGTGTATATGAGTCCGATTCTGCGGGGGTGGAAGTGAGTGTACGTCTAGGCGCGTGGGCAAAAGTA
The DNA here is from genome assembly GCA_036873485.1 of Torymus texanus. Classification (NCBI taxonomy): domain Eukaryota; kingdom Metazoa; phylum Arthropoda; class Insecta; order Hymenoptera; family Torymidae; genus Torymus; species Torymus texanus. The sequence goes on from JAYJLV010000011.1 coordinate 14,897,083, forward strand.
GGCGACGAGAATTCGTCTTGGACAGTTCTTCAGGGATTGGATTGATCTCGATTTACTTGGATGTCTAGGAGTATGAGTGTATGCAACGATGCTGGGCTATGGGGTAACAGGTATTTTCTCTGCGGTTGTAGGTTGCTTTGAATAATAATCATTGATTAGTTTTTTATTATCACCCATAGTATTTTATTTTTTATTATGAAATATTTAAAATCATAATAAAAGGTAACTGTTAGCATAATCCATGATTAAAAATGTGCAATTTTTATATTTTTTGTTCTTCATTAGCAGTCTGTCACATGGAATTTTTTTTTTTTTTAATTTTGGCTAGTGTTTTTAGAATCATTTAATGAGATTTTCAGCGAATAAAAAGTCATATGGTCGTACACACCATCGTTACAACTTTTATATGCAGGGTGTTGAATGAAATTTTAATGAACGTTCTACTTATCGTTATTTAAAAAGTTTTTGCCGTAAATTACATTTTCAAACAAGTAAGAAACCATGCGACAGATCATTAGTAGTTTACAGTTTATACGCAACTAAAATTTACTTTTCAATTTAACAGTGTAGTTCTTTATGGCCTAGGAATCTCGTACTTGAAATATTAAAGTCTGTCGCTAATATAGTCAAGATATAGTATTTCAAAGTGACTTTTATGAGCTCTCAAGCTCGGCAAAGAGAAAAAATTAACTTCCCGGTAAAATTTAAAGTACAAACCTCAACTTTAAATTTTCATTTACTTTAATAAAAACGTCAGTTTATAAAATCTCTAATAGTTAACATTTTCTTTTCACTTGGCGTTTAATTTCTCATTAAAAATAACAAAGTATGATTTATTAAAAAACTGTAAAAAGATTATTCAACTTTTCTTTCCAAAATGTTCATTAATGATTTTCTTTTTCTGTTACAGGTGAGTTGTTCAACTTCTTACAATCCAAAAGATTCCATAAAACACGTAAGCTTTAATCGTCACATAAAACAGTCTCTATGTCAGTTCTTATTTTTATTTCTATCTATTGCAATACTTTAGAGAACAAAAGGTACTCAAACCACCCTTAGAAGAATACCGAAACAATACCTTTAATTCAACGCTCGCATCGCATCAGAACCGTATTGACATCTCTCACATCCTCCCCCATTCATTCACGAAGACTTCGCGCATCTCGCGCCCTTATCTCACGCAGTATTCAGGTTGCCGAACACTCGCTTCTTCTCCCTTCCGCCCTTCCTTTCTTTCTCCACCATTCCATCCGCCCGATATAATTATTTGCTCCATTAAGTTTAACCTACAAAAACTCACGCCTCCGCTCTAATCAGTCGCTCTCTCTTTTTTCCTCTCGCGTACAGACGCGTTCGTTCGTTCTACGTCAGGATCTGTTTTTCTTTTTCCTCATCCAGGGAATTGCTACGCGCACGCAAATGAAGTCGATTAACGTCGAGGAAAAACGAATTGATCGTATTATTTTTTTTTATTCTCCCCCTCTCCTTTTTTTAATTTAACACCAATATATCTTTTACGTTCGACCAACGCATCGATGGTTACAAATTTCTACGTTGATTAGATCAATGGCATTTCTCCGCAGCACTGATATCGTTAAGATAACCGACAACGCGTAATTTCACCATAACATAGCTGTTTAAAATTAATTTCATTCATTAAAGGTACTTAATAAACTAGTCCCCTCTACCACTACTAAGGTATAAATTAATTTTAATCACCGCTACGACATCATGGCCACACGGAAAAACACATCAGTATATACCCCCGAAATTATAACTAGGTCAGTACCGCGCATATCCACACTTTTCCAAAGATCAAGCCGATAGCCGTGTGTACCTACGCTGGCGTCCCCCACCATGAACGTATTATTTACAACGAAATTAGTATTTATATGAGATCACGCGCGAGCTTTGAAATCGGTTATCTTGATAAGAGTGGGACTACGACGCGGGTGGCTCTCCCAACCACGCGCTTGCTTTCTGATTTCCTCTCCGTCCCGAAACTTCAGATAAAGTTAGCCACTGCACGTCGCTTGGTCGTGAGTTTCTTTTTCTCTCTCTCTTGAGAGAGAGAGAGCGAGATAGAGATCTCGATTCTGATTTTCTCGTGGATCTCTCGAGGGATACGGGGGGCGGGAATGCGTTGTTGTTGTGACGTGGTGGTTGCTCGGTGACCGTAGTACGAGGCACGTGAAAGTTTAACATTTTTTCGGGATTTTGAGAGGGTGGGCGGCATAAGTAGTTGTTGAGTTTGTCGGTAATACAATTGAGTAAGATACGAATTGATATTAAACGTAGAGTTGTGTGCACAAGTGTATAATCAAATTAATTATACTTCTTTTTATTAGCCCCCTGGAAAATAAACTGTCCAATTTTAAATTCAATATTAAAAGTATCTGTGTTTATGTGAATATTTTCTAGATAATTAAGTTGAAATTCAAAGCGCAGTGTTTTCATTTATTGTTCATTGGCAACAAATTTTTTCCTCTCAAAATTATTTATTCAGAATGTGTTAATTAACGTTTGCGACTGTGGAAAATAATGAAACAGTAATATAAACAGAAAAAAAAATGTCTCTAATTATGCATTAATAAAAATATAATTTACATGAAAGAAGTTTCAATCATAATTTTGTTTCGTATAAAAGAGAACATTTCCAAAATATATACGTATACTGGCGGAGAAAAATGAAATTAAAAATTTCTGCTATTCTCGTAAATCAAAAACCAGCTAATTACGAATTTCCAAGCACAAAACCTACTAATCAACCTCGAACCTCGCCACCCGTAACCCTCCCATAACAATGTAATTAAAAACAAAACTAATTAACTCATCCTACCAACGAACTAACCTTGTTTCTTTCCTACCACCGTACAACTTTTTTACGCGAAAAGCATAGACTCACCATCACAGCGCAAGTAGAAGAGTCGGCGATTAGGGTAGACGTTGCTGCACACGCGCACACACCCTGGAATTGGCTGATTCAGCGCATTCGCTCCTCTCTAAGGCTCGTGTGCATTTAAGCGTTTGATGGGCTTTGTTGTTGCTACTCCTACTCTCAGCTCTTCTTTTTCTCTTTCGCTATACTATACCTTCTTTTTCGCGAGAAAGTTTGATTGCGGAATGTTTTGAGGGTCGATTTAGAGAGTTTCTTAATCTCAGCCCTCTTCCTTCCCTCAAAATGCGAATGAAAATTTTTCCGCTTAGCCTGGAATTTAGGGGATTGGGGATTCCCTGGGTTGGTGAGGAGAGAAAAGAGAAGATGGGGGGAGGATTAAGGCGCTCCGTACGGTTATATCCTTGGGATGCATGAAAGAAGAAGGCGAGGTGAAGGTATAGGACGAGGAAAAGAGAGGAAAGAAATTGGAGGATCTTCAATGGACTTTGAACGAAGGCAGTGGATTAAATTGAGTTTTAGCATTATGTGCGACGTATATAAACTGCTTTAAAGTAATGCTTTGTGGTATTCGTTTGGCGACCGGTCGTCCATCTCACACGAAGAGTGAAAACCCACTATACGTATGTAGAGATTGTGATTGTAGTTTGAATTGAAAATAAACTGGTTGTTTATAAAGTAAATTAAATATGTAATTATTATTAGTCGAATCCTCTGAAATACCTGACATGTTTTTCAACTCTCCTGTTTTAGCGTTACCAATATATACCTCTGAATAATAAACTATCTTTATCACTGAACTCTCGTAAAAGCTCATTCGAAGTTGTGTACCAACTTTCACCCAACTAACAATGATCACGACAACTCATATATATTTATAATATACTGGACTACACATCGGATGCCACTTCCCGTCAAAATTTTCCTCAAATATCTCAAAGAGATCCCGACTACATTTGCATTCCACGCCGCCTACGCGCAAACAAAGACATTTGTTTAGCTCTCCTCTCTTTCTCACTCTCGTATAAATAAAAGATGCCCCAAGCCTGGCATATAAGACGCGCGCGTGGGGCGTCCGCGAAAAAAGGGGGACACCTCGCGCTAAAAAAAAAGAAGAAATGATGCATCTCGCGCATATTTTTGTGCCTCTCTCTCTCTCTCTCATGTCGCTTCCTTATCAGCGGGTCAAAAGTTCAAAGAGTCACTTCTTTCTCCATCTCTCTCACTCTCTTTCTCTCTATCTCTCTGTGAATTCAGCGCGAGTGTGCATTACCCCGGCATCGCGACGAAATTTCGCCCAAAACAAGGCCATTCCGGTGTGACTCTGCTAGGGGCCAGGAGAGAGGGAAAGAGAAAGGGAGAGAGAGAGAGAGAGAGAGAGAGATTCGGGCACAAGCGAGAGAAGCGTCGGCCGGGTAATCCGATAAATTCCTCGGCCGACACTCGAATAGCCAACTCTTTCGCGTCTCTTTCTTTTTCACTTTTTCACGTTTTCTCTCTCGCTCCCTCCCTTTCTCTGTCTCTCTCTCGCGCGTGCAGCATGCCTGTCTTTCTCTTATTTTCGCGCGCACACGTTCGTCTGTTTTCTTTGCTTGCCGCCCTCGCTTCTCTCTCACTGTCTCTCTCTCGCCCTCTTTCTCGCACCTGCCTTTTTCCTACCTTTTAATCCCTTTATCTCGCCCACTCGCTCTCTCGTCGGTTGTCCTTTTGCCATTCGCGCGAAAAATTAAGACGTTATTGTGAATGTTTGCTCGGGACTAATAAAGAAAGTTATGGAGTTAGCGAAAGGTAAACGTATCGATGCGGATTAAATGATCTTTCGGTGTAGTTTGTGCCGCTTCCTATGAACTATATGTATCATCCAACTTCTTTTTTCTCTCTCGCTCTCTTTTTTGTAATTCTCATATCGCGATAATGAATTATCTTTTAATTAATGAAAGAACGCGAAGTGAATATTTTTTTTTTACATTTTTGCAAACGTATATCATGCAAAATGTACAATATATACGTAGAAGCTGCGTTCTTATTGAATTTCCATATATACGCGAAAATGAATAGCATCTGTCTCATTCTGATTAAAAATACAAACCAATATAAAATTACAATGCCTCTAGCCGACTGAATTTCCAGTGAAAAATGTTTTTTTCAAATCCATGAAAACTACATTAACTCCAGACTGAGATACAGACATATCCATAATTCGATCAAACGAGAGTAACGTATCCGTTCGAAATTGATAATTCATTTATTGTAAATCGATATTTAATATATAACATAACCTCTCTATGCGTTTGATTAATTCAAAAATTGAAATTTTAATTCCACCTGAAGCTTTCCTACCGACGCCATATGAAATACTCGTCTATATACATATTCAATACACACACATCAAATCCTATACACAATCTCATACATTTCTTCGATTCCATCCCCTGCCGTTCCCTATACCTTCCCTACGTACTCCAGCTAATTAAGCAACCCATCTCCACAAAAAAGGATCACCACAAGAACCAATCGTCGCGGCCGACCAAGCAGCCACCAACTTAACCAAAAGGTGCTACGCAGCGCGTTCTAGAGTTACCCGGAAGTTACATTCAAAAAAAAAGGCCGAGCTAGCAGGAGCGGCGGCAACGAGCTGAGCTACTGCAATAAACTCGGCTGCGGCCGAATTACAGGCCCTCGCGCCGAAATCCCCGATAGGCAGCGGATGTGCGGTTCTCTCTCTCTCTCTCTCGCTTGCTCGGCCTCTCATGCATATATGCATGAGAGACCGAGCAAGAGAGAGAGAGACGTGACTACGTGTGTGTGTGCGTGCGGGAGGTCCCCAGGCGAGGCGTGAAAATAGCCGAAATCTGGGCGAGCGAGCGAAGGATCGGCCCAAACGTAATTAGGCCACGAGTCAGCGCGCCCGCGTCAAAACAAGAGAGAGAGAGAGAGAGAGAGAGAGAGAGAGAGCGTACGATGGTATGTGTATGTGTGTGTGTGTATACACGCGCGGCTCTATATGGTATATACATACTTCAATTTGAGCGCGCGCGCGGAACTAACGCGGTTTCGTGCAAATAAATGCGATTTCAAGCCGAGGCAGGGGGCTTGTGGCTGTACAAAAGGAATTTTGCAAAGAGAGAGTGAGAGAGGGTGGGGATGATGGGGAGGAGTGAAGTAACGAGGGATGACGGAGTTTTTTGTCGTATGATGGTAAGTGCGTTGGTTGTGAAAATTAGCTTTGACGTCGGGACGAAAGGTTTTTAACGTCTTGTGGTTGTCTCTCTTCGTATGTATGTATATATATGCGTATATGAGCTAAGTTGGTTTGGCTGATATAAATTGGTTGGTTATTTTCTTGATGATAGGAAATTGCATTTTTGGGTATTATATTCCGTCGGAATTTGTTGAGTTTAACAAAGCGAATTCAAATTCCGGAAATTTGACGGAATAGCGTACTGCTCACGTGGTTGGGTAATTTTTCATTCGGGGAATTCGTTTTGGGATTTGTGCAATAGAGGTTGTTTGAAAATAAACGACAAATTAGTGATAAAAATGTCAAAATATAAATAATGTAAATGTAAATTTATGGAGGTAAATGAAAGAAGTAGAATGTTTGAAAATTAAATGAGCGTGATGTTTTTCTAAATTACCCACGTGCATTTATACATAGTAACGTTTTATTTTGCAAATGTAACAGTAAATTTCTCCGCGCAATCTGGTCTGGTAATTTACAACGTTGAACATTTTGAATTTGTAACTTGAACTGGAAACGTGAATGAAACGCAAAATATTTTACGAGTACTAATGAATTATACAAACAGCAGCATTAATTTAAAAATAAACTTAATTACGAAACAATAAGCCCACAGCATATTCACTCGTACAAAAATCACTAAAAAGCTGATATTTTTCCGCTCAGTCGTACTGCTAATTTCACGAAAAATTCTCTCCCGAACTCTCCACAATAACATTTCCGAAATATCTCCGCGAAATCGTGCCAATGCCTCTATTAAATCTACACACATCGATCTCTCCCTCTCTCTCTCTTTTTGGCATTGTGCGTGTTCCGCACATGCGAACCATCGTCGTCGGACGCGCGTGAAATCGGCGCTGAATAAATTCGCGACGACTCGTGGTGATTAATTATCAGACTTGGCTTCGGCTTGATGAAAATCCGATGATTGAAAGTGCTCCCTCCCCGTTTCTAAATGGAATATTGTTTTACGGAGCCTCTGACCCCCACCCACCTGCTATAATCGGTTTAATTTTTATCCTCCCTTTTTTTTTGTTTTATTAAAGCAGTTACGATCGCCAGTCCATAAAGAATTTCATTTCCCCCCTTTGGTCGCGTCGATTTCGATTAAAACGCCTCCACGCCGAAATGGAAGTGGAAAAAGTTTAAATTCACTCGCCAATTCGAATACGAAATAAAAGTGCAGTGAAGAGGAGGGATGGATACTGTACTGGATAAAACAAGCTATTACCGGTCGCGCAAAAATACGATGATGATGATGATCGATACTTCTTCCGGGTGGTACGCACGTGTGACCGTGTGAAATAAAGGCAAGAACGGAAAAAGAAGGGGACGAACGGTAAAGTCGCGAGATGAATGGTGCAGAGGTGCTGGGGTAAAAGGGATAATGTGGAGAGGCTACTTTTGAGATGGATGAGTGTTAGTGGCGTGCCGCATTGGTGGGTTTAATGTAAATGGATTTATTTGAGTATGTTCATCAACTTTTTGCGATGTATAATTTAAGGATTAACTAATGGAAGCTAATTTTTCATTCGTAGCTACTTTTCATTACAGCAAAGAGTAAAATAGATAATTTATAGCATATTGTACCGTTAATTGACCATTAATTTCAAGTGTATTTTATTTTCGTGCATTGTAAAATCCACCTTGATGTAATTGACATAGGTGAATTAAATAAATTAAGAGAAACTTCAAGTGCTAGCAATGAATTTAAAAACACAACTGCTTAATGTACTTCCATGCCACTTAACAAGGTACTTCCCCGTCAATTAGCCCATGCCACTTGGTTTCAGAACATTAGCGAAATTAAAGTACACTAAAATATTTTACCCTACCTTACGAAGTATTTGGAAATACTTCGTTCTTAATCTAATTACACATCACTTAACAATCTAACTTTTTGCCAATTAAGTCACGTCACCCGAATATCAAACATTCTGTAATTTTAGATTCCAAACTGGTGGACCCACATATTCGATGGAATTAAATTTCATAATCATATTATTTTTATTTAATCAGTCAATCGGCCGTTACCTCGTGAAGTATATTTCTAATCCACTGACATATCTGCACATGTGAAGTTCTCCAGTGTAAATTACTATCGAGTAGAAGCCAGCCCTTCTGGAAAATCCCAAACATAGAACACAATTTAAAACCCTTATCAGCTAAATAATCCCACTAACCAATATCCATTTCACTCTAAAGCTCAACTGAATCATACATAAATAGCCATCACACCAAACTAGGTCAGGCGCATCTCCTTACTTTTCTCTAAAACGCAATAATCGTTAATTAAGACCTCCCCCCCCTGGCTCTCAAGAAGCGATTTCTCTCTTCCAAGTATGTCATCAGCAAGGAAAAAAGGCATCCTACTCACCAGCTCACGCGTGCGTGTATACTCAGTTATATAGATATATATATATATATACGTGTGTCTGAACGAGCTGCTGTACGCGTGGGAGCGCCATGATTGCAGGGTCGAGTCCATCGGATGAGGATGTACGTGGAGAGGAAATAGAAGAGTTGAAGAGCGTGGAGAGAGAGAGAGAGAGAGAGAGGGGGGGGACGGAAGCGAGCGCAGCTGAAAGAGTTCAATAATGATCGATCACGCGAAACGAGCGAGCACCGGGGAGCCAGCGTGACAGCAACGGCGAAGGGACGTTTCGCGAGCGTTCGAAAGGATGATGAAGGGAGAGAGAAACGCCTGCGGCGCGAATGCGAAGGTTTTTATGCGTTTATGATGGGAACGAGGAAGGGATGATGGGAGAGTGGTAGAGGGTATTTAAATGAAAAGGGTTACGAGAGGGGTTAATTTTTTTTTCTGTACGAGGATTCAATGAATATCAATAGAGGATGAGGGAGAGCTGCTGCTGCTGCTACTGCTGCTGGGATTCGAGGGAAATCGCTGCGTGGATTCTCTTTTTTTTGTGAATTATTACTTCTTTTTTATGGAGTATTGGCAAGGGAATATAGGACTAATTTAATAAAAGTGTCTATAAAAATAATTATAAAATAATTGGATTGAATGATTTATGTGACATTTTTTTTTCAATTTATTTTAAAATGAATTTGCATAATCGAAAATATATTGAAGATGAACCAGAAAATCAAGAATGCTAACAGCATGAAGATGATAAAAAAAAAGTGAAACTTGCAAGTCAGGATGAACCCAATCGCATTTACCCCAAAAATTGTCCCAGTGTATAAACCAAAACGATACTGCCAATACCACCACGACAGTTGTTTAAACATCCACCTTCGGCCTCGTAACTCCCTCCACCCCAGAATACATTCTCGTTCGAATGCTCTTTCAAGCGGGAAAAATACGACGCGCAAGTCTGACTCCGCAGAACTGTAAATTCCCGAATACCTCTCTCTCTCTCTCTCTCAAAAAAAAAAAACCATAAAGTAGCATTGGGTAGAAGGCAACTTTTCCACAGAACTTCCGCCAGTGCAGTAGATGCAGTAGACCGAAGTCACGTGGAGCGGAAAACAATGTTAGCGCGAGCGGAATGCACGCGCGCTGTAGCGGCCAATCGCGGATGGGCTCTTTTGCTTCGTCGATTCTCTACGCCCATCCTATACCAGCAATTTTTTCCGCGCGCTGTTCTTCCGCCTCATGGGATTTTGGCTTTATACAGCGCAAGCAGCGCAGAAATCGGGCGTTAATGAATCTAATGATGCGAGGGTATTGGTCGGATGGGTTTAGGGAGGTATAATACGGGATTAAATGCTCGTGTTTGTTAATATTGCGTGGGAGAAATTTTTCCCTTAGTGGAACGGTACTTAAAAATTAATTGGACAGGTATGCATATTTTATTCAGATTTACTTGTACGTAGTAAATATATCTATGGTTTATTTAATACCTAATGTGTTGTCAAGTTCGGATTGTCAATATGACGTTTTTAATTGACGTGTATCAGCTACTGAATTATCGAGCAAATGCATGAAATAACGTCGGAAAATATTTGTACCTGTCTTCTGGATCAATCCTTAATCTCCTCCTCGCTTTCTATATATACATACTTATATACACACACGCACCATATAAACAAATAAAATAAATAATTCGCATTTCCATCTCCTTCTCCACACGTGTAGGCCATCTCAAACGCTCTGCCGTCCACCCCTTGCGCAAAACTTTTAATCCAGCCTCGTAATCCCGGTAATCCTTAATTCTATTCACGCGAAATTTCCATGTTTTTCACTCTCTTTCGGATTTCAAAAGCTCGCGGCGGCGGTAGCGCCGACACACTCGTCGCATAAAATTATAATTCGGCACTGGCGGCTACTTATTCCGCGTCCCGTAATCCCTACGCCGAACGTAAAAAGCATCGCTGTCGTATACTTTGCACTGCCTTTTTTATTGCTTTGCTTGCCGAAAAAACTTATTCTGTACGAACCCAACTGCCGCGAAATTAACGAACGTTCTTTTACTTCGTCGAGAGTTGTTCGATTCGAGGGAAAAAATCAGGAGGTGAAAGAGAGAGGTAAAAATTATTTATAGAAAACTAAGAAGCGAAAAAGGAAGAGCACTATGTCGTAGTCGTCGTCGTTCGAGTGGCCATTGGGCCGTCGATATACAGAATGCTTGAAGTTTTAATGCGTCGGATAAGCCGCGTTTGCTGCAGGCGATCCGTTAAATGCCTCAGCGACCCGAGGGCAGCAGCAATTCCGAGTTTGTCCGAGTTCCTTGATCCGTTTGCAGATATTGGCGTTCTCTCTCTCTCTCTCTCTCTCTCTCTCCCTACTCTCCTGCTGTGCCGAAAGACTTGTCGCTCTTGCGCGCTTTCTTCCCTTTTTATCTCGGATAATGAAACTCGCGACGCTGCAAAGACCGTTTAGGGTCTCGGTATTTCGCCAACGCGAACTTTGAGTACCGCCTTTTTTCTCCCGTTCGGATAAAGCTTTTTCCAAAGAGGGTGGTTCTATTTTTTACTCCTAGAGATTATGCGCATTTGAGAGCTTTTTTCGATTTCTTTTTCGTCATAAAACGGAGAGTAAGAAGTTTTATAAACGAATTGCAAAGGGCGAGTATAGGGCATCGATTTGAGTGGCAGATTTTCATTTAAAATTAGCAGGCTTACTACTTTTTCAGATGTATTAATGAAGTTAATCTTCTTTAGAGCTTATAATGTAGTCAAACAAAATATAATATTTTTTTTTTATTTTTCATCAAATGTGTTTTTTGAACATAATTAAAATATACAACTTTCTTTTATTGGTCATGTGCCAATGCTTTTTATTAAATAAGTTTGTACATAAATTTTGAATCCTCTTTAAAGAATGTTTGGATTAACGAATTGTAATGAAAACTTTGTGGTTTTCATGCGTATGCTTTTTAAAATCTTTGTTCACAAACATATGGACAATGATGTACCGGCGATGTACTAAAATATCTTAAACAATAAAATTTTTAATTTAAATTTAATATTTAAACTATTTTGGTAAGAATAAATATATCAATTGTGAGATTTATACATTTTTATTTTATTAATATTAACTACGAAGATTATATAATACTATTCCCCAAACTAATTATCGGCTATGGAAATATTTTTATATTTAAGAAAAGGGCTTTATCGTTGCAATTTTCTTTAATTCTTTAATTCATGCAATCGCTCCGATTTGTCAATATTCTTATGCAAATAATTAAATAAATAAATTAATAAATGAATTTTGTAAAATATATAAATATTAGAAATTCGTCCTTTTAACAGAATAAATAAATTATCATTCTGAAATTCAATAAATAAATACTTTTGAATGGAAAACGTGATAATGAACGCATTAATTTTTGGATAAACTATTAAACATGATGCGATTATCTGAGCTGAATATCAAGAGAAATTAAATGGAAAATTTATATTCAAATGTAAAAATCGATAATGTTGCTCGTAATGATTTAACAGCTTTAAATGAAGGCTTATGTATGAATTCGATAAAATTCAATCCATCATTATTCAATGTGCGTAATGCTTTAGTAAATATGATTCATTAATCATTCTGTTCAAGTGCTATATTTCACTTTCCATGTTTCTCAACCTTGTTTTTCTCAACGTCCGAGCTGATGTGAAAATTCCTTCTAAATATATCAAACATGCTGCTCTTTTCATAATTAAATTTTAATCAATTAAATTAAGTTGCTCCCTTACAGTTTCCATAATTAATTCATTTTAGATGACCTTTTCAAAGTATGAGCTATTCATCATACCGTTAAAAATAGCAACAAAAAAACTATTAAAAAAATGATAGATCAGGCTATAGAAAACGCTAAACAGCAGTTAACCTTTCCACTTTATACAGCACCTTTATCAACATTGACCACGAGTCAATCAACTTAAACCTATCCTTCAACTCACGTACTAAAAATTGTCCAACCCACCACCATATCGTGAATAAACTTCATTCCCAATTTCCCATGACAAATTGACTCTTCTCCTGTGGCGGTACGTCAAAAATCGCCAGAGACCAGCAGCAGCAGTAGTAGTAGCAGCTATATTCACTGACATGCTAATCTTTCACGGCCCTTCAAACTGCGTTAGCGCGATAAGACACTCGGAGAGCAGAGCCACCCAGTCAGTCCAGCAACCAGTAATCCAACGGCCTCTCTCGAACTGCGGCTGTCATGACCGCACGTCGCTGAAATCGACGACGGTCTCGTGCTCGCGCGCCACGCCACTAACTGATATCTATGTGCGCCAGCAAGAGAGCGAGAGAGAGAGAGAGAGAGAGAGAGGGGGAGACGTTGGAACGTTGGGTGGACTTATACGTTTGTTCTTTTTTTTTTGCGAGATATCGGACAATTTTTTTCTTTTACGTGGCGAGAGAGAAGGAGACGAATTATGCGAAGGAAGTGGAAATGAAGATTAATCTGGACGCTAGGATAATTAGGCTATTTAATGAAGTTCACGTTGGTGATTAGCTAGTTTTTTTTACGGATTAGGTGACCTGGATATCGTAAAATTAATTAGCACTTACGATTTGTGTGACGATTGATCGTAATGTAACGAAGATGTGTAACAGACGAATTTACTGAATGAGCAAAGGGTAAGATTTATCGATAAATGTTACGAATAGGCACAGTTATTTCGATACCTAATAAATTAACGCCATCGTGAATGGTAATGCGTATACGCGGGTTATTATCGGACTAAACAGCATTACTCGCGACACCGACGCGCGCTAAATACAACCTCCCCATTCGAAATCGATATAATTGAATATGTTAATGAAATATGGGCTTTACAGTCAATCAGCATTAAAACCAGGAGGAAATGACTACAAGTAATAAAGATCATCGCGAGGATGGTTTATTGCCAATTAATCCCCTTCGATTCTCGTAGCAGGCACACGCTAGCGCATAATGCACTCATTTTCAATGTCTATAAAATCATATCATTAAATCTTCGTTCGTTCTGTTACATATCGCCTGTGATAATGTAACAAGTAAACATGCAGCGTTCAACGTAACATTTGCACTTACCGATACCACAAAATCCTGTAAATCAAGGACTTCGAGTCATACGCAACGACCAATCCTATATCGTTTGAATAATAGCTCTATGAAAAAGGAGGTCGCACACTTCGACGTTTTCAAACTTCCAACCGTTGACATCCTCCCCCCTCCCGCATCCATAAAAGCCATAAAACGCTCATATTTTTTACCGGCCTCCCGGAAAACCGACGCCTTTCCCCACTTTTGAAGAAGAAATCTGAGATTTCAGTTTCAATTTCCCAGCGCTCACACTACGTACATTTACACACACATACACACACACACACATCCACAGACACGCGCACGAGAACTGCAAAACTCCCATCAGTTATCAATGCCCCTCTCTTACACATACTCTCTCTCACCCTCGTACAGCTTCCTCGAACTTTCAACACTACTACTCGCTGCAAAGATAGGAGGTAACTATATATACATAACTCTATATATATACGTATGAGGATCGTCGGCAGTACCGCGGCTTCTCGTAATGCACTTAGCCGGCGCATGAACTCTCCGTGGCGCGAGCGCGGGCCACTCGGCACACCTCGAGATTACCCGACGTGTTGCAGCAGCACTGGCGAGTTGTTGTTAGAGAGATGCCGAGAGAGAGAGAGAGAGAGAGAGAGAGAGGGAAGCGAGTATGCCTGTATGTCGTCGTCGTCGTCGTCGTCGTAGTCGTCGTCAACTACCTGGACGGCACTTGTCTTCCGCTCTCTCGGACCGCGCGTAATAACCCGAGAGAAGGAAGTGGAAAGGAAGGGAGAGGGATAGAGTGAGAGACACAAACACACGTTCGCGTAACCTAATTGCATCGAGTTGTGCTCTCGAGCTGTATCTGAAGCGCGCATAGCCGTATCTCTCTACTCTCCTCCTCCCACGCGACAACTCAACTCATACCAAAAGTTTCTGCCATTTCACAACTATCCCTTCTCTTCTCCCTCTCTCCCTCTCTCTCTCGTGAAGAGATAGAGCCTAAGGATGAGGGCGTCGCGATTCCGGCGAATTATCATCAACCGTAAGATACAGAGCTGCTCTCTCAGGTCAATCTCATACCCTGTACATATACGCTATATACATACATACGCGCGCGCCTGCACAGTAGTACAGTGTTTGACTTTGAGTCGCGGCAATATGCAGCCGTTGCTGCTGCTGCTGCAGCCGCGACTAATCGGCCCGCTAATGGCGTGCGGCTGCGCTGCTGTGGGCGCGATTACCCCCCTGCTGTAGCGCAGTTTGCGGCGCGTTAATTGACTGCTGCTGCCGCGCACGCCTCGACCGATCTCCACCTCTCCCTCGTATAACGCCGTTATACACATTGTTGTGATGTGTTTTACTTATGTCGAGGGAGGGGGGGGTGAGAATTTTGGGGGTAATTGCGTAACGGGGGATTTGATTGATTTCCCAGTCGAGGGACGTGAATGTGTATATGTATGTATATATTATACGTGATTGCTAATATCGAGAGGAGATGTGGTGGTACGTGGGTTTAGAGAAGTGGCGTTGAACGTAGAGGGGTGTACAAATTTTCGGTGGATGTATAGGGAGGAAGTTGGGGTGGAGTTGCGAATTGAACTGTGCGCAGGGGTGAGAGAGTGTGGTGAAGAGGGTGGTGAAAGTCGTGTAAACATTGAGGGGTAGACGGTTGGGGTGATTTCTGGAAGGTTTGATTGTGGGGAAGTTGTTTGAAGAAATTTTGAGGATTTTACAATATCGGGTGGAAGTACCGATTATTGGTCATCATAAAAGTTTTTGACTTAGAAGAGTAAGACGTTTTTGCAACATTTACAATGCTGTGTACAATTCTTTTACATGAAGGATATGTAAATATGTAGTAAATGTTTTATTGTCATTTACATTTCATTTACGTTTTGAAGAAAAAGTGAAAATTTATTCTCTTTTTTTTATCCTAACTTTATGTATTTTTATTTGTAAATTAACTATCTGCAAACTACAACCAATTAAGCTATTCATCGATATTAATGAAAATACTTCTTACTTAAATTTCCTCTATAACATCTAAAACCTAGTAAAATCCACCACATTTACAACCACCTAATTTACTTTTTTCACAACCATAAAAACCACTATTCGTCATTCGCTCATCAATCTACCTTCAAAAAAAGTCATTATTATCCAAGTGACAAATCACCCTCGAACCATGTAAATCAATGACATCTACACCTCTCTTTCTCTCACCCACTCGCGAAATAATCACTTACACTCTCCCGAATAATTCGCTGAAAAGTATACCAGCTGATCACACTCCTTAGACTACAACTCTCTTTCTCTCTTCCTTTCACCAAGCGAAAAATCTTACACGATGCGAAACCACCTCGAGACCACACGATTCATTACCGCTACAATCAATCACTCCCGGAAGCGATATCAGGACCGAGAGAGAGAGAGAGAGAGAGAGAGAGAGAAAAAAAATCCTCTGAAATCACCCCGATAAGTAGTGTGTGCGTGTGCCTACGCGCGCCTACACTCAATAAACGTCCAATCAATAATCCAACATAAATCAAAGTCACTTCCTTCTCTGCACTGTATATGTATATACGTTATACCTTTCCTCCGGAAGAAAAGAGAATCCCGTCGTTCGAGTCCCTTAACAACTCGCGCGCGCGCGTGAAGATTTCGCTCCTACGTACGTAAAGTTCGCGCTGAAAGCAAGTGAGCGAAAGAAGGAAAGGATGTATATAGAGGTATAGAAGGGAAAAAAAAGAAAGGAAAGAAGGCGAGAATACGCGCGTGGGGGCGTCTTATGGGTATACGGCTTCAATCCGCTGCGGCGAGCGACGAGAGGGCACAAAGTGCGTCCGGAGGAGGTCCACACAAAGGCACCGGCATTCGGATCACGAACTACGGGAAGGCAGAGGGTGAGAGAGAGAGAGAGAGAGAGAGAGATCGCCAAAGGTTTAACATCGGGCGAAACAACCGGCGAAGTTGGCAACCTCGCCGCTGGCTAATCCCCCGTTGACCTTCTGTCAGCTCCCTCTCACTCTCCCTACCTCTCTCTCATCCGGTAAAGTCTCCTATACCCTTCATCTCTTACTCTCCCTATCCCTCGCTTGTTTTGCTTTCTTCACGTTTACCAGTGGATTTCGTATGCATTTTTATCCCTCGTTTCGTGGCCGATCCAAGAAATTTTCACCTACCGTAATCGCTATACTAGCCGATGCCTTTGTGTACAACGCGTGTATTGATGAAATTCTACGTGACGTTCGGTTCTTTGATACGCGCACGTTTTTTGCGACAGCACAGAGTATCTCATTTCGAAATTATCTGCTTTTACGCTGGGATGAGTTGGAAAGAGGGTGATGGTGTCGTGCGATGCTTTGTGTCCCGAGAACGCACGGGTGGCGTGTCGATAATTATTTGTCGCTGCCTTGTTCAAAAGAGTCGATGTTTTTCATCCTGGCTATAGATAGAATACTGTTTATTGATGGATGGTAGCATAGAAAGAATGGTGGTTGGATGATTTTTCAGTTGAAAGTTGAAATTATAATCATTAGAATGATGAAGGAGCGTTTTTATTCATAGCTGGAAGCATTTTAATATATGACAATTTACTTAAAACAAATGAGCTTTTTGGATATTTATTTTAGCAATATTAATTTAACTTGAAATCCAATTTGTTTCGTAATAGCATCTATGACATATTTCATACTTGTAATGTAAACACGTACCGTAAACACATAGAGCACTATAAACAGAAATACATTTATATATGAAATAAATGAAATGGATACAAGTCGAGCATTCAGACTGAAACTTCTCATTGCAATTTAAGAAACAGCTAAACTTTTTAAAAACTGATTCTCCTATTTACCGATTTCCAACTTGGCCATATCCCACTCTACCCTCTCGCCCTCCTCCCTCTTCAAGATACACGAGGCTCTCAATAATGCGCTATAAATTTCGTAATAGAAAATGAACCTCTCTCTCTCTTCTCTATCAAGAGAAAGAGACTTTGCCGCTCGCGTCTTGAAATTTTTACGAAACAAACTTTATCCGAAACTCTTTCGCCTCACTCGCTATCTCTCTCCTCTCTCTCTCTCTCTCTCTCTCTCTCTCTTTCTGTATATAACCTCCCTGGACGACGTCGGACGATCGCTTCGCGTTTAACTTTA
The DNA here is from genome assembly GCA_036873485.1 of Torymus texanus. NCBI lineage: Eukaryota > Metazoa > Arthropoda > Insecta > Hymenoptera > Torymidae > Torymus > Torymus texanus. The sequence continues at coordinate 14,914,849 of JAYJLV010000011.1, forward strand.
TTAATAAATTGTTATCGTGACTTCTTTCGCGCGCTCCTGCTCGTCACTTCGATTTCACCGCGCTTCGCTGGAGCTGCCGAACGTTTATGGCTCGCGCGAGAAAGCGAACGTTGCCGCGTCAACGTCTCTTACGGATCGACGGTTCGGATGGAAAGAGAGAGAGAGAGAGAAAGAGGGAGGAAGAGAAGAGGATGAGGGGCGAGTAGAGTGGGATTGATTAATTTTGCGGAAGCAGGGGAGGTACGAAGACGTTCGGAAATTTATTCATAGACTTTATGGAATCGTATTTTTTAGTGTCATTCCGTGAGGTTTAGTGATCATCGATGAAGTTTTATTTTTTTTTTCTTTTATTAAGGAGTTTTGTGAATTTGTTTCAGTCCGACTTATTACAAAGATAACAATTTACGGAAACGGTGTTTAAAACTAGAATTGCAACAATTCGCGTTATATGTTTATAGAAATAACATTAAAACTAATTGAATAAAATAAATACGAAAATTTATAAATAAACATTAGTTTAATCGTAAATATATCACTATCATTCAAATAATTCCAATAAAATCAAACTCCGAACGAACGTATCATCATTACGAAACTCCGGCTGTCTGGCAAAACCTCGATCTAATCTACTTAACAGACTTTCATCACTACCTGTTTCCGTGCAATGTACATTGAACCTATTAACAGCCTTCAATTCACCCGATCAACTTTACTCTTTCCTTCCTCTCTTCTCAATTACTTCCAAATTATTTCGGACTACTCATTATTTCCATTATTCTGACGATTCTGCACTTCCCATTCACGCTTTCTCCTCCCTCCATCAATGGCCGGGAAGATTAAAAATTTTATCGCGCGTAAACTTATTTCAACCCTCGCCGCCCGGAATTCCTTCCCTCGCTCTGTGACCCGAATGAAATAATCATTCCGGGTATAACAAGTGGATCAGCGCGATCAATGGCTGCTGGAAGGGGGACTACGCGACCTTTATTCTTTTTTTTTTCTCCCCCGCTTCGGGCACGCAGCAGCAGCCACCTCAATAAGACGAAAATTAAAAGCGCGAACGGGACTGGCATGCTGCAGAATTCTATCGATTCCGCAAAGTGTAACTCTCTCTCTCTCTCTCTCTCTCTCTCTCTCTCTCTCTCTCTCTCTCTCTCTCTCTCTCTCTCTCTCTCTCTCTCTCTTCCTCTCATTTCGTTCTCTCTCACTTTTCCGCTCATCCTTCGAATAAGAGGAGAAATGAGAGTGCGAGAACGGAAGGAAGGAGCGAAAGATCCTGTCGGAGTAATTTCTTTAAACGGCCCTGCTCCCTCTCTGGCATTCACTTGGAAAGTTCGCTAATGAATTCCTCTCTGTCTCTCCTCTTCGCCCTTCTCCATTCATCTCCGTTGGTGGGAAGAGGCTATCAGTATTTCGGCCTGATGACGACGACGACGGCGCTGTCGTGACTTACACCCACTCGCACACAGACAGAGAGAGAGAGAGAGAGAGAGAAGAGCACACACGTGAGATATAGAACGAGTGTTTACGGGGTAGGTATACACGTAGAAGGGGCTCCGGATCTGCAAAGTCGAAGCGAGAGCAAACACTGAGCGCAAAGTCAGGAGACGACGATGACGACGACGACGACTACGACGCAGAGGAGATTGAGAGGAGTAGCAGCGGTGAAATTGCTGTCGTGGAGAAATTTTTGTAGGTTAAGGAAGGCATCTTAGATATTGGGGCTCTTTCAACCGCGAAAGGATCGACGCCCACCTTTTACACGATGTATTAGGCGAGTTACGATTTTCCGGAAATAGACAGACAGAGAGAGAGAGAGACAGAGAGATTTTGATTTACGTTATAGAAATAGCCGAGTTTAACGTTTGGGATTAAAATATCAGAATTTCTGTTCGTCAAGTTTTCAATGTGAAATATTAACGTTGGAATTACGTTATGATGAGTTTGTTTTATTAATAAATTCTTAGACGTTTAGTTACTTGCAAATAATTTATATTTTAATAATTATTAGTATATAATAATAATGTTTGGAAAATTGTATTAATTCACGTAACCCAAATTTCTATATTAATTGTAAATAAGAAGTTCCACTTTATTTCATTACTAAATCATTTCAGTATTATGATATTATGCTCATTGAATATTAGCAATGCTTTATTTGCATTTTCATAAGTCAATATTGAATACTCACTTTAGATTGCAGAATTAAAATAATTAGATTGCAAAAGTGACTATCTGAATATGAATTCTGCAATTGTATTAGGATCAAATGTAGTTAAGTAAACGATACATTATGCAGTATAATAATTATATGAATAATAATCTAAAATTCAAATGAGAATACAGATAACAGAATAATGAAACTAGAATATATTTAACTTATATTTAACCATAATTATTTTCATTTTCTAATAAAAACAAATCAAATGTATTATTTTCTATAAAAACAACTTGTATTGATAGATCATCCATTATACCTTGAAAATATTCATATATATGCAGCTGATTTTACAACGCATATAAGCAAAAGATCGCTATATCTTATCATCGGCTAGAGAATCATCTGCATTTCTGTCTTCGACAGGCTCAAGATTGTGTGTACATGCAGAACTCGAGTCATATTACATTGACAGATGTACCGACACGTGCATCCATATGTAAGATCATCCGTCTTACGAGACAGCACGTGACATAACCAGGGCACCTCGTATCAAATGTCCATAAATGATAATCGCATGCATTATTGATATACCTACCAATTATTATGTGCACGATAGTTTCGTTGATTTTTCTTTCTTTTTCCACGTTTCAAGGACAATTGAGAAAGTTTATAATCTACATAGTTTCTTCGTGTCGAGTAGCGTTACATTTGATTGATAGTTTAATTACTTAAACAAAAGCAATTTGTCAAATTTTTCTATTCTATTGCTGCCTAATTCAAGTTATGTAAATTTGGTTTTCGAAATAACGTTCCACATTCATTCCCGTTTAAACATACCTACATCAAAATTTCGTCACGATAAGCTTAGTTATTTCTTCGTCGCTAATTTCCACTAAACTACTATACACATTTGTTCACGTGTCTAGTTTAAATTTCAGCATTACACTATTCTCAACCAATCATTCATTATCTCTCATCACACCTACCAAATATTATCTCCTATCAATATCTTATCTCCCATCCCTGACTTTTTACAACCATCTCTCACCAACTCATCGTCGCATCTCTTGCATCGGATAAATAAATACCGCAACGCAACACAAGACCTTCTACCTGCACCACTGCTCTACGTCCCAACGGCATTTGTCCCGAGGAAATAGCAGTGGGTATACGTAACGGGTGCGAAGGAGAACGGCAAAGGCGCGCTACGACATCCAACCGAGATAGATCTAGGAAGTACACTCGCTGCTGCTGCTGCTGCTGTGGTAGCGAGCTAAAGGCATCTCTATTTGAAATGCATTGGCCGTCGTCGTCGTCGTCTTCGCGAGTACACGCGCTACTGTTTGTGCTGTCAACCGTTGGTATAATGGATAGAGCCGAGACTTCGGCTAAGGAAGATAGCGAGTAGCAGTAGTGAACGCAACATCTCGACAAGGATCCATCTTCTTCTTCTTCTTCGGCTTCTTCTGCGGATTCACCGGGAATGGGTGTAAACGAGCCTGAGGCACATGAATTTTAATGGCACGGCAAACAAAGGGCGAGCGCGCGCGCTTAATTGGAGAAATATTTCGTCGAGGTGAGCTATCGCTAGTAGTGTGGTTGTCTCTTTTCAGAGCTTTGATGAAGAGATGCCAATTGGTGTTGGTGCTAGTTCTTTTTTTTTTAAAGAGAAACGTGGGGAGTGGATGAAAGGCAGCAAGGCTCGATAGGTTGTAAAGGAGGATTGCGGGATGGGCTGAAGTAGCAATGTGGAATGGCAGGGAGGTTGTCGTTTGAATATAAAAAAAAAAAGAAGAAAAAGCGTAGTGAAGTGGTTTGAATTACGATATATACTTGAATGGAAGCGCATATTTACGGTACTGTACGAGACGGTTGTTGTGATAAAGTTGGAAAAGTTTCAATTTGAATGCTTTTAAGTGACGAGTATTTTGTAAGTTGTCTAGAAATGTTACTGTCAGTCAATGTGTTAGAAACATTGGCCATGATGAAATTTCTCTTGCAGATCTATATAGTCTTCAGATAACGTCCAAGCATACGTCTGTTCTAAGTAGATTATGTCAACGTATCGTCAGACAGTCAAAGAAAAGAATTACAGAACATCTATTAACTTCTGCTTTTCATTCTTTCCCCACTATTACAAGCCAGTAGAGACCAATAAATTTCCCCGTAGGCGACCGAAACTTAACCAATTTCCACATATATATGCAACTTAATTTCGCTCCTGCCTCGTATATTCCGTCTGACTTATCTCCCGTTCTCTCTTTCTCTCTTTCTCTCTCTCTGCGCATCGGTCGGGAAAATTCGTCTCCGCGCACAATGGACACAGGAAGGACGGAAAAACCTAAAAATGCCTATTAATTAAGTCAGCGCGAGCAATTAGTCAGCTCTCTACTGGCGCTCACTCGCTCGCTCGTCTCATTTCTCTTTCGAGGGGAAGGAGGAAAGAGCTAGAGGAATATGCTCGCGTTCGCGCGCAGATAAGGTTAATAAAGTCATCGGTCAACGTTACTTACGTCTACGAATATATATATATATATATATATATATACACACACACACACACGGACGACGGGTATCTGTCATTTATAATTCACGGCGATAGGAGAGGCTCAGGGTCGAGAGAGCGAGAAAGTGAGAGAGTGAGAGACAGTATGCGAAATGAATGGTAGACAGTCGTCGTTCACACGCGCGCGCGCGCGCACGCAATTTGCACGACTGGATGTGAGAAATGTGGGTGGAATGGTAGACTGAAACGATACGGTTAGTATCTGTAAAGTGGCCATTTTGTTCTTTCGTTGTCGCGTATGAAAGATGTTATTTTCTTAGAACATGTGTGTATGTGTGAGAAAGAGATGATATGGTTTTGCGAATAGGGACACGTCGTTTGCTTTATATGCACATAAGCGAGTTTAAAATAATTTGTCACGATTAGTCTAATGCCGGCTGACGTTATCAGCGTAATTTAGGTCGGTGAGATTAGTTTTAGCTGGAAATATATGTAAATTCAATCTCAACCTAGATTAATCTGATATGCGAGGATAAATGCTTAAAATTCTGTGATATGTAAAATAATTGTCATGAACATTTTATATTAATGATAAACATAAGAATATATTTACTACTTGATAATGAGGAAGTGCTTGTAATTTTATTTATAATTGATGTGGATTCAATAAAACTAGATATTCGGTTAATGTTCGATAAACTTTTTGACCGTATGCCTCTTAGATAGAACAGAAAAATTTTTTATTTTTGTTTCAATTTCACGAAACTAACTACAACATCTATGAAGCAATGAAAAGTTTGATACAACTACATTGCTTCTTTTACCATGTAATTGTGAGATATTTGACATAAAAAAGCTTCAAATCCTAAAAGTTAACAACGTTTTTGTCATCAAAAATTGCTATTCACTTTAAAAATGTTCCTAAAGCACCTACGACTCGTTTTTTCTCTCGCAATTTTCATTAAACAGTGAAAATTCACAGCTTTAAACAAAAAAATTCAATCAATAAAAAGGACAGAGATCAGGAAAAACGACAATCCAGCGAAACAGCAGCAGCGAACGCGAAGTGCCAACAGTGAAAAGAGGTTAATTACAATTTTCGAGTAAAATGACACGCGAAAAACACGCGAATTAAAATCCTCTGCAGCCAGTACTATTATCTTTCTCTCCCTCTCTCTTCCCACACCGGCAAAGCCTGGCGGCCCGAAAGGTCATTCAAACTTCAGCTCCATTATATACCGCGGCGACCCCGTCGCGCAAAGTGAACCGCAGTAGCGCCTGCGCGATTTGTCACGTTCTCTTTCCTTTTTTCTTCTCCTTCTTCTCCTCGTCCTCTCTCTCTCTCTCTCTCTCTCTCTCTCTCTCTCTCTCTCTCTCTCTCTCTCTCTCTCTCTCTCTCTCTCTCTCGCAAAAAAGGTCTAAGCAAAGCGTGTTCATAAATCCGCTTTACGCGCCGACGGCCGCGGCAGGAAATCTTAAGCGCACTTGGCAATAAAACGCCGCCGCATACACCGTCCTCTCTCTCTCTTTCTCTCTCTCTCTCGTGTTTGCAGCCGACTGCCCGCGAAGAATTCGACTTTTATCGTAGGGCACTTGGCACGACGTGCGCGCGCGCATCGGGTTTAACAAAAAGAAACAGAAAAAAGAAAGAAAGAAAGCGTGCGCGGGTCATAACGCAACGAAGCCAAATTCTTCCGTTGTCCCGTTTAAACCGCGAGGCTTTGTTTTTGCACTGTGATGGGACTGTGTATGTATATGGGTACAGTGCTTTTTTTTGCTTCGTGCGTATATATATGTACGCGTGCACAATCTTTTTTTTATCGCTCCCCGTGGGGGTGGACTGACAAATATTGCAATAACAATAATAGAAACATGCGCGTGTGTGTATGTGTGTGTGGAAGTAGCGCGCAGTGACCAAAATGGAATCTCGGATATTTATGTTTTAATAAAGTTTATTGGGCTGCGGATAGGATTTATACTTTTAGCACGAGTTTATGGGCGAACGGTGCAAAACTTATTGCTCCCAGTGCGCGAGCGCCTGCATATTTATAAATATACCGGGATTTTTTTTTTTTAAGTTTTTAGGTATATCTTGTAGTTTTTTTTTTTGGTATTCATGTAGTGGTGGTAGTGGTATAGTCTTTGCTTCTGGATAAAAATTAAACTTTTTTTTTGAATGTATTATCAAAATTTGAAACTCTCTTAGTTTCTGTCAAAAACTATTTTCTATATGTAAAAATATTTATATAACTATACTCTAAAAGTGTTTTCGAAAAACTTTAAATAGCAAAAAAAAAGAATTTGACTCGTGATATAGAACATATTTCAAAATAACGGTAAACCATTCTAAAAATCAATAACAAATATATTTCGTGTACTATATTTTTTATCATTCAATTCTAATCATCAAAATATGACGTTCAAATGTCATTCATATAACAAAATTGACGTGAGCTTGACACTCATTAAATTATTTTTTTATTTATTAGCTGGCAAACCGCAAGATTGAGATGAATTTCCAACATATTGTCCGCGCTCTGCGGTCATAGTGTCCAAAACACACATCGTATTTTACCGCTATTCGATATCAATACAGCGGTCGCGCAGTTGCGGCGTGCAATCACAAAAAAAGTACTAAAGCACCAGGAGATCCTTTTAGAATTTAGTGCCCTTGTCTACAATAGTAATAGAATAAAATTCACCGCACGCGAGCTGTTCGTTATACTTTTCCTCCCACAAGTAATATATAAACTTTATATTTGCACAAAAGAAAAACAATACAACGCGATACATAAACCATATCATTCAAATAACTAAGTTAAAAAAAAAGCTTTTATAATAAAAGTATACAAACAACAACCTTTCCTCCATCACCTTCATCTCCTAAATTTAACAGTTAAATTACCTTCACGTTCAAAAAGCATCCACTGAAAGCTTCCCTCGATAATACACTGTGACCGAAAAATTAAACAACCCAAACAAAGATCCCCAGGGAGAGAGAGAGAGAACGAGGATGAGAAAACTGCTTATCGCAGCGCGCGTATATATATACACACACGCATACAGTAGCTATGCGGCAAAGCGCCCCGTCGGCTTTAAACCTCAAAACTTCGAAATATGTTTTAACTCGAGTTCTCTCCCTTCTCCGAAAAGTTCGACTTGGCCGAGGGAATTTTCCGAAAAATAATCAGAAAATCAGGTCGGCCGCGGGCGGCCGGCATTCAAAGTTTCTCAACTTTCAGCTTCGCGAAGTACCTTTTGAGCGGTACGCGCCGCGTTAATTTCGCCGAGTTAGAGCTCGACTCGTATATAGGGGAAGTTCGAAAAAAATGCGCAAACGGTTTTACTCTCTCTCTTCACTGGCTTTGTCTCTTTGTCAAGCTCATATACTTATATAAGGTAGGTACAGTTTTCACGTCACGTCGTCTTTAAAACTGATCTCGCACTGACGTAATTCGATTCGAGTACGAGTCGTGGTAGCGTCGTTCTCTAAAAATAAACACACACCCCCTCGTCTCTCTCTCGACGTTTCTTTAATATATTCCACTGAATTTTCCAGTTTAATTGAAAAGATCTCACGCTCTCTCTCTTTTTTCTGCGACGATAGAGAACAGCTCTCTTATTCCATCCCCGTGGGCGTCGTGTGCGCACTGCACACACATATATATACTCTCTCAAAGCGAATCTTTGATCGTATAATGATTCGTTTTTGCGCGAGCTTTGCCGCTAAAACTTTGGGGTAAGGGCAGCATTTTAAGTCGGTCACTGATTCCTCTTTCTCTCTCTCTCTCACACATACTTGGTTTGGGAATGGGGATAAAGTCGCATAGCTTTCCGCTCCGTCTTTTCGTAGTGCGTTTATTTCCCTCGTTTAAAAACGAGAGAATACGAATTGGAACGCGGGCGCGGTATATTCATTAAAGAGACGGCAGTTTCTTCTTTCCCTCTTCTTCCCAGGTTTTTTGGAAATTAATTAACTGAATGTATCGTTACGACTGTAGGATAAAGTGAAATTGACTATATCACATCAGACGTGTATACGTGTATGTATACGCTTACATTATTCTTGAATCACCATCGTCGTGATTTTCGGGTAATAATAATCAAAAATTAATTAATTTTGCGTACAGCGTGTATACGTACGTACATGCACGCCTAAGTAAATTTGCCTCAAGAAAGCCGAAGAGGCATGGAGAAACAGAGGGAGAGTGAGCGCGCCAATGAAATAAAGCGCGCTAATTACAACAGAGCACACTAATTAAATTAATTAAATGTAACTACCATTGCTGCTACTGCTGCTACTGCTGCTACATCGGCTGCTGGCCTCGAAAATGCCTCGTATCAATTTTTCAGGGAGGGTCGGCATACGCGCACAAAAGAATTTCACGGTATAACGAGGTTTTAACGATGTCCATTCGTGTGCACACGCTTGCCTACGCGTTTGATTGATTAAAGGAGGACGGTTAAAAATGTTGCAGTCTGATGCGAATTTGCGTTCTTTTTTTTTTGTACCTCTAGCTCGGCTACGGCGGTGGGGTGATAAAGAGGGAATTTATGCGTGTTAAATGTACCGTACTGATATGTTTATTCACTGAGTCTAAGAGGAAAAAATAGTATATAGTATACGGTGCGATCTCTGTATCGAATTAAAAGTTAGGTCAATGAGTATAGTCAAAGAATTTTATTCAGAAAATTGACATTAAAGTTTCATACGTTCGTATACAGTTATATTGCAGCAGTCTTTGTGATCTCCCCCTTACTCGAGGAAATTTTAAATATTTATTCATCTGCAGCAGATGACGCCAGCTTCTTTTTCAGAATTTTCCATTTTAATATAAAAAAAGAGAATGTTATAAAGCTATCTTTTAGACATAACTGACTGCGTGTTATTAAATTCCCTTGGGCTTGTTTATGAAAATTTTTTTTTTTAATTCAAAAAAAATATAAAAATAACTCGCTTGCTGCGGTATTTACAATATCACGGCTGGTGGAGTCATCAACCTTCAAATAATCGCTGACCTGATTTAAATACTTGACGTGGCAAAATATTTACATAAATTAAATCTCCGTTAAATTAAAATCCATCAAAATCTAAATGTTTTTTTTTTAACCAGTAGATTATAACTAAATATTTGTCAGATAACTAACAGCAAATATACCACTATACATTATAAATTATCTTCCAAAAAACGATAAATTTCATCTTTAACCTTCGACCTTCGAAATTATCATCAATTTAAAACCCTATACAAAAAAGAAAAATTCTCAAAATAAAATCTCGACCCCATCTGATACTGACTTGCCATTTTACAACTCCCAACCCCATAAATCAACCGTCGACCCTTCCCGAAAAAAAAAAAAAAAATTATCCCCAGGCCAGTCCGTTTTCTCCCTCCTTATCGCGACACGTCAAAACGCCAAGGCACACGGGCATTATTATGCTGTGGTCGTCTCGTCCGTTGCGCGCACGATTCATCTCTCTTTCTCTCTCTCTTTCGTACCGGGTCAACCCTTCCGCCGAAAAAGAAACCGTCGATATTAAGTTCGCCGCGTCTTTGCTTTCGCGTTATTAATCTTATTCTCTGAAAGCGCGGCGCATATTGATATTCGTAAGCATCCGCGTTCGCGCGTTCGACGCATCTTATCTCTCTCTCTCTCTTTCTTGCTCGCGACGTGAATAATGCATGCATGCACGCGTCAAAGCAGTCGTGCCAACGAACTTGCCTTCCAACCTCTATCTCTCTCTCTCTCTCTCTCTCTCTCTCTCTCTCTCTCTCTCTCTCTCTCTTGGATAAGGACCAATAT
>JAYJLV010000011.1:14932978-14948975 GCA_036873485.1 Torymus texanus
AAAAAAACGAAAAATTCAAAATCGTTTTTTGGTTATAAAAAAAAAGAAAATCGATAGAATATTAAGTACGTCAGGGTACCGAATTTTTTTCGAGACGAACAAAATAAGCTTTGAACGTCCAAGATCGATGGTTTGGTTCCCGAGATATATGATTTCCAATCTGCCAAATATTTAGTTCGAAATAAGAACAAAATCAATCAAAATCATAAGTAGTTATTTATTTTTCAAAAATTGTCCTAAAATATATTTACTAAATAGTATTTATTTAGGATTCATCCACCTTCAGCCTATTTCGTCCAACAAATGGCCCACATTTTTTCCCACACAATTTCGTAATCCACGTCTTTATTTTTATAATTTAAAACTTCAAAGTGGATCCATTAATCAGATTTCCGCGTTTTGGATACATCGAGAAACTGGTGCATTGTACGCTTAGAGTTCATCATGCATAAGTCACGTAGCCAACAGTTTGTAAGAATATAAAAATGATGAACAATCGTCAATGTTATATCATAGGTTTCCCGCTGTTAGTGGCCATTCTATTAGTATGTATATTAATGCTAATACTACTATGAGCCGAGGCGCTGTTCCGCTATCCTACCAACGTACTGATGATTGTTACATATTATTGTACTACTGATACAATGCAGTAAGGTTTCGTAGAGTCACGTACTTTACGCATATCCAATTTCATTTTCATTAAAATATCTATTATATTAATTAAGTTAATTATGGAATAATGGCGCTAGAAAATTAATTCACATAATCTACCACTGTATTGTCAGAATAAGAGGATCATCTCACAAAGACAGCATGCAGTGCATGAAGAATCGTTACACAATTACAATATATTGATCTTAGTGTATTATGTTCCATAAAGGCACTATTAATATGAATAGGCTGCTCATATTGTCAATTCACTTTGATGAATAATTAGATTCTAACACAATTTTAAGTAATAAAATAACTGCTAAAATATTCTTTAAAAAGACTTCTTATGATTACAGAATTGCAAAGAAAAAATAAAATACCAAATTAACTTATTTCAAAGGTTTTTATTGGTTCCGTAAATATAATCCTTATAAATACAAAACGGCATTTAGTGGTGTTGTGCCGCAGCCTTTCTCATTTGTACCAAGATGTTTCCAAGCTCTTCACGCTTCCTCTTAGCACGAATGTGAGTTCCCAACTGCAAAAAATTTTTAAGTTCAAATAATGTGAGATAAGAAATAACAAAAGAAAATAGTTATTATTTGTATAAAAATTTGATTTTGTCATAGCACATGTATCAAATTTATTTAAAATAAATATAAATTTAATTGAAAAATGAAGAGATTTCTTACTGAATAGACAATTAATTTTATTCTTTAATCATTAGTAATTAATACATTAACATTTCAAAAATATTCATATTACTAATTATTTTTTTTAATTATAAATATAAATATATTTTATATATTACTTTTACTTTAAGCTAGAATATTGTACACATAATGATTTTATTAATTTTAATATTTATGAGATAACATACCCTCCTCTTCAAGAATTTAAGAGCACGCTTGTCCTTGGAAACCTTCAACAATTCCATAGCCCTCTTTTCATAGGGAGCATGTCCAGTGACTTCACGGATGAGGTCTCGCACGAATTTGCTGTGCTTTGTCTGGCGCTGAAAATGGAAATTAAAAAATTATAAAAATGTTTTATGATTTTAATCAAAATAATACCTATTAATCAATTCACTCCATCACTAAAAGAACTTGTTATGATCTTCACTCACATTGTTATAAATTCATAAATCTTAAGTCATTTTAGTACACCTTTTAAATATTTATTAATATTTTAATCTAATTATTTTCTAATCGATTATTTTGTAATTATTCATTATTTTACCATATCAGCATGTGCTAAACATATACATAAACAACTCATTCTTTTACAAACTATTAGAATAAAAAAATGATTAGGAAATGACATTTTAACAATTGAACGTATGTATATTATATTGAATTATTTACGAAAGCAATAATACGATATTTAAAACAAAATAAACTTATTGCTCAAAACACTAACTACAACTTTCTAACCTAGATATCACTGCCTAAACAACACTTACCCCCTTTAGCCGGGCAGGTCGGAGGGCGACAGTCTTCTCCTTCTCATTTTTGTTTTTTGCTACCCTGATCTTGGTGGTCTTGTGACCCTTGTTGAGGCCGACGGCCAACTCGTACCTGGGTGCCATCCTGAACAAAATACAAGAACAGGCATCAATTAGAGGTTAGATTAGACACTACGATTTTATGCCGAAAACACAAAGAAAAATATGATTTTACTAAAACTATTTATCGGTAATAAGTCATGGATGATTATAGAATAGAAATAAATGGATTGTTACGTTAATTAATTACAGATTTCTTTGAATTTTTCGGATTTTGAGACTTCGACAAACCTGTGAAGATGAGAACACGCGAAAAAAGGATGATGGCCGTGCCGCTGACTGCTATCCTAGCGCATGCGCAAGTCAGTGGTGTGTGATGTCGCCGTTTAAAGGGCGCGACATTTAAAGTTCTTGATGATAAGGTAAGATAAATAAGATCTTTATTATGGTTTACATAAAAATTGTCATTTTTTCATGTTTATTAAACATTTTATAAGTTATTCGTATCAAATATTAATAAATTATTTTTTATCCATACTTGTAAAGTAAAGTAACAAAAAGTTCTTATTTTCCTATGCAAAAGTTTTTAAAAATGGTATCTAAAATTTCTTCTGTGCTAACATGACCAGTGATTTTTCCAAGTTCTCGAGCTGCTTTACGAATTTCTTGAGCAGCTAGAACAACATCATAATTCTTATTTGATATTATATCAAAATAATTTAAAAGGCACCCATAACAATCCTGTAAATGATTTCTTTGTCTTTCTTGACTTATAGTTGGATTTTCTGCAGTAGGGTTACCACATCTAAATGGGAGAAAAAGGTTTAATTATATACTTAGTTTTTATAAATTCAAATTTCAATAAAAAACTTACATTTTTTCAAAACATTTTCCCATATATTCTAATAAATTTTGAAAGCCTTCTTCATCAGCACATGAAATTCTCACTAAATCATGATTTTCTAAATATTTTTTGTCAGTGTCATTTAATAAATCTATTTTATTTACAATTATCATACAATTACTAACTAATTCTCCATTTTCTATCAATAAATCTTCTAATTCAAGACTTTTGATATAATTGTAAAGATATTCAGTGTAAGTTTTTTGACTATTTATATATTCCTCTGCATTAATGACTAAGATCAAAAAATCTGCTTTCTTAGCTTGATCTCGAGCTCTCTTAATACCTTCTATCTCAATAATATCATTTGAGAATTTATTTAGACCAGCTGTGTCAGCTAATAATATTGGATAACCGGAAATATTAGCAGTTAACTCTACAATATCTCTTGTTGTGCCAGGAATTGAGGTAACAATTGCAGCATTCCTTTGAACTAAGTGATTTAACAAACTACTTTTTCCAACATTTGGTTCACCAAGAATGACTGTTCTTATACCATTTCTTAAAATTTCTCCCTTTCTTCCATCTGATAAATGTTTTTCAATTTTTTCAGCAAGATCTTTTAAATCATTATTACACTGTTCAAATACTTTAGCTTCAATATTTTCTTCTTCACCAAAATCTATGTAGGCTTCTATATGTGCTAAACATCTCAATAAAATTGCCCTCCAACTACTGTATAAAGCACTAAGGTGGCCATGGGCTTGTAGAAGGGCTTGTTTCCTTTGTTGCTCAGTTTCTGCATGAATTAAATCTGCTAAACCTTCAATTTCTGTTAAATCTAATTTATCATTAAAAAAAGCTCTCTTTGTGAATTCTCCTGCTAAAGCTGGACGAAACTTAAGCTTTGACAGTGCAGACATTAAGGAAGCAAGTACTGCTACGCCGCCATGAACTTGAAATTCTACACTATCTTCCCCAGTAAATGAATTTGGTCCTAAAATAATTATAGATTTTAAATTTTATTTTCTAACTAATAATGAATAGAATTTTAAGCATAGGTACCTGGAAACCAAAGACATAGTCCCTTATCTATGATTTCTCTAGTTTCAGGATTGCGAATATTTCGTAGATAAGCTTTCCTTGGTTCAAGATTAGAAATGCTGGTCATTTTTTCTAGAGCTATTCTAGCATCTGCGCCTGATATTCTTACAACTGCAACTCCACATTTTCCTTGTCCTTTGATAAGTAATATTAATATTAAAATTTTATTATTGATAATATAAAAAACAAATATAAATTACAAATCTATTTACCAGATGAAAGAGCAAAAATTGTTGATCCTCTACTGGCTGCTTCATTTAAAAATGTTCTATGTATAACATTTAGAACTTGTAAGTAATTATTTTTCTGAATAAACTGTTTGATAAAAAACATTTTTTGTGCATATTCTTTATGTATTGAAAATAGTTAAGTACAAAGTAACTATTTTTCAGATAAAAGAAATGAAATGAAATTATCTGTAACATAAAAAAGATAATGTTTTGATAAGATCTGATTACAGATACTAAAGATAAGAAATGAAATATGATATTTTTTTGATAAAATGAGGAATACACAGTAAATAAAATGATAAGATATATTAAGATTTATAAGTTGTTAAATAATAAATTCTTGATCTTTTGTTGCATAACAAAGAAACTAATTATTTCTTATATAGCCTCTTAAGTGAAAAAAAATCATAGATGAAAAATGGAATTTTCATCATCCAAAAAATTAATAGAGAAAACAAAAAATAAAAATAAAATACTATCTACTCACTTTATTAATGTGAAAAAATAAAATTCTTCAAATGTTGTCATATCTTCAAAAATGATAATTTTTATGCTAGATAAAAAATATACAATCCAAAGTAAAAGGCAATTATGAAAAAGTTAAAATTTTCCTTTACAAGTATCTTGAAAAATCAAAAAATTAGTCAAAACATAGATCTAGGTATATCTAAACATCAAATCGAATTCATAAACATGAAGCGGCGAAAACTTTGGTTATGTTTTCTACTCGCGTATATATTCTGCGCATGTGGAGTATTATATTATCTCGCGAGCACAAAAAAAGGGAGATGAATGAACCCGCGTGTCGTCTACTGTGCGACAGAACGAATCATATCAGCATCAGTGTCATCATACAATAATACACGGGACTCGTACGCGCAGTGCACGGCGCTGCGGCAAGTGTATATGTCCATTCAATTGCCTACTGCCCAAAAAAAAGCTCTGATGTCGACGGCGCCGCACCCGCGTCCGTACGAGTCATACTTACTGCTGCAGCGTCAAGTGTCAACAAGTCATACCAATACGTGCACAGACATATAGTTATACACCATGTATATGTACTCATTCGCGTCAACATACAAACATATATATTTGTGAGGGGAATCAAGTGGAAATTTTGGCATCTCTAATGTTTGACAGGCGGAACCCCCACGCTCCCTTCCCAACAACACGATAATCGCCGGTTGTTAACCCGCACGCTCTGTTTATAGCCGTATACGCGACGCTAAAGGAACGGGACTTTGTGTATTATAGATGCGGACGAAACGATAGCACGCAATCAAGCCGTAGGATACCTAATCCGATTGAGCGTGATTGCATGATACACTTTTCTGTAGGACAGTTCCTGCGCTTCGTTTCGTGCGCGGTGATGACAGCTCCAGTAGGGCTGTGTAGCTGATAAGAGACGCAATTTTACAGGCATCCCGGGAACATCGCAGCCGAACAATACTCTCACTCGCTCTCCGGACACTGCCTGGGAGAGAAACAAGAAACGTAGTAATTGTCGCCAGGAGCAAACATGTCGATTTACGCGGAGCTAGCTTTGACCTGCACCTTGCTCTGCCTTTACCTGGAGACAGGTTGGGTGCTTCTCATCAATGCTGTGTATCTTACGATACCATGGCTGGTTTGGGTTGCTATTGTCATAGTGCTTCTGATAAGGTTTGTCGCCAGAGTTCCACCTCCCAGTGACAGCGATGTGCAGAAGGTGCTAGGTGTAGATCCACTGTGCTTTGTGGAGAAGAAGGAGGGTCCGCTGTTTGGGGAAAACGATTCGCAGAAAGTTGATGAGACTGAAGCTGAAAATGATCAACAGTATTGTATGAGAGTAGTAGCGCACAAAGGAGCAGGATTTGATTTTCCAGAAAACAGTATGTCTGCTTTTCGCAATGTGAGTAGTTCTTTTATATTTCATTATTGTAATGGTTGGAATTTTATTAAAAATTTTAGGTTTCAAATTAATATAACATTTGAAATAAAATTATTTGTTTTTAGAGTCATGAAAAGGGCTGTGATGCAATAGAATTTGATTTGGTACTGACAAAGGATAATATTCCTATTTTATTCCATGATGTAACTATTGATCGTTTGACTGGGTTTAATGGCACTATTAGAAATATGACATGGGATGAATTAAAAGAATTAGATATCTCTACAAATCATCCGCTTAAGTAAATTATTCTAACATTTTCTAAACTATGAATTCTTTTTTTCAATAATTTAAATACACATATTTTTCTTCAGAGTTAAACTTGATCCAAATGGTGAAAAAATTGCATTATTTGAAGAAGCATTAGAACAATCTTTACAAAATGGTCAACGTATGTTTATTGATATAAAAGAAACAGGCAACGAAGTAGTTAAAGTAGTTTTGGATGCTTATAAGAAACATCCTGAACTTTATGAAAGAGCAGTTATATCTAGTTTTAATCCAATAACTATATACACGGTAATAGTATAAATTTAATTAATTAAATTAGCTTTTAAAGTAGTTCTAATAAAATAAATAATAAAAAACTTATGAGTTAGATAAGGAGAAAAGATCCACGTATTGTAGCAGGTGTTGCATGGAGGCCTCAATTCTTTTCTACAACTAATTATAATGGAATAAATGGACCATATGAACCACGTTATGATGAATTTTTTAAAAATATTATAGCTATGATGGGTGATCTTATTCATGACTGGGCCTTAAAACGATTAACATATTATATTCTTGGATTGTCTTTTATCCTGCTCCACAAAGATATGATTAGCCTGTAAGTAATTTGGATATAATCACTTGTTTACCAATTTTTTTTTTAAAGAAACTATAATTTTTCTTAGTTCAATTTTTTACTAGAAAATTAAAAGTTTTTAAAAACTTTTAATAAAGCTTCACTGCATCTTTTCTGAAGGAAAAACATCATTTTATTTTTTTTAAAGAGATATTTGGTGGAATACTTCTGTAAAAGTACCAACAGGTTCGTTGTAATAACAGTTTCGTTAATGCATAATATTAAATTAACGAAAAATGCTATTAAGGTTTTGACAAGTTGATAATTAATTTTTATTTTCTAATAGCTTTTTGTACCTTATTACAGCCATTATCAAGCTTAACAGTTTTGATTAAACAATTCTTAAAAAAGTAAATTTGATTGGAGCTCAGTAATACTACTACTAACATGTTTCTATTTATTTTTTATTTATAATTGCATGAAAAAAGTTAGTACAATTATTAAAAGTAGATAATGTTTTAATTTGGCTAGTAGAATAATACCTAGTAATTTTTATCTGAATTACTTAGTCTAATTTAAAAATAATAATTTGAAAGTTATTCCATGCATTTTATTTTAAAGAAGAATGTATATATTTCAGTGAAGAGATACGTCAATGGAACAAAAGAGGAATCAGAGTCTTGGCTTGGACAGTCAATTTGCCAGCTGAAAAATTACATTTTGCGAGAAATCTTAAAATTACATATCTAACTGATACCCTGCTCTCATAAAACGTAAAAACTTATATAATATTACTCAAAGCAAAAGAACTGCCGAACAATTTTTGTATGTACAGTGAAAATATTTAAAGATGCTATTTCTATAATTTAATGTGTTTTGAACAAATTTTTGTGAAAATCTTTATGAATTTAATGTCGCTAACTTATACATGGATAAAAATAATGTTTTTCTAAGAAAGTAATTTCAGCACAATGCAAACGTGAACTGTCTACCAACTTTGTACAAAGAATAACGTTTATAACTTTTGCACAAAGGAACACAATAAGCGAAATCGCTGTTTTAAATTAATGAAATGATCAATGTATATATTTACAAATTTCTACAATGTAGGATCTCAAAATTATTCTCTTAATTATATAAAATAAAAATTCTTACAGTTCTATCTTATACACAATAATTTTATTTATAATTTTTTTGCAATACCTAAAAATTAGATATAAATTTTCATAAAATAATAGACACTTAATTTTTAACAATTAACTATATATAAAAACTTCTTGGAATCGAATTAACGGCGTCTACACAATCGTTGTCAGCTTGCCTTTACGAGATTCCATACCTTCAATTAGACCAGTCAATAAATCTTCCATTTCTGTTGCAGCACGTTTTAATTCGCAGTTATTATCAGCGCTAAACGTATCTGTAAAAATACAATGATTCAAACTTACAGATAAAAGAGAAGAGATAAAAAATATTTTATTTGAGTGTTATATGTTTGAATAGAATTTCTCGTAAAAAAAATACATTCAAAATGCGTTATTACATTGATAATTTTAGACCTAAGAATTTTTTTTATCTTAATACGTTAGAAATATCATTAACAAATGGCATACATATACTTTTTTTTTGATAATTTTGTTTAAAACTCTTAAACAATGTTATCATTTATACTAATAATAACAGGATAATAAAGAAAATGAATATGTAAAATTACCTTCTAGTAAACAGTCATTAGCAACCATATTCTGCAGTCTGTCCAAGATATCATTAAGATCACCTTGAATATTTTGTAAACTACTATGTTCTGAATGCTTATCACTTCGCTTTAATGAAGGCAGTACATTATCTCTACTAATTCCTGAATATGTAGAGCTATCTATTTCAATATTATCATTATCATTTATTTTCTCTCTTTCTTTTCTTTTACTCTCTCTTGAATTTAACCACTGAGAAAAACCACTATCATTGGAAGGAAAGGTAGTTCGATGACCTAAAATTTTGTTGCACAAATCGTTAATGTTTAATTTTGACTGATTTTTGTATTTTAAAATAGAGTCTGTGGGTAGGTCCGGAAGTTCGTACGCAAAGCGGTGTATGCGAAGCCCGTCTATACTTATCTCGTACGAAAAATCTAACCGATTAATTTTAATGTGTGAAAAGTCCGAAAACTCTTCGCATTCAAAAGAGAGACCTTATAGACACATTAGCATACGCAAAAGAATTTTCCGAAAACTTTCACCTACCAAAATAGAACTTGTCTATTATTCCTTTTAGTGTGTTATACAAATTTTGCCAATAATACGGGCCCAACGAAATATTCTTTGGGTTTGAGAAAATACTAATGTAGTATATTCGTTCAATTGTAAACAATGCCCAGCGACGTACGTAGGACAAACTAAGAGGAAATTAAAAGATCGTATAAAAGAACATATGAAATATGAGGATAAAGACACAGTAGTTGCACTCCACATCAGAAACAACAATCACATGTTTGACTGGGATAATACCAAAATTTTGGACAGAGAGTGCAACTATAAAAAACGTTTAATTTCCGAAATGCTGTGTATCAATCAAAATAAAGAGAGTATCAACAAGAAGGAAGACATTAGCTCTCTAAGTAATACATATAAATCTCTGCATTTCATTTCTTCATAGTGTATTTATGTTTTGGAAAAAAATCTTTTCCTGTATATATTTCCTATCTCGCACTTTGACTTTTGGTATAAAAAGACGAGCGGATATAACACAATGTTATTGACGTTTACGTTTCGATAAGAGAGAGATTGTCTCTCTCGAAAATTTATTAAAATGTAACTGCAGTTCGTACAATCTTCACTTTAAGGTTTATATTATTATATCAATAATTTTACTTATCAATACTTATACTGTATTTAAATTTTAATGTTTAAAATTTTGTCACATAGTACATGCCTGAAGAGGCCAACAAATCCAGTTGGCGAAACGTTGCAAATATATAATTCGCGAATAGAATAAAGTAATTTTGTTCATTTATTGCTTCCTCGGATCAAAAATTCCTCATCTTATATAAAAAAAATTGATTAACTATCACGGACTCAGTTTCACCGTTCACCCGAGATCTGACGCGTGAGATTCGCGTTAGACCTTTGAGCGAGCTCTTGTGATATTGCTTATTCATTAAATTTATCTCTAAACCTCTGTTGTTCTCCTATACGTAGTATCAGTTTGTAACAAAATTTTTATATTTAATTATTAGTACATGTTCATCTGATAAAGCAGGTATACAACTTTTTCCGAAAATGTATGTTTTACTACATATATTTGGATAGAGGGGAAAATTCTAAACCGAAAGTTTCTTGGCCATTTTTTTATATAATAAGTAGTTTTTTAATCCCTAATCTATCAAAATCGTTAATTTTTAACAGAAAATGTATATCTATATTTATAAGGCAATATCTATAGATATATATGTTCTATTAAAAATTAACGATTTTGATACATTAGGGATTAAAAAAATGGTAAAGGAACTTTCGGTTTAGAATTTTCTCCTCTATCCGAATATATGTAGTAAAACATAAATACATTTTCGGAACAATTTGTGGTAATAAAGTACAATAAGTCACCTCAATAAATAATAAAGTACAATAACAACCTAATAATCATGAGTACCGGAGTGAAGATGACAAGTATAGGAACAATTCTAGGTATGATATTGTAAATCAAGAAAAATCAAAGCAGTTTTAACGTTAACGCCGAATTCATTTCAAAACGAACGCCTCAAATGCGCTCATAAACGAAATAAGTAGTTCATTGAAAATTCTGTGGCTTCCCGAAATAACCGAATAAGTCCACTTTTTTGAAAATTGAGATAACCCCGGACTTTGTATCTTCAAATAAGCCTAGCAAAAATATTGCCGTAAAGCTACACCCGAAACGTAACCAGATAAGTCCATTTTTCAAATTTTCTGCCTGGAATTACCAGATAAGTCCATCATTTTTTCCGTTTATCATACTTACCATTTATTTTATTTATTCAAATTGAATGTGAATGTGATGGCTAATATATATTTATCTGTTTATTTAAAAGATTTGTATACACTTTCAAATTACAAACATTTCAAAATTTTACAATATTAGTACAATACAAATACAATACAAATGGTCGTAAATTTAATAGAAATGTCACAAAAATAGAAATTTCTTGACTAAGTTAGAAGAATTCATTGAACAATTGCTAATTTTGTAATTTATTGACCCGTTTCATAATTAAATTAAAGAATAGGCTCTAAAACAATTGCGAACCGCACTATCAAATAAGTCCACAATTCCTGGAATAACGAGATAAGTCCATACTTTTTAGAGTTCTTACTCGTTTTTAACGCATGAAAAAATGTATAACCTGCTCAAACCAGCGTGTAAATATATGTTTTGAATGTGTCAATTGACTAGTCAAGTATCGCGACTCATCTCGTTATTCCCGGTCTTACATATAAGTTTAAACATTAAAACCCGTTTTTCTCGGAAACTCGAAAAGTGGACTTATTCGGTTATTCCGGGGAGCCACAGATTTGATTGCAATAATTATCAGCAATACTGCACTTCTTTATCGCATTGATTGCGCATAGTCTGAAAATTCGTAACGAACAACAAAATAGTTCACCATATTAAATACGAGCGTTTCTAGTAGCGGGAATATAAGACATATTGTATTATATTCCCGCAAACGCATATTTAAATTATAAATGTTTAATCGAAGAGCTGAAACGGTCGAATTAATAATCCGCACCAAATCTATCGTATATTTGCGACACTAGTTTGCGCACGCATGGTTGTGTATAACGCACGTGCACACAGCGAGCATTGACTCGTTCTCTACTCCCGTATACACCCCCGTCGGCGTATACGAATTATGATTATGAGACTGGTTTCCGCGGCGTACTCGCACGCGCGCACGTTCGCATATATCGGATGCTTCTCTAATTAATTACGAGATTCCGCGCTGGAGCGGCAAGAGGTAGTATGAGTGTGCGTGGGACCCCACCATCACCGGCAGTATACAAGCGTGCAATTTTCCAAAGCGAGCAATATGCGTTGTTGCATGTCTCTCTCTCTCTCTCTCTCTCTCTCTCTCTCTCTCTCTCTCTCTTCTTTATTAATCCCAGTAACGCTGATTGTATCGGTTTTTATATATTCGCTAATATCTTTCACTCTCCTAATTGATCTCAATTGGAGATGGACTGCAGGTGAAACTTCGAGGTTCCTTAGATTAACGTCTAACGTCAATTTTGCAGATTTAGTCGCTAATCCGATCTATTAAACTCCAACATTTCCGAGCGGCATAATCACAACTCAACACGAGACTTTTTCAACGCTTCGGATGCTGATTCGTAACGTTACCTATGTGACCACATTTGGCCATAACCAAAATTAAAATTGACTACGCATTGAATGCACACGGATATCGGAACGGTGATTGTCGAATCACGCCAAAAAAGGGATTTTCACATTCATCAGATATCCTAATCTTTCGTAAGCTTCTAGAATATCAGTTACTTCTTTATCTTTATAATCCGGATTTTTGTTGTTGCCTGAAAAGTTTTTAGAGACATTTGTAAAACTTAGCCACGCTTTTTTTACATCGGTCATTGTTGATAAAAAGTTTTTATCTTCAAACATTTGATGGATTTATGATTTTTTTTTCTATCGAATATCTATATATCTAAAATATTGACTCTAATTATTCAAAGCTTTTACAAATGGTTTCACTAACCCAACCTTATAGAGTTTTATGTAGATTGGAGGAAGTAGTATTTTTAGGGCGTCAAGTAAAGGATCTCCAGCGACATAGTGGATCCCGTGATTGAATTTTACTCTATTTTGTCATTGCCTTTTTGTAATGATGTTATGATGTAATGATCTGCATATTTTATTTTTCTAGGATATATTCTACGGTTTCAGAAGTACCTTTCAATGTGGTCGAGTGTGCAATTAGAACGTATGTAAAATTATTTTCATTTCGTAGTAACACCACCGTCAGGATCCATTCCGAATAATTTAAGAAAAATCACTACCTTCAGACTTATAAATATTTAATTTTAGTTCATTCAGTAATCCACGTAAATAAACATAATACACTAATTAAGAATAACAACAAATTTTTCTGGTATGGTCGTAGGATGATGACGGCGTAGAGCCCAATTTCCCACTCTGATTAGTAAACTATCAATAATTTCAATAAATTTTCATACACTTATATGTAATAAGTACTTACCGCTTAGTATAAATATACAAGAGCTTGTTTTTATTTACAGATTTTAAACGCTACAGTGCTATGTTGTGGGTTATGTATGTACTCGTATGTACTTATGCCGTGCGCCTAGGCAACTCGTTGTACATGTAAACGTGCACTCTCGGATTTGGGTATACCTTATACCACTCTGGCTAACAGATGGTTTGGTTTGGTGCTGTGAATTATTAAGTTATGAATAAGTGGCTGTTTAAAAGACGTATTTGACGGCTTGGAAAATAAGATAATGGAGAAAAAAATATAAATTATGTAAGAAATTAGTACCCATGTTTGACAACTTCAATATCTAGTAGAGTTGCCAACCACTCAAGAACATCATCTAATAAAGTTGTTCAATATAGTAAATGCAAAAAGAGTTTGTGAAGTTAAAGAATTTTTGCAATCCTCAGGAAAGCTAGTGGCAGTCTTTTTGACAATCGAATATCGATACTCATATACTAAATACTTAAAAACGAAAAATTGTTTGTTCATATTGTCAATTATTGTAATTACAATGTATTCATGTCTATTCTTGCCTATATGAAACTTGAGTGGTGTTAGTCAAAAAGTTTAGCAGGTTCAGTTGCAAAAATCGAATCAGATGAGTTCAACACAATATATATTGTAATTCTAAACTATTGGCATAGATTAAAAAATTGTACCATAATAAATCATACCATCACAATCGCTAATCAAGTATTTTTAAGGATCATACAACAGCAAGAAGGATATGGCAACAAGCGGAGAAAAGACATATTTTTTAAGCAGATGCGCTATTTGGATTGAAGAATAAAAATGATGAATAAGAGTTAACAGAATTTGCCTTTACGTAAATTTTTAGGTGCTTAGGAAGTCCAGAAATAAATTAAGTGGTAACGAATCTAAATAAAAAAATGTCACACGTTTTATTCATGGTTACCAGATCCAGATTCTCTGGAAATAGATGTATTCACCATGTCCTTTTTCCCAAATTTTAGGAGTATCAGTTGAATAAAAGAGGGGTAAAGTATTTAGTAATGTGGTGGTACTCTCAAAAGTGGCTTTTCAAGACAAGGCATATCTGAGATATTATTCTTCCTCCCAAAAGCAGCATTAAAACAATACAAGAAATATTTAAGACAGTGAACTGCTTATTGCAAACATAAAATGTTGAATTATTCAAACCAACGATAATAGATTTTTAACAGAATGTTTTATGGAATGGGTACCGCTGTTTGAATTATTACTTCAGATGAAAAAGAAAATGATAAATTTATTAAAGGAGTTTATAGATTAAAGCTTGTAAAACTAAAATATAGTTTTATTTGAGATGTGTCAATGGTTTAATCTTTTTTTAAATTTTAGTCCATATTAGCTATTGCTTTTTATGAGAAACCAAAACAGTATATAGCCGTCACTGTTTTAAAGTATTAAATGATAACAAAACAAATTAGAGATATTGCTAAAGAAATATTTTTAACAATGATAAGGTCTCACATGCCTATAAATACTATAAGATTATAATTAAAGTAAATGGAGCAATTGGTGCAAATGTTTCATTTCAATAGCGGAACGTCGAAAATAATAATACTGATTAATATTAATACATCTATATTTGACAGCATCATTTATTTGAATAGCAATTGAGTAAAGTCAATATTTCCAGAACGTAATACAAAAATGTACAAACAAAAACGAGAACGAGCCCATATCAGAGAGTTTGTTTTTACCGACTTTTTTGATAATATGCAGTTTTAAAATGAACCAATTCAAAATAATGAAGAAATGAGCACGCTAGCGTCACAGTCGTCGCAGCGGTGCTATTGTTTCCTTTTCACTCTAAACTATTGTGGCATCTGCGGGAGCAAAAGGATGCATTCTCTAATATTTTTAAATGAGGCATATTATATACAATAGTTTTGATTAAACGATGCGTCATTGAAGCCTGTTTTGATGCTCATTTTTTCCCGCATTCACTCACTTTACAAGTGAACACTTTTGTTACTGATCAATAAGTTAAATTTGCACTTGTTCTACAAGTAAATATTTTTTATCGCTACCACATAAGTGAAAATTTCATTTTCACTTGTGGTATTTTCATATTTCATTAAACGAGTATTTTAAGTAACGGTGAAATTTTTGGATCAATTATATTACTTTTATATAATAATATTTGCTAAAAGTACTTTTATTTAATTAACACGTTAGCTATAAAATATGGATATTTTTTTACTAGGGTCATAGTTATTGCGTTTTTAAATATTATAGCGTAGATTTTTATTTATTAAGGGGACAAGCCATGGTTGAGGGTCGAAAAAATCGATTTTTTTTATTTACGTTTCTTATAGAAAATTTTCCATAGAATACAATGCAATCAGCCGCATTCTAAAATTCGAATTCGTCTAAAAGATACAGCTAAAACTGTAAAGTTACTTTTTCACATATTTAGCGATTTTACTCTACGAAATACAGCAAACATTATATTTATTATTATTAATCTTATTTCATATTTTAAATTATATAAAAGTAATAAATATTATACACACTTTAAGTATATTCCACAACGTACCAGTAATGTGCAATAGTAAGTGAAGTAGACGAATTTCAATGCTAATTTTTAGATTTTAAATAACTTGCGTTTTTGACGTCATTGACGAACTCATTGCTGATGTGCATCGAGCGCCTTGCAGAGAACACACCTAT
>JAYJLV010000011.1:14953591-14992536 GCA_036873485.1 Torymus texanus
CCAGACCTGCGCATAGGTAGCTATGTCTACCTCTGCAGGGATTTACTTCATTTACTTCATTTATGTAAATCTATTTTTTGGTTTAAATAAATAAAAATAAATAAATCTAGAGAATTTCGTAGGTATATAAGTATTTTTCCACACGTTTCCGTACGTACATGTACGTCACTATACGTTTCTGTAGGTTTTCGTAAGTTTCTGTAAATCGGGGTACAATTCGGTATATTTCGGTACGTTTCCATAGAAAATGTCCCAATTACAATTAAAACGTACGGAAAAGTACGCAAACTTAACGAAACGTGCCTAATTGGACGCAGACGTACAGAAATATGCGGTAATTTACATTATAGTACTGTTTATTTTTTCCATTCGGGTAGCCAACGTTAACATTAGATCAACCGTAGCACTTCAATTTTAGCCTACCTTATTAGCAGTCTAAGAACCTATCTCAGCCAACCCTAGCAGCAAGATGGAGCGTCAACCAAACTTAGCGAAATTTTGTTCTGCTTCCCACCCCGGCACATTTCATTGACCAGGCGGTCGATGTCGCGGCCTTCAGGTGTGTTACAAATGGAAGCACCGTGAGCAAACGAGTATGACCGTAAACCCATAAATATACAATAATAAGTAATGCACAGATCCGGGTCAGAAATGTGCTGAGCGCCAGCAGAACGTGAATGTCAAAGGTGCATGGCAACGATTAGGAGAGAAGAAACGGACAGTTGAGGAGAAATAAATCCCCACTCAGGAGCCTCTGAGCGAAGATATAAAAACGGAGGGAATTCATCAAGAAGGGGTCAGAAAGAAAGAGAACGACAGAAGGATCCCTTAGAAAGAGAGAAAGTGACGAGAGGGGAAGAGTTCAAGGACTCACGTCGAACGAAGCAAGCAATCCACGAGGAGACGTCGATAGGTTGCATCGTGAACTCGTGTTAGGTTATCTCTCTCCCTCTCTCTCTCTCTCTCTCTCTCTCTCTCGCGTATAAGTATTCTAATAAACTATCTCAATTATACTTTAGCTCTAGTTGTATTTCATTGCATCGTTTCGAGTATCTGCTCGGAACGACACGAACACCTCAACGCTTGATACGCAAGTGACACTAGGGATATAGTCTCACACGTAACACGGGTATATTAAAAGTACATCGGAACAAAGGCATAAGTCAATTCCTGTGCCATACACGTGACTGATTTAGCTATAAACGTCAGCATTATTTCGTTTGGTATTGTCAATTTTAAAAATATTGTATTGATTAGGTTTTTACTGAAAATACCAAACGGTTAAAACTCAAATTTCGGTTACATGTAAGACCTTTTGAATTTGTAAATACAAAAACTTCTACGTGTGAAATATAAATCTTTATTTAAAAAATTATTATTTTTATGTATATATATTCATTTAGTCTATCAATCTATAAAATAATACTTCTTGGAAAAACAAAAAATAAAATTTATTAATTACAATGATTACAAAAGCTTATATTCTTACTTAACTATTTTGTCTTTGTTTGTTGTGTTCTTCGTTTTTTCACGTGTTTCTTAATTTTTGTTTTCCGATTTTCCGCTTTCTCTTCTTTTACGGCCTTTTTTCTTGTCTAAAATGGTATAAATACAAATTTGAGATAACAGTTTTAATGTTACTTTTTTAACGTATAAATTAAAAATACCTTTCGTTCGTCCGTAGTTTCGTTTTTAGGTCGCGCCGAATTCACAAACTTGGATATCTGGTCACTTCCGCTTTCCACTTCCCTCTCGTCATCTTTAGAATCACCACAGCTACTTTCACCTAAATCGTCGTTACTATTTTCGTCTGATTTCGCTTTGGTTTCTTTATTTGTTTTTGTTTTACCGTTTCCACTAAGAACAACTAATGTTTTATAAACTAAATCACTCTTGCCAGCTTTTGCAAGTTCAATATCCCTTTCAATATTTATTACCTAAAGTTTTATATAAATTAAATTGATTTCAAAACTAAATGGATGTGTGTAATAACAAATATAGTTGAGATATACCTGAGATAAATTCTGAGGTATGTATACATTTTTGAAGACTTCTTCATCAATTTGTTGTTCGGGGTCAATTTCTGTTGGCATATCTTCCATCATTTTTGATACTTTATCTAAATATTCATCAATATTTTTTTCATGGATAGTCGGGTCAGTGATAAAATCAAACAATGCTTTTACAGGCATCACAGCAACATTATGTTTTCTAAAGAACTCTATAAAAAATATTAAGAAATTAGTTATTTTTTTCAAGCTAATTACCCGAATTTAACTTAGTAACTTTACATTTGATTAATTAATTTTAATTGAATAATATAAAATAATTTTCTTCACATCATCAAATAGGTTTTGCTTTAACATTTAAATATAATTAACGATAGATCTTAATCTTAAACTTAATATTACTATGAAAGGCATAGTTAATACCAAAATAATAAATTAATAGATTTGTAGAGAGCGTACTACGCGAAAAGAAATCCGAAGAGTACAGCGTGGATTAAAAAACAAGACCGAACGCGAGAGCGCCGCAAATGGTAGAGTAGGTAACAAAACATAGGTAGGACGTTCACATCAGGAGTGGAGTAAATAACGTTAAACGCAGAATGAATTCCTTTGTAGGAATTGTAGGGATGTCACGCTGAATAAATCTGATAGGCTACCAGTGTGGTTATAAGCATAGCGTAAAGAGGTGGGAGTTTAGTAGGTATTCTCCTTCTACAGGAGTAGCCTATAGGCTCGTCGTTCTCATGGCGGACAGAAAAGGCTGGAGGGACTGAGCCCTACTACACCCGGGGTATTGAGGTTCGCATGCCTCCCCTATGGTGCGTAAACGAATTCTCCAACTCCGCGGATAAAAGAAAAATAAAAATAAATAACAGTAGTTATAATTGGTCCATCATGGCGGCGAACGGGGAGACACACATGGGGACAAGGTTAAATATGAAGGAACTATACGTAAACAAAAAAATTATTATAATAAGACATAACAAGTGCAATTATTAATTCATGTAAGAAAAAAGAATATTTGTATAAAAAGATGAAGAATGATTATAATGATAATCAATTAAGAAATGAGTACGAAAATTATTAAAGATGCTAAAATTAAACACGATAAAAATATTATATAATAAATATACATATGCTACAGAAAAAATGAAATAAAATTTTGAATACAATTAACAAAAACAAATTTAAGCAAGATAATCCAATGAACTTGCGACATCTTTTTGCTTGTGAATGCCTTCTTTATAATTATAACATACTGAAAAATAATTTCACAAATTCGAGCAGTGTAACTAGGCATAAAGCTATAAATCTACCAAAAACTTTAAGGAAAGTAAGTGATAAAATAGCTATATTTAAAGCTATAAAACTATTTAATAGTTTGCCAAATGACCTCAAAGTACTAAATATAGATAAAAATATTAATAAGACTAAGATTAAAAAATGGATTATAGAAAATGTTTGTTAAATAAATTTTGATTTTTTATTTTATTGTTTTTTTTTCTATTTTAAAATTCTAAAAGTGTTAAACCAAAATCTAAATCGTTTTACTTAAGGTTATTATACACTGTATTAAACTACATATTGCATTTATTCGAATCAAAAGATTAATAGAGTTTGTTTAGTTTGGAGTGCGTGTGTATGAGTGTGTGAAATCTGTATTACATGATATGACACGCATTCACAATATTCAGACCTGAGAGCAAAAAATATCATTCTCCTCTTCAGGATTACAATGTAATGTTATAATAATGTGATAATTGGTAATTAAATAATTATAATATTACTCTGGAATAAAAAAATAAATAAAATAAATAAACAAAAAGTTTTACCTGTAATATTGGTGCAATCTTTTCTCAAAAATTCAAATGCCATAGGGTGCTCGTGTTCAACTGATTGTGATACATCAATTATCACAAGTGATCCATTTTGATAAAGTATGTTGTATTCACTCAAATCAGCATGGACTAATTTACATTTATTATAAAGTTTCCACATTATTACTACACATTCTCTATACAATTTCCTTGGTTCTGAAGACTGAAGTACAGCATCTTTCAATTTTGGGCAAGGAAAACCATTTTCACCGATAAAGTCCATCAACAAAATAGGACTTTTTAACAATATTGGTTTTGGTGCCTTGATTCCTCCTTGCTGTAAACGATTTAAGTTTCGCATTTCTTTCTCTGCCCATGTGCGCACCATTTTCCTTGGGTTACTGCGACAATATCCATATCGAAAACGATACTCACCAGAAACATACTTATCTCTGTCTTTAAAAACTAATATAGAAGTTTTATAAATTTTTATTGCAAACTCTATACCAGTTTTGGATCTTGCATGATATACATTTGCTTCTTTTCCAGTGGAAATACAACCATTAATTTCATCTATAATACCTTTATTTAAAAATTTATATAAAATTGTTCTAGTTCGAGCATCCATTACTTGTTCAGCTGTGGCACGATCACTTTTATCTTTCACTCTCATTCTATTGTTTTCTATAGACCTATTTTTCTCATTTAGAACATTTGCTACAGAGTGAGTTAGTTTTCGCTCTTCAAAATCATCTATATTTATTTTATTATCATATTTTCTATATAATTTATCTGATGGTTGATAAGTGATCATTTTAGAAGAACCGCCTTGTGCATTTGTAGTTTGTGTATTTGCTTTAAATTGATGTTTATGTCCCATGCCTTCATCATCACAAGGCAATTCATAATCATCATATTCATCATCATAATCATCATCATCTTCATCATCTTCAATCTCACAATCTTTCTCCAAGTTGATTTTATTTAATTTCTCACATAAGGGGGATTCATGATTAATAGGTACACCTTTAAATGTATTTTGCCTGTGAAAAAAATAAAAATATATTTACATTATTCTGATACTTGCACATGTTATAAACCTTTAGTATAATAAATCAAGATCAAAGCCAAAATTTCAAATGGAAAGACAGAATATTATTTATTTTTATAGGCAAAATTTATTTGAAAAAGAATTTATATTACTATAAATTAAATTGATTTATAACACAATATAGTCACTATTTTTAAAGAAAAATGTAAGTATAGGTAAAAAAAACATGATATAAAAATTTGTAAACACGTGAACGAAGTAGTTTTTGAAGGGCATTCTCTGTTATGTATCGCAATAAATAATCCGTAACAAATCTCACCTAACGTCATTTTCATCGGCATCACTGAATTGACCTTCCTCGATTTCCTCCATTTTCACTTTCTAAATCACAGCAAAAAAAAAGCGAGCAACCTTCAATTGCGAATTTTTTCGAAGCAGTTTCGCTGTTGCTATTGTTGGCAGGTACTTGGAGGTTAAGTCGCTTCGATACAACTGGCGTGGTCTGACGTTCGTGAGACGTGAGTCGCGCACGTGTACACACAACACACAAAACTCGCAGCGACTCGCAACGCGCTCCGCGTGCTATACGCTCCGACGCTCGCTCCCTCTCTTGCTTCGCGTTCTCTTCCGTCTCTGTCTTACAACACCATCTTATCGAGAGTGCGAGTGAGTAGACACTCATGTAACAACTGGCAACAAAGTGTCGAGTTTCGACGAAGATGTATCCTGTCATTCCCGTAAAACTGGTGTGATTCTCAGCGGTAGCAATACCGCAATTCGCAACTGTCATCAACAGCCGAGTTGAAAAGGTTGAGTACTAACATGTGCGAAAGTAAATAGATGTATAGGTTGCGATGATAAGCGGTAGGTATACCAACGATCTTTCTGCGAAGTACCATCACTGAGATGACATAAAGGAAATGCGATACTGTCTATATATATCTGCGATCGTAGAATTAATGTCTTCAGCATAGTTGAAGACTGTCGTTGAAGGTCTTTCGGTTGACTTGCAAACAATGACGCAGCGTTTACATTGCATGGGTTGAGTACCAAAATTGATGGTTGATTACATTATCAACGTGGGATTCTGAGGTCAAAATTTATTTTAACAGATCCTTTAATTAAAGGATCTACAAATGTGTTTGCTTACGATGGAAAGTTCCGGAACCAGAGATGGTACGAAAAGGGTCTATTTATGAGCCGTTGTCATAATGAACCTGCGTCCGTATTTCGGAACAAAATCTTTCCAAACCTTTTTGGCTTTTAGCCACGAAATCTTATACACAACATTCAATGCAAAATATAATAAAAATAAATGATAATCTACTAATACCATTTTTACATTCGAATTCATTTGACGTTTAGGTATATCATTTGTTTTAGATAATTTATTGATCCATGTTTGGAAATATTGATTGTAAATTAAAATCTTGGATTCACCTAATGTTTCTTATCTATTATTGTACACACGTATCTACTTAATTAATTCATCTAAGCATTTAATCAATAAACAATCAAACACAATTTGACCAGAATAGCCGTATGACGTCATGTCGTCACAAGTTTCAAACTAATTTACGTTGCTAATATAACTCTTCAGTGATTAATGTAAATTATTCGAAGATAACAACTATTAATTTATCAATAAATATATAGTACAAATAACCACCACATTTTTTGCTCGCAAAACTAGTCGCTGTGTTGACCATCATTTTTATTGATCTACTATATACAATTTTCTACATAAATCTAACATAACCGTAAATTTCTGATTTTTAAAAAAATTTTATTAAATAAAAATTGAGTAATTATTTTGTGATATGTTTCACTAAACCAAAATAAGAAAAAAATTATTTCGAATTGTTGAAAAATAGATCAATATTTTTACGTTTATGAAATTAACCAATTGCACGTCTTATTAACTCTAACTTGCCTTATAGTAACATCAAAACTTACTTTCGTAAGCGGAGTTGTAACGAAGTGACTATGCATAATGGTCGTGTACCGGATCGCTACTCACGTAAACTGTCTAAGTCATTTATATCAGTGACCGGATTAAGATTACTACAATATCAGCCTTGCAATCATCAAACCAATGTACTCTGGCTAAATAAATAATAATTCTTCGACGCTATATAGTAATTGAAACCTTAATATTTTCTGGGAGATATGTTCGTACTTTCCCAGTGGCTCTCATAATGATGTAGGTAGGTAGGTCTTCGGACGGCGAGCGTAAGATTCGTACGACTGTGATAGTACTACACCTGCATTCGATAAACGCAAGTAATTCGTTCTTATTTTTAACAGAAATAAAAGTTTGTTAACGAAATACACGGCGTATTTATACAAATTGAATCGCTCATTTAATCCTGAGATATGGATTGCCTGCATTATGATCATATTAAATAACTGAAAAATATGATACATTGTGACTCATGTTTACTTAATTCCCAATACATATGCATCTAATTAAAAACGGCAAATACAGCCCATGACAGTAATATACTCATGCAAATATACTCATGGGTCTAAATGAAGTTTTCTAGATAGCACGAATGTAACTTTTTGGTCTGAAGAACATGCATGTAACATTCGTCGCTCGACGACGCACGCATGCGCGTCATGTCAATAACCCCTCCCACTATATTGTATATAGTACATTACGTTAAAAATAATTGAACTCAATGTTATTGATTGGGAAAAATAAATCCAAAGTGATTATTTAGTGAATCGAAGGTAGGTTTTCATAATACTCAAATGTTTGAGTAGCTGTGCAACACTCAACACGGTAGTGAAACGGGCCGTGCGGTGTTTTATCGAAACACCGACGAAACGAGACGCCGTTACGGAGAGAAAGAGAAGGTCAACGTGGCAACGCTGCGTTCTTCATTTATCTTGGATCGCTCGTGAGGTTGCATCTCAACGCTTCTCAGCACGAACGGTGAGTTTTTCAGTTGTTTATACTTGTTATAAAATCATAAATTCTTGTATTTAGTTGCAATACCTCACTATGCATCATGTGTTTTGTAATTTAGAACGAAAGTAAGTAGTTTTTAGTAGATATGACCCAATATTAACTTGCTGATGAAGATTTTACACTTAATTGCATTTTGGGCTGGAAAATATATTTTCATGCAAATATTAAAGTATTGTCGGCTTATAAACATCAAATTGACGAGTATTGTCTTTAAATTATTATTTTTGTTCGGATTAGAAATTTTGGACTTTAAGGTTAGAATTTAACGTATTTCTATTTGGCGGCCATTTTGTTGAAGAAAATACGGTTCAAACCTTCAAAACCACTTCTGCTCCAAGTTAGTTTTAATATTTGTTTATATTAATTTTATAATTTAATTAATCCAAAAGTTTTATTAATAAAAATTAAACACAAAATTATCGTTTTATAATAAATTATCTAATTTGGGTATTTCAAGTGTTAGATATCTCAAAAACTAGTAAAGTTTAAAACATAACCTAAAATTATCTTTGATAAACTAAATCTAACTGCTTATAAAATTAATTAGACAAGTTATCATTTTTTCAAATATCATTGAATTATAATTTATTTTGTGGTTAAACCGCATAAATAATATATTACCATTTTTGTTAATGAGGAAATTCTGTAGGGTTATAACACAAATGAGTTTTGCATTAAATTCAACATTAAATTGTTTACGCAATATTACAAACGTTTCGGACAATACAATATTTTTATAGCAAAACGCATTAACTTTACATGATCGTATCTGACTTATACGAATAACTATTGATTTAAAAAATATATTTTAATCGGTACTTCTCTTTTCATTAAACTTACTGAAATAGAAGTATTTTGCATCTTAAAGCTAATAGGGGTCTCTCTTTTATTATGTACGGGTCTCTGTTCTCCCCCAAAACATTGCGTTTTTTGACAGGTTACTTCAGTTTAGTGTGTCTGCTACAAACCCGTTTTGATACAATATTTTTATTATGATTGTACTTATGTTACTTTATTCATTCTCGTGAAAAATATATTTTGTAACAAATAACGATTATTTACTTACTTTACATTAACAATTGTTTTGAAAGACAAAGCGATAATTAAAATACTTTAGTGCTTGATGCTGTGACTATAAAAAATTAATATTGAGTATAATTTCGTCGATTTAAGTGCTTTTGAATAAATTTGTCTTGTTTAAATTTACTTTATACACGTCAGTTTGATAGAAAAAAAATATAGTTAGAAAGACCCTAATTCCCTCTCTTTTTGTTTCGCGATGTATACATGGCATAGATATTGAAAAGCCAACAAATTAATGACTTTATTGCAATTATGAATAGTGCATGTTGGAATCAACTTAACCCCTTCAAATTAATATCATATATCGTTCCCAGTGTCGTAAACAAAGAATATTTTATATTCCAAAGGGAAAATGCATTGATTGTCTGATAATCTTAATCTTGGTTCTATGAAACGTGCATATAAGAATAATAAGCTAGAAAATGTATAGTATTATATTGTATCGTTGATGAAGGCGAGAGAAACTGCTGCCAGACATCTTGGAACATTCTACTCATCCAAAGCTTTTTTATATAGATGTACGAAGCAAGTCCGGGCTACGTAGTAGAAGTTGCACAAGTAGCACGAATCAAGATGGCTGACGCTCTCCCCACTCTTTTTGCTCACTATAGCTAGAAATTCAGCATTTACTCTTTCTTCGACTTCATTTATTTGAAGTAGTAAACTCCTATTACATTTATTGAAATATTTTTAATTTTAGTAATTTATCAACTAAAGCAAGGTCTGGTTAAATAAAAAATTTAATTTTTTCATTAAATTCTATTATATGATTGGAAGTTTACTAAAATAGCAATTATTGCATCAAACGACTGGACACTAGCTTTTAGCAATATAAATTAAAAATGTTTCGAATTTTTTATCGTTAGAGTTTTATTCAGATTGTTACGTCACCATTAAGTTACCACATATTGTGTAAACAGTATACTAATTCCGTTCAACATAATAGTTAAAAATCGTCGTTATTATATACATAATTATTCGAAATTTTTTATCTTTTAAATAACGGAAGTTAAACGTTAAAAGATTTGTTTGCTTAGTTTCTATTGGTGTCTTTATTTAATTCTGAAGTAGTATATTTTGGAACATATAACAAGTATAGTTAAAGTTATACATTTTTATTTAATATAACTTATACAATTTGTACATTTTTCGATAATTGGTTGAATTGTACCATTATTAATTGAGACAATATAATTATTTTTTACACTAATAATTTCATTACTTTTACTATAAAATATTACTATTACTTGCTATAACATAATAGTTGTTAGCTTTAACTTTTGTATACGAGATCAATTCTTCGCATTTATGTAATACAGATGGCGTTCGTAGCACATTGATTAAGCATGAAAATATGTAACTGAAAAATGGTTGCTGTACAAGTATATAGTTTTTTATAAAGACAACACATAGCAAAAAAAAGCTTTCAGAAACATAAATTTAGCTTTTAAACCAAGCTGCTTATACGATTGTTTATATTTTTAGGTCTGATAATAATATTGAGTTGATTTTTATAATAATAAATTTATACGAAACAAGAAATATTACTAATTGTCTAAACATGTAATATTATAATTAATTTCAGTATTAATACTATATGCAACTAAAATAATTATATTCCAGATTATAAAAATATTGACGAACGGTTTATAAAATATATACCTGGCCGATATAAATTTAAATTACTATATTCTTTGAAAACGTAATTCATTGTTACAACTAAATACCGTTATAGTACTGGGGTTTTAGAGTTTGCTGTTTTTAACAGTTAATTGATCCGTATTATGTTTCCGTTAATCAGTCAATGCTACAGAATGATTTAATATACTGTAATTTCTATTGTCCTAAAATTCAGGTTGCTGGACCTCATTACTCTTTTCACCGTTGTATTTACTATGAGTAGGTTTTTTCAGGTAGAATCAAATATTATCCCTACAAACTTGTATTGAATTCGATATTTAACAATGATTAACAATTTAACAACTTATGAATTGGAAGCACGAAACATCTGCAATATTCCTTTAATAGTATATAGGTAATTCTTTCAATTAAATCATGAATATTTTATAATTGAATCCATTAGTATTTTAAGTGGTTGAATTATTTTCAGTGAACACTTATCGTGCAACGGTATAATTTCGACTAGTCCAAAATTATATTAAAGTTTTCTTTGCTACTACTCTATTGTAAAAACATTAGCTCGCATTATTCAACTGCATATGGAAATCGTGGAGTGTGAAGAATTTCAGAGAATTCCTACTTTACCAACTCCTAAACTTCATCGATTTGAAGAGAACGTTGAATTAAAAACAAAAGAAAAAGAAATGTTATCGTTTTTTAAAATATTAAGAAACGTAGTTTATTTGAATAACGAACTATCTAAAATATTCAGTATTTTAAAAAGTGGTATTGAAATTTTTTAATTTAAGGATCTGCCGTGGAATTTATGTATGAATTACTTCCATAAATATGCCGAATTTGGCAAAAACAATAACGACTAATTTTTGGAAGTAGTGGTATTAGAAGATGGGAATAAGAATTTAGATTCAGAATACATAAGGAACGACAAAAATAGCAATTCTGTAATTGTCGGTTTATATTTACTAAAACCAACAAACATTGTTATAATTAGTTAACATTATTTAGTTACATTTGTTGCCGGTCTTAACTGGATAAGCCTTGTTCCGGGCCTGT
Source organism: Torymus texanus (assembly GCA_036873485.1). Taxonomy (NCBI): domain Eukaryota; kingdom Metazoa; phylum Arthropoda; class Insecta; order Hymenoptera; family Torymidae; genus Torymus; species Torymus texanus. The sequence continues at coordinate 14,965,223 of JAYJLV010000011.1, forward strand.
TGGTGCAGGCTCGAGTAGGTTGTGTAGTTTCCCAACGCTCAGCTTTCATTGGTAGTATTACGGAGTCTGCGTGCGGCGGTCTTTCTACACGTCAATACCGCTCGGCCACGTAGCTCCCCCTTGACTTCAACGGTTAGGCCCAGATATCTTCACAATTGGCAATTGATATTATTACATTTTCTCAATTTCATTTACTTTATTGTAAATCTAAAAAATGGTTTATGTAAAAAAATTTTTTAATGTTCCTCCTAGGATGCTAGGTTTTAATTGGCCAAACTACACAAGTATCAGTGATATTTACTGCTATTGTTTAACATAACCGATTGTCTGTAAATCTTTTTTACCATGAAAAACACGATTACCCCATACACAATCCGTGGATTCAAAGAAAACATATTCCAAGACATATGGACTTATACTCAATGGTAGTAGTTTTGGTTAATGGAATTAATTTTATTTCAAGACTAACTTAGCAAGTTTGGTTTAGCAAACTAATAGACCGTAAAAGTAATAAAATTCTAAGTCCATTTAAAGTTATTCTTTACTATATATCAAGCATCTTCAGCTTCTTTGATCAAGGGTAATCAATACAAGATATACTTCTACCTCTGTAAAACCCAATATAGTTATGTGGCAATGCACTCACGCACGTTACCATCATTTTAAACAAAGTAATATGGTTAATTAATATGGGTACTATATTACTATAGTAACTATATTAACTACATTAACTTTCTTTTCATTATATAATTAAGCGAAACTACTCAATGATATGTAAGTATTGACACATATTGTTCTTCCTGTTACATAATTCAAAGATATATTTATATCTCTGATAAACCTCAAAAGTGATTGTTACTGCTTAGTAATCAATGATATCTCTCAACCTAGGTGGCGCTAAATTCGTTATTGCACGTAACGCACTATATTATATTCGAATCATTTGTACTTTTTGTACTTTCGTTTGGGTGGTAGACAGAAACCAATTTACTCCAAAAATTTAATTATTCATGCGATTTATTTATTGTACAAAATACATCGTATCTACTGTGGTTGTCATCTGAACCATTGATGTACTTCCATCAACAATATTGATCAATGGTGTGCAGTGGTACTCAAAACTGGGAATACTACCAGGTGAATATCATTTGCTAATAACATAATTTTCCCCCACTTTTGTCTACGATGACACCCTCAAGAGATCGAAATGGATCTCAACCATTTTGATTCGTAAAGGCTTCGCGTAACATCGGATGTCTTCGGCTTGTTCGGTATAGCCCAATGCCATCGGGGCCTGGGGGGCTTCAACTCGCAGGCCTCTTTCAGTGTGAGCGCACGAGCGTTACCTACCACCGTCTGTAGCACTCTCAGTGTCGCTGTCGCACCCAAGCCCATCGATAGCTATAAGTGGGAGCGAGAGAACGCGAGCTGCGCGCGCCTCGCGAGAACGACAGACAGAGAGAAAGAGAGGGAAGAAGTGAAAGAGAAGGACGGAGGTAGTACTCGTCAGCCGGCTGCCTGCCCGCGTTGGCTCGACACTTGGCACACACTCGTTCCTAGTCCACGCGCGCCATTGCATCCGCGCGTGTGCGTCGCTGGCGCTCTGTTAGTACTACACAAGAGCGGGAGAAAGACGTAAAGTTGTACGGGCATATATATATAACATCACGCCGCTGCTAGCTGAGGAGGGTGAAGAACTTGGAGAAAATTTTGTAACAATTATTGATTGCCGGAAAAACATCCACACGTTCGATATTCCTAATCTGGTGTCCAACTGTCCATGGATGAGAACCGGAAGAGTCGCGAGGACCCTGCTGTTCTAACCAGCTGACAAACCCAGCGATGTGCCATGATTGGCTGAACAACTTGTATAAAATTGTTAGGTAGGTTTTTCCTTTGAACTTTTGTTTTGTTTAGGTATACTGTTCATTTTTTGGTTAGGTTTATCAGGTTTACTTTGACGCTATCCCGGAAATAAGGGTCTGCTATGCCCTTCAAATCCAATAGGGGTCTAAGGGTGTCTCAGTAAAGTTATTCATAGTCCTTTAATGTTTATTGAAGGTCTCCATTAGCAAAACTAATAATTTCCAATAACTTGATATGAATATTGGAAAAAATAATCATTTTAGAAAAACCTGCTTTTTTATAATAAATTCACTAGTAAAAATGGAAAATATTTTTGGGAGTATAATAATACTACTATGACCCAAGTTTTAGTCTCTTGTGCGTGAAATGGTTGGAAAGTGGGGTGTACGAGTTTTATTTCGAGAGCTCTTGCTTTTACCGGTGTAGCGCCCTCTGTACTTGTACGATCGAAACTGATTCTTGGATATGCTCAACATTTTTTGACAAAAAAGTTTTAGTATGTTTGTTAAATAATTGATCAACAATCAATAATATCTTTGATTGGACCATTGACCTTATGATCAATGTTATTGTTTACATTATTTTAAAATGTATTAGATCACGAACATTTCAAAAGAGATAACAGTTGATTTAAATAGAACAGGTCAACATTGATCATCATTTAAACCGTACTTTATTACATTTCTTACACCTTACTAAGTTACTTTCTACCATTACAAGTTACTTCAAGGAAGAATCGATTAATTTCACTGTTAACGCATTCTTGTACCTGTAGTACACCAAAACTCCTTTTTTCTGATATGCTACATAACTCTGACATTCTGGCAAGGTATGGTGGTATGGTTGAAAATGAATATTTCTAATTCTTACCTTTGGAATTTAAACTACGTAACTATTTACATTATATAAGATTGTCAAAAATATTATGTATATAATAACAAAATAATTAAATAATTTCATCAAAAGTTACAAGTTCTCTTTTCATTAAATTTACTAGAATTACACCCAACTGCAGATTATACAAAATTAGCATTATTTAAATTAAATTATCAAAACTTCTTATTGACTAATCTTATTACTGAAAAAATACTTAGAAATACTTACTTTAATCTTAGTAAAATTATATATACATTTCATTTAGCTTACTTCTGACGAAATATCTATTGTACATCGAAGTTTTACTTTTCTGATTAGCCCCGCCCTCCCCCCTACCGTAAGTTTCGTTCAACAGTGACCCCTAATGTGAAATGACTGAATTTTCAATATTATTGTATATTTTTGACCAAATACGTAATTTAGACTATCTAAATAAATTTATAATAATACCGTTGTTTATTGTGAAATCACAATGTTTAGAACAATTAGCCAATTCAAATGTTGGATAACGGTTTTACTAGATACTTTTTATACTTCAATGAAAATTGTTATTGAATAGTGAATATTGAATTTCGCTGTTATATCAATCAACTGCAGAGTCCGCGATTTTTTTACGCAAATATCAATATTTTTATAATTATAAAAAATAACTATTTTTTAATATTTTTATTACAATAAAACATTAAAATTTCGTAAAAATTGATAAAATATTAATTACAAATATTTGAGAAGATATTTAAACAAAATTACAAATTCTAAATTATTTATTAAATACTTTTTGTTATAGACATTATATGTATCAAAAAGATCCTTTTTAAAATAAGATAAAATCTTTTTTTTTGTTATTTAGAATAGTCGTTTGTCAATACATTTATTACATTTGTTTTTTTTTTTTTTTTTTTTGCACGTATTTGGACAATTCAACTTTTTTATTATCTTGTGTAAAAATAACTCAACATTTTTTGAAGAAACATTATACTTTAAATTAATTATAAACACTTGTTTCAATGCACTAAATTGCTAAATCGTATTTTCTTTTTCTCAAAATTTTTAAGGCTACATTTCATCCTTGCAGAATCAAAGTCTGAGTACAAAGATTAGATCTTGCATTAAGTTGGTTTATCAGCTTTTCTGTTCTCCAAAGGTCGTGAGGACCGTATTTAACCTTATTTAAATACCTTTTTTTTTAATTTATTGCTGACCAGTATCAATTTTATTTTCATTTGAGGTTAGGATTGTTGCACAACTAAACAACTAGCTTCTATGATTTTTATAGTCATTAATATAAGTATGCGATAGATTGTGTGTGTTTCATGTGATATGATGGAAATTGAATGTCTAAAAAAATATCTTTATTCTATAAAAAGATGGTGGTGGAACTGAAGGTCGTCAGTTGCAAGAGTTCGATAGAATGACCGTTGCCGTCGGATAGCTGTACTATGCTGTTCAGTTATGCTATCTTTTAGTTACAAATTTTTAGCTATATACGACAGTTTTTTTTATAATGAGAATGTTAAACTTGTATGTACAGTACAAGTTTACATCACTACAATTTTTTCGTTCATCATTATTAGAATAAACTTTTTTTAGATTTGTGATAAAAACTAACTTACTAAATATTTTTGGTTTATTACAGTAAAAATTTTTTCGTGAAAAAAACTACATCTGTTTTCGTTCTTTCGGTTTCTGTTACACTGAGATGTTTTTTTCCATTGGCCATTAAATTGACGGATAACCACTTCTGGAGTTCCGAAAAAATTTTGTATTCCATGCATGTCAAAGATTAACGTAACATATCAATTTTTTTAACAAAAAAGAATACTTTTTTAATGAAAAATTTGCGACAACTTAAAATTAATAAACATTTACTAACATAATATATTTAATAGAATTCATTTAAAGGAATGTATGAATTCAAATTTTTTTATTTTTTCTAATAATAATTTATCCCTATATAATTCATTCATGAAATATAATTAATAAAGGGACCGTTGGATGATAATCTTTACTTATTTTTTAATAATATTTAAAAATGATAATAATATCGTTATTTTAAAAACAAATATTTTGAACTGGTGTAGGATCAATTCCCAACTGAAGTTAAATTCCATGTTTGAAGGTTTTAAATACTTGATCTTTAATCTCAATCAGCATATCTCGCAAAATAAGACTGATAAGAACAATGGTAAAAAGAGAAAAAAGCTATTACATAAATAATTTGTTGCTATATTTTTGTTTAACAACTTAATTAAACTGCTGTATCAATATTAATTTTTTTTAATACTGAATATTTTTTTAACATTATTTTAGATAAATTATTTTTCATACAAATACTATTTGTTTATTTGTTTATTACAAATAACAATAATAATTAATATTTAATAATCTTGAACATGATCTGGACTCGTTCTTATTCTTTAGTGCCATAGCCTTCATTTATTAAATGATATCTATTCCATCACAAATGTAAAGGACGTAAATCATATTAAATCAGTAAAATGTTTATTGCTTCTAATGTAATTTTTGTCTGTTTTATATCATCTCACAATTGGTTGATTAAAAGTATTTTTACGTAACTAAAAAATATACGAACTACATCTGCAATAGTTTCGATTAACTTATAACTTGTTCATGACATTAAATCAGTATGTAAAATTGTCGTAAAATTGTCACAAAAATCGTGATTCCGAACATTTGTGAAAAACTAATATGAATGCACAAAAACGTGAACTCGTTCGGTGGGACTTAACAAGAACAATATGGCCGCCGTCCCAACCTGCGATATTACAGCAAATACGTTGACTCTCTCTCACTACTATAGGTTATGAGTCGCCAAGAAACGAAACGCTCTTAGATTTTCCGTTAAATTCATCATGGAAAATTATTGTTTATAAAAGCTCGATCGATCGGCCCTATAAGACCAAAAAATCGTCTAATTTCAAAATAAAAATCAATATGGCCAATGGGCGTTCGCTAAAAACGACGAGCGAGGCACATGTATATATATAGGTATATACGCGGATGCATGTTATATATACATAAGTTGAGTACCGCTGAGGTTCCCGCGCGCATGCTCTCCTGGCGCTCACTCGCGCGGCGTGTTCGCCGGATAGTCCCCCCCACCACGATCTGAGCGCGCGCTTATACCGAGGCGACTACTCTCGTGCGGTGTTGTTAGAGCGCACCAGAAAAGCCCCCTGTTGTTTCGACATGCACTTTGTACGACTTTTCCGTGTTTTAGTTGTCTGCCAACTTTGTTTTTTTTTGTTGTAACAGATTTTCATTTTGTTTTTTTTTGGTGTTTTTCACGTTCTTAACTAGTAGAAAGTTGTGTTGAATAACGTGTTGATAAGGAATTGAGTCAAACGTTAATAACGGGAGCCATTCCTCTTTTGTTATGATGTACTTAGAAGTTAAGTGTTTGAGATGTAAAACTGTCTGTGAAGTACGTTATAACCTAGAAATAACTTCCCATTAATTTTTTAATAATTTGCCTTCTGAATAATTTGTCTCCACGTATGAAAATTATATTTTTATCGAAATTAGCAATTTTTACATATTGCTATGAACTATATTCTGTTTTGGTACGTTACTTATTAGTTTCGATGTTATTGCTTTAGTTTAAGACAAGGATTTTTTTAGGTTATGAAATGTTTAGATTTGGTTTTTATTTTCCGTTATACAAAAAAACTTAATTATTTTTAAATTTTAAACATAAAAAAATTATTTTTCATTACTTTAAAAATTAAATGTATTCATCTGTAACTATTTTATTTAATTAAAAATTGGTTTTCTGAAGAATATTATAATAAACAAAATAATAAATAAAGTAAAAGCTTACTGTAAAAAACTAACAAATTTTAATAATTTCTATTTTAATTTAATAAAAAAAATTTTACTCATGTTTTTAAAAATTTAATTTTATGAGAAATTTATATTTGAATTATGAGTTATTGAGTTTGGAAAATACAACATAAATTTTCAAAAATATTTCTTTAAAAAAATATGCAGTGTTTTAACCAAAATTATTTTGGTTATTCACAGAATGCAAACTGTTAGTATTGAGTGAGACTGATGGAAACACTGCAACATTTCTGATGTCTCTTATAACAATGGATGCAATCAGAATAGAATCACTGCCTAGTGGTAAATCATTATTAAATTCAAAAGTATCAGAAACAACTAATATTTCAAAGGAAAAAGATGAAGACATCTTATTTATTGATGATGTTGATGAAGATGATGAGATTCGTTTAAGACTTTCTGATGAAGAAGAAATTGAACAAGATAATACTTCAGGACATTCTGAAAATCAGCTCAAAAAAAATGGTAAGAAAAACCTATTAATTGAAAATGAGCTACTTATAAAGTGTAAAACATTGGTAATAAGTTTATGAATTAAGGATTCACTTACTATACTATAATTCATATTCAGAATGTAAATAGTACAAATCATGAAGAAGGCCATACCTGTCATTTGTCCTTTTCAAGTGTAGTTGTTGGAATGTATTTGTGTATCATTATACCTAATTCAGTTAGGATGTTTGTGATAAAGTTTGATTTGTTTGTAGGCAAAGTAAGGGAAATTAATGAATAATCGACTAATAGCAAAGTTCTTATTGTTGAATTTTAATATACTATTTTAGGTATCTTGCTATTATTAATCAAAATAAAAGATTACTAATTTCTGTGTAATTGTGTGTATATATATATATATACATGTACATTTGCAGAAATATCAATCTTACAAACAATTGTCAATGTGGAAATTTTAACATATGTACAGTTAAATCCACTCAGTTATACATTTTTTTTAAATTTTTTTAGAGTATTATTAATAACCAAGATTATGTAATGCTGTTTTTTATCCTTTTTTATTAATGATACTTGTGGATTATGTATTAATTATGTGGATTAAATCCTTTAATGTATTATTATTATTGATTTATAATTTTTTATCATTATTAAATTTATTTATTTTTAATAGCTTATAAATTTTTATTTATCTATTTCAATTTACATATATATTTGGAATACTAAATTTTCTTATCAAAAGTTTTTGTTCATTTCCTTTTGCTTTTCAATTTTTATTGATTCCTGTTTATAGTTTTCTTACTTTAGATACTTCAAAATTTCAGCAAACAAGAAGATACTCTATTCTTTATTGTCTAATATGATATTTGAATCAATATTAAAATTTTAAATTATGAAAATTTTTGAAAAGTCGAGTTTAATGTAATTCATGAATTTATTTAGATCAGTTTATTTAATTTTAGTATTAATTTAAATAGTCTGTTATGGTCATATAAATTATTCTAACTTAAATTTTTTCTATTGTTACATTTATGAATTCCATTGCACTACAAAAAAATATATATATAATTAAAGTTATATATAAAAATACAATTCTATTTGTTTATAATTTCTTTAATTTTTATGATTTCAGATCTTGAGTTTAATGCTCATACTTCAGTTGCACCAAAAGAGGTACATAGTAAAGAGTTGAGAATTATACAAGATCACTTTGATATAGATGCTAATAGTTTAGCTGATGACGATAAGAGTTCTGATAACTGCGATATAGAAGAGGGCATAAGTGAGAATTGTTCTATAAATGAAGAAGAATCTACAATGAGTGGAACACATCACAACTCTCCCAAATATTGGTCAAACTATGAAAAGAGATGGAAGGGCGTAAATTCATCACGAGGTCGGCAAAGTTATCCGCATAGAAACTCCAATGATTGGTATCATCAACAATATCCAGAAAATAATAAATTCATTTCGAAAACTAATAACTATAATAATCGTAATAATCCTAATAATAGGTTACGAAGCAGTACTCGAGGAAATCATAATAATCAGTTCAGGGAAAATGGCAATAAAGAAGTTAAAAAAGAGGATTTTAATGAATCTCCTAGACTCCGAAGTAAAACTCCTAAAGAAGAAAATCAGGATAAAAATCAGCCAATCAAAGAAAATGGTGTAGCTAATAACTCGAAGGTAGAAGAAAATGATCTTACAGACGATACATCTACGATTGAAAGTACAGATTTTTCAAATAAAGATAACAATTTAGAACTAGATTCTGATCAGAAAGAAAACAAAAATTTATCTGAACTAAATTCATCTCTTGCTGAAAAATGTAAAAAAGATGATGATAATAAAGATAATGAAATCATAAAAAATGATGATTCTACTGTGGAGGAACATAAACAAAATAATAAATATACTTTATCTACAACCAAAGACTGTGATGTATTAATGACTGAAGAAGAGAAATGCGAGTTAAAATCTAAAAAAATCAATAAAGAAGAAAATGACTGTATTTCTAATGAGACCGAAAGAGAAATTAGTGATAGAAACTCTTTATCTAATAGTGTGGAATTAAAAGACTCTGGTAAAAGTGAAGTGTCTAGTGAAAGTGTAAAAATTGCAGAAGTGACATCAAAAGATGAAAATAATTTAGAAAAGGATAGTTGTAAAAAATCAATGGAAATTGATGAGGGTATTGATAATTTATGTGAAACAAGTGACAAACATAGTGACAATGATGAAATTAGTGCATCCAGTCATGCCAAAGACTTTGATAAAGAAATAAGGGAGAGCTCTCTTATTGAAGAGAAAATAGAAGATGAAATAGATGTTGATGAAAAAAGGTCAGAAACAAATAGTACAAATGAAAATAGTGAAAACAAATTAAATAATGATTCCAATCTAAATGAAGATTCAAATCATTCTGAAAAAGATTCAAAATCTGTGACTGTCAGTGAAATGGAAGTTTCTGAAATAGAAACAAATGATGGTAAAAGTGATCAAGCAACAACTGGAAACAAAATTAATGAAGTTATGGATGTAGATACTGACTCTTCTAATTCTCTTCTTATAGCAGTGGCAGATGGAAAAGGCTCTGAATCCATTGATTCAAAACATTCAAAGGAAAATGATGAAAACACCTCTGCAGATGAAAACTCAATGGTTATTGATGAAACCAATACAGTTTCAGAAGAAGAGACATCTTCAACCCCTGTCAATAATGAAAATAAAGAGGTTGAAAAACCAGCTGATGTCAAAAGTGCTGATGAAGAAGAAAAGTCAAAATCAGCAGATATTGAAGAACCAGAGGAAATAATAGCTAATATCATAGAGGAGGTTGATCTAGTGGATGATGAACCAGAGGTAGAGGCATCCAATTCCTCTAAAGTAGACGCAAACGCATCACAAGTCAAGGATGGTGATTCCAATGACGCGTTGGATAGCAACAAAGATAAATCACAAACAGTTCCTATTAGCAGCGCAGAGGGCGCCAAGGTCGGGGAGAGCAACGAAGAGGGGCGCGCGGTTGTCCACAAGAGGCGACGCAGGAAAAGGACGAACATTATTTTGACTGAGGTTCCTGGAACCGATCTACAGAACGGTAAGTAATATGTACTAAAGTTAAAATTTGTTTTCATTTAACTGAAAAGTAGTATCTCAACTATATGAGTAATTTTTACGAATGACTTTAAATGAACTCAGTTTATCGCTAACAGCTCACTTTCGCGTAAATATGTTGGTACAGTCAGTCGTCTGAGGATTGTTGACACTATCACTTTCGGTTTAAGTACGTGTTAGTGTAAGCTGATTCAGCTGTAATAAAGTAGCGCTACAATTGACTGAAAAAATATACTTTTTACAAGGATCAATGAATTCTCAATGTATAAACAATAACAATATAAATGGTAACAATAATTGCAAATATGAATAATTTAAAAAACGATAACTTCATTCGATTTTACTACTCAGCCTGTTTATGTCCATTCAAAACTATAATCTTATCAACGTTTTTCTAAAATATTAGTAAACATAGTTCAAAACACTTTCGAATTCCTTGATGGTTAAGCAAAATATTTTGCTTGAATACTATTTTAAATCATATCAACTAAAGTCATTATTATTTTAATTCATTTTTCAATTACCTTTAAAATATTTTATTGCATTTTTCGTAACAAATATTATATTTTTCACGAAATTATTTTCTTATTGTTTGTAAACTGTTGTAGTTAGTTAATTTGACATGATCTATGTAGTAAATATTTTACTTCTATTTACATATTGAGACTTGTGAGCTAAAAACTATTACATACTATATTACACACTGCATCACAAAACCAAATGGTTAAAGTTGTATTTTATTGCCCTCTCGCGCGAACTCCTAAGCAACACATAAACAATAAATACGATTGTCAGTTATTATCTGCAAATTCCGTTACCGCTTGTTTCTGTACGTAACATCGACCAATTAAATTCCACGTTTTATCCCAAAATGCATTCACCGTCGGCAAACTTCACGACCCAGCGTTTCTCGTCGAATCATCATCGGTTTTCTCCGAAACTCGTTTCCCCGAAATCTTCGATTTTTTTTTTTTAAATAACCGCTCTCGAAAAAAGAAACCGCAGGAAGCCAACGGCGCGTAATGATAAACGAATTCTTCAACTCGGTTAAATTGTTGCTAGAAAATGGAGTGAGACAGAAGCGACGCTCGGCCCGGAACGCCGAGGAGATGATCCGCAAAGAGATTCTCAAAGATGACGAAGCTGACGAGGAGTCGACTGACGACGAGGACAAACTCGTACCAGTCAACTACAAAAAGTCCGCTGCTGCAGCGGCTATACACGCGCAGCCCCAGTCACCACCGTCGCTGAAGCGCACTCTCGATGATATCGACAACATTGGCGATTCTGTCACCGTCAAGCGCATCAAACACACCGTTGGCGGGCCACCGGCTACGGGTACGCCAGCCTATCCAACGTCTGCGAAGACCACGCCGACAAAGACGACGGATGATTCGGCAATCGTTTTGACGAAAATATCAACGCCGACGAAGGAACACACGCCCAAGAGCAAGGAGGACTCGGCCCTCATGAAGGAGCTCGTGAGAAAGATATCTACGGACGATATCAGGAAGAAGCTGAAGAAGCTAAAACAAGAGGTGCGGAGTGGTGGAACAATGTTCTATTTTTTTTTGTACCCTGTCTAGAGAACCTCAGAAGTGTACGCGTCAACCATCTAATTAATTGCGCGAAATACATATAATTTTCATCCGATGAAATACAGAAAGTGAGCGCTGTAGTCATGGGTTTTGCATGAATATTTTATAGGAATGGGTTACTTTAGTAAAAGTGTTAAAAAGAAATTTTTTTCAACATTTCTGAGCTCCTTTAGACAGAATTTTTATGGTTTTTTTTTGGTTGAATATTAGTTTACACGTTAAATCATTGTGCCGTGGAACGTTTTGAAATGCCACAACCTGATTGCACGATTCGTATAGTTGGGACTTATCCTATTGGATATTTTTTAAAAAGTTAAATATACATAAATTAAGTAATGTTCGTAAAATCATATTAAAAAAACCAAATTCAACTTTGAGATTAATGAGAATTTACGAAAAATAAATATGGAAATGAAATTTTACTAAACGAAACCAAAAGGCAAGGCAACGCCCCAAAAAAACAAGTATGGCCTTGTCCTGATGTTTGCTTCGTGTTATCAAATTGAACGAATGAAAATTCATTTTCAAGGTTACCTGTATACTTACAATTCTATAATAGTGAAACGGATGATATTAATCGAATTATACGAATTATAGTCAATCCAGAATCGTTTCTATTATTCAAAATTATTATTTTTTAATGTATTTAACAATATCCTTACTTAAGTTTCGAGCTATAGGTATAAACTAAATTTAGGTTCTAGGTTTGTTTGACCATGAAACTTGACTTATCAAGTGAATTTTAACGTAAATTTCTGTGGAATTCTTTTTTTAAAACCAACTCAAAAATCAAGAGGGATTTGAGACAATTTAGTTTCATAACCAAACGAACTTACTGATTCACGCCTCTAACCTAAGATTTTCATTATGATTCGAAAATCAAAATCAACTATCTTTAACAGGAATTAGAGGCCCTATTGTTACAAAAGATTGTCGAGTGTATAACGATACGCGGCGAAATGGGACAACTTCGGGAAGAAGCGCGTGTATCGAAGCGCAACCAAGAGGCTACGCGAGTCAAGTGTCAACAGCTTCAGAAGCAAGTTGAAGGATTCGACATGGTACTGAAGCGAATCTCGTATGACAAGAATAGCAACAGCGATAAGTACATAACGCCAATCAAAATCAACCGGTCCGTAGGCCTACAAGTGAATTTCCTGTCGGTAAGTAGTATTTCAAGATTTATTGCTTAACATTTGTGATTTCCCCTTGTTAATACGAAGGGCATATGATTTGCTACTGTTGGAAAAGTTGATGAAGTGCCAAAGCCCCTTACGAATTAGGGGTCTCTAACCTCCATTAAACAAACGATGTCATTTGAATATAATTAATAGATAAGGCTTTTTAAAAAGTTCAAAAAACACATTTTGAACACTACTATATAAGTACTTAAGAGTTTCTTAAAAATTTTGAGTTTGCATTCTAAAACATATTGAAATTAACCTAACATTACTTGAAGCTTCACTCCATATTTCTGAATACAAATCCATATTTACCGTCATTTTTATATTTTTATTATATTCTTTTTTAATGTTAGACTTTTGTTAGCACTTTTCAATCCATTGTTCTTTAAGAATCTTCCATTTTCAACTGTGTACGACCGAGCAAATCATACAATGTTTAATGAATTAAATAATAGTACAATTTAACAAGAACATAAAATAGACTTTTACGCTCCTAGTTTTACGAGGGTACAGAGTCTACGTTCGAGTTTCGAACGTTATTTTTAGATGTATTATATGTAAGCTGCACATTTTGCATTTCATTTTGCGAATGTGAAATCGCCTTTTACAACTGCAAAATGAGACGTAAAAGACGAGCATTTTATACCTAGGATCTTTTCCACCAGTCTATGACCAGTCATCAGTGAATGAACATTTTTCCATAATTTTCAGTGTCAATTATTCCCATTTTTAATTTCTGTCTTAAAATGTGTATCAACATTCAAGTTAATCCTAAACTATTTACTATTCAAAACTAATTTCGTATTGATCTATTAAAAATAGTACAAAGTTAGTTCATTCATTGCACTTAAATGGTCATTCGCTGGTGAAATGACCTTAGTACAGGAAAGACTATCTTTTACATATGCGAAATGAAGACGTTCCCCATCATAGTAATGTACTACACCGTCTTACAAACTTTCAAATTCATATTCCTAATTATTAGAGCATACTATTTGAACCAAATTCATAAACCCATCCGAAATTCCGTCCAAATGCATCCCATAACGATTACAAACCAGAAAACAGAAAGACCCTGACAATGTTCTCAAACCTGATGGTAAATTAGAATACCTACTAATATTCAAAGTAGCAATCAACAATGTTCCCGAAATATCTATAACTAAACCATTACCTCCATCTACTCAATCCCAACGCGCTTATCCTAAGAATTAACGTCACCCCCCTATAGACAGAATATGGTGTACAGAACCTCAAACAAATTCAGACGCTGAAATCATCGGGCAACGTGGCCACCAACAGTCCGAAGGTCGTTTCGTCGACGCCGGGCACGATGAGCCTATCCAAGGACAACCCAGTACAGCAGCAGAAGATGGTGAAGACCCGCTCGCCTCGCAGGCTCGAGACTACTGGCAGAATCGTCGAGTCAGTGCAAACGGGCGCAACGATGACGACGTCGCCGATCAGCAACTCCGTCACCACAGCAGCTTCTCTAGTCATGAGCAAAGGTGTCGATTCGAATTCCAAACGAACCCTGACCCTCCAGAGCTCCGGTGGCAATATCGTCCAGATCCTGCCAACCGGACAGCAACAGACATCGCAGCAAGCGCAAGCAGTGGTGGTTAACTCATCAGGTCGACCGGCGACTCTGACGATTCAGAGAGCGACGACGGGTGGCAACAGCGCGTCGAGTAACGCGGCGAATAAGACCAGCGATCTCATCGATCTTACCGACGAGGAGGATAAGACTAAGAGTGAGTTGACGTTTTCTTTCTTTTCCTTGATGATGAATGAGGTGTATGTTAATGTCTGGAAAGTACTTAAATAACGATATGGTAATGGTGTTTCAGTTGGAGCAGTCACGCCGATAACGACGGCGTTGACAACGAGGTTACCTCGAGTTCTGCAGGCTGTTCCGGCCAGCGTCGCGTTGTCAAACTCATCGAGCCTTAGGCTAATACAGACCAACAGCCAAGGTTCCCCTACTGCCATAGTAGTAAGTATTTACAATTTTCAGTCCAGTTGTATGCTTTTTCGTCACGATTTAACAACAATGTTCTTTTAATTTTAGAATAATGTAAATGGTCCAAGACTAGCATACGTGATGCAAAGTAATGGAGGTGTGTCAACACGACAAATAGTATTAACAAATTCACCCGCGATAAGGCCTGCCAATAGTGTTACAACGAGAAACATTTCGACCATTAGTTATAAACAAGGTGATTACTATAGCTAATAATTATAAACATATACATTTTATCTCGGTAATATTAGAATAATAATTAAATCGATGAAATTTCTAGGTGTAACACTGCCAAACGGTACCGTCAGAGTATTGACGACGCAAGCTCCAACTGGAAATTCGACATCAAAAGTGAGCCTCTTGTCCCATCAATAAGTTTTTATTTTAATTGGCTTTCCTTTTATAAAATAATTTTTATTATTTTAGCATCCAGCACCTTTGCCGGAAACGCCCGTGACGGATTCGAACCCATCTTGGAAACTAGCTCCCCCAGCTCCATCGTTAAAAATATCTAAAGTAGCAACCGGTGGGTCATTATTATAATCAGTAAAATATGTTAAGAGATACGATTGGCGTTTCAACAAAATTGTTATTGCTTAATATATAACTATTTTCATTTCCAGGTATCGTATTATCATGGAACATGACTTTGTCGGACAAATATGCGGAAATCGCTAGTTATCAATTGTACGCTTATCAAGAGGTCGCAGGGACGAACCCTAGTGCAGCCATTTGGAAGAAAGTCGGTGATGTTCGAGCACTACCGTTACCTATGGCTTGTACTTTAACTCAGGTATTATATCTTTAACAGTTTAATAAACCTTCATAAGTCGTATAGAAACAGATTTAATATTAGTAAAACTGTTTATTTTATTGCAGTTTACTGAAGGGAATAATTATTACTTTGCTGTCAGAGCTGTCGATGTACATTCCAGATTTGGCCAATACAGCAAACCTGGAAACATTTCTCTTTAAAAGAAATAAGCAAATGAAGGCCTCATAATGAAGGTGAAATGTCTTTACCCAATGCTCTTCATTGCTTTAGATATATGCGATTTTGCTAAGCGTTTAAATACGAAGGGTCTACTTTTAATACCTAAGTCTGTAATATAGTAATTCTCGAATTAGATGAAAGCGAACTTAAAAGTTGTACTGTGTTTTATATACGTACATAAACAGTGTAAAGGTACTTGTAACTTTTAAATAGGTTTTGACTAGCAATTAAATTTTGATTTTTATAAATTTTTATAAAATTTTCCTTTACAAAGTGTTCCGTTTGAACTAAAATTTTAATTTTCATTTTCGAATGACGTTTTTTAATTTTAACTTTGTTTTTCAGCGCTAAAATGATTTGAAATTTATTTCAACGTCAAAGAATCAAATAAAATTGTTAAAGTTATGAAACAAAATTATCATTATATATTTTCTCGATACTTAAAATTAATTGATTATCAAGTTACTGCCTTCATTTATTTCATAGCCACAAAAAATACACAAAAGCGAAAAAATTTGTTTTTCAATGCTTATTTTCTAGATCGACGTCTTCTTTTATGTATCTGTTATTATTTGTAAGCTCTTATTTATTTGTTATATGTGAATGATGTAAAAAGTGTGAGCTGTGAATGAGCTTGGAGATTAAATAAATGAACTTCAATGGATTATAATTTCAATGAAGTTCGAATTAAAAATAAAATTTCTGTATAAAAGTGCCGACTGAGTTTATATTGAATACCTAGAATAAATAATCATTTATTGTAGTTTCAGCACTTCGAAATGTTTTCTTAAAAATTTAGGTGTGTTAATATTGTAACGCCGAATTCCAGAAAAGTTTTGTATATAAAATGGATTATTGATAGCTTAATAGACATTTCAGATTAAATTTGTATATGCTTTGACAAGTACTAGCAATTACAAAGACAAAAATACATGAATGTTTCGGATAAAATATGAGTCTTATTGTGGTGTAAGGGAGGTTAAATAATTAATACTTCAATTTTTCTTTGACAACAATTTCATTCACGTAATTTTATTTGTATCCTTTCCTTTTAACATTCTTTCATTATATTTATAATTATTATCATTATTAATATCGTTATAACTATTATAATTTGTTGTACATCACTATACAAGGCTAAGGAAAACGAATTGTTCAATATTTAATATTTACATTTGGAACTTTAATTAATTACATACGACGGAGCACTGTCTTTTATTTTATGCGATACCCTTTTTATTCAAATTTACATTTCTGAAAGTCTTTCTCTTCTATTATACATTACTTCAATGTAGAGTTTAAAAAGTATAGTATCAATATATTATTATTTTGTTCAAAAAAATCAAAAAAACTGCAACTGGCAATACATGGTCAGTGATTTTTTTAAGTAGGAAATTTTTTAATCTTGAGGCATATTTGGCACTATGCGGACTGCTAGTTACTTCGATAACGTAATCTTCAAAAATATTCTCGACTTTCTTTATTTTTCTTATATTAGATAAATCATTGAACTTATGATAACGGTACTTTGTGTTACAATCTAATTATCGATGACTAGTACTGTGTGCCATACATTTTTCTAATTAAATAATTTTACTCATTAGACAAAAGTTTAAGATTGATTATTACACTCGAATCCACTCAAATCACCGTAGTTTAGTTGAAAATATTGATTTTAATTACACTAAGAAAAACTCTTTTCAATTGAGTAAAAAAGTAATCTATAAATTTTTTCAAAAGAAAAAGTACAAGTGCTTGATATTCAAAATCTCCACGTCTATAAAATACGTCAAGGATTTTAAGATTTAAGTAAATATTTTATATATTGGTAAATATTTACAAAATGAAAGATCTTATTTATGTAGCATAAAACCACGCGGTTGTATTAAAAAAAGAACTCTATGAGTAATGATTAAAAAAAGTAAGAAGAAAAAAGATCTTGATATCTTGCTTAACGACTCTGTACAATTTTTTAAAATGCAGTTTTTCTTTACATAAATAACTGAGAATCCTCATCTCAGCAAGGATATAATCCATAAATAAAAATAAAAAAAAATTTTAAATATACTACGTAAAATTTATAATATTTTCTTCTCTGCCACAATAATATAATAATAATAATATTAATAATTATAATATAATATATAAAATATCACTAATCACTGTTAACCATTGGTTACATGTATATATACATTCACACGCGTCAGAATAAATCAAGAGTTAATACTATTCCAAAATTATTTGAACATTATGCACAAGTATCAATTAAAAAGGTATTTCCTCTTCAGTTACACATATATATATATATATATCGTATACAGTCGCCGACCAACAATAAACCTATATACGTAACATAATTTAAAAAAATACCTTTCCTGACACTGGGCGCATCAAACAAAAACAATAAACATATGCGTTATGGAAAATTGTCATAAGCTCTTAGTAGAAACTGCGTCGAGAAATATAATAATCGAATGAACAAATAATTAATAATTAACGCCGTCCTTGTCTTCTTTTTCACATTTTTTTTCGTTTCGAAGCCATCTTCAAAGCTCGATGGACTTTGCGGAATGTTTCCTTTTGTTCCTTTCATCGCTACGGTAACTCAACAACCAATTTACAATTGTAGTTATTCTCCTTATATAACGCGCAAAATGGCATCTAATTTTATCAACAAACAAGGAAGGCAATAAGTAGTACCTAGTACATTATAAGAGTGACTCTTCTCTCTTCTCACTTGGTTCGAAAGTCTTAAAAACTAGCGAGGATTCACTTGATTCTCTTGACTCTTGAAGCGAGAAAAAACACCTTGTGGAAAAGAAACAGTGTCGAATCCATGATTCATTTTTTTTTGACACACTGTGTACACACATTTTACTTTTTTTCCTGCAAAGGGGAAAACAATCGAAATAAAATCAAATCGTCGCTTCGCTTAAAAATTATGCTCATCAGAACGCAAAGAAAACGGAATGCACTTTAAATTATCTCTTACTCTCTAAGGAAAAAAATATCAAAACTTCAAGCTTATCATATAAAACACATACTCCAAATGCTTTGTTGAACGCAAACTTAATCGATAACTAAAAACTCCAACATAGAAAAGTATGTACCAGTTCGTGCGAATAACTCGCCGTTTCGAAAAACCCATCATGATCATCATCGGTTCGCCAGCTCCTCGCGCCTTACGTATTGCCTTCTTCATCGCTCGTATTAGCTGCCATCGTGGATGCCGTCGAGGACATCAGCGTCGTCGTCGTGGTCGTGGTTATCTGTGCCTGCGCCGCCGCCGTCATCGTTGTCGTCGTCGTCAATGTGATCGCGTTCACAGCTGTGGCAGCGGCTGCAGCTGCCGTCGCCTCGTCCTGCTCGAGGCGCGACGACCCGCAGACGCGACACTTGCAGCAAACTATACAAGGCGCGGCGAGAAGCAGCAGCGGCGATGCGACCAGTAGCAACAGCCCGAATCCTGCGAAGATGCCGATCACCTGCGTCCGATGCCAGATTACCGAGGCGCGCGAGTGACCTAACTTGTTCTTGCATGGTCCTTTGTCGTAATGTCGCAGCAGGAAATCGTCCTGAATGAGGAAACGAAAGAAAAATTAATATATAGTCGCGAGTTATTGATTTCAGCTTTTTGGGTCTCGGTATTTTTAAAATAGCTAGAGTGGCTTTATAAGAGTATCACAGTAATGACATTAGAAAATCAATAAATAGATTACATAAACCGCTATGTCCTCTTTAATGCACGTCTCATTTTGCATACACAACGAAAAGATTAATTCTTTGGTTATTTTTATATAACAGTCTATGTAAAACAACAGCTTAGAATACCAATTATAAAAAAATGTGTATATATTAAATACATTTAATATAAGTAATTTTTGCAATAAAAGTTATAAAAAATAAAGTTTTCAAAAATATTTTCCTATAGCTATAGGTAATTATTAGTAGAAAACTGACTATACTTACATCTAGCGATGCCAAGCAATACCAACAAAACACATGCTTGCATCGCTTGCACATCATTTGGGCACAACCTTCATCCTTCTCAATTGGCACAGAACACATGGGACAACATTTAATGTGATCACTGTCAAAGGGTATGCCTAGTGGAAGCTCAGGGCAAGGACCCGCATGCCAAGGTTCTCTGCATAGCGAGCAAAAGTCTGTCGAACAATTTGGACAATGCACAGGCCCTGGTGTACTACCATTGGATCCGTCTCCATTCAATGAACATATTGTTTCGCATCCTGCTCGTGGACACCATGCTCTCTCTTTGTCCATTGATACATCTGTCAATCAAGTATGATTGAATTAATAAAAGCTTATACAAATAAAGATGACGGTAATGTCAAAATTAACAAGAACTTCATGTGATCAGAAGTCATAAATAAAAATGATTGAAGCTTACAAAATTGTTATTCATTCATTTATTTCCTTGATATAAATAATTTGATGTAATTTAAAAATTTGTAATAGTACTTATAATACAAAAATAATCATTTGCAATAGATTTTATGGCTTACATTATCTTAAACACTTATAAATCTCAGATTTTTTTTGGTATGGAAATTTGATTTTTTTCACATTAGATGACAAGTTTATTGACCCATGCATAATCTAATCTAATGGTTATCTTTAAAAATTGCTAAATATACCATTAAATATTTTTAATGTATGTATCTGTACTGATAGCAATAATGCTATCATATTCAAACAATATTCATCTTAATTTGTTCACAAAATATTTTATGATTTTAAATACATATATATTGCATTTTATTATATTAAACGAAATTAGTGTACATTGAAAAATTTTATGAACAAGTTCAGTTAGTTAATATTACTTTATTTTTCTAATTGATAAAATTTAATTAGTTATAGTATGTTCATTAATTTGAATTACTTTTTATTTATAAAGTAATAATGCTGAAATACTAATTAAAATAATTGAAATATACCATCATTTAAAATGTTTCATATTCTTAATATATTCTAAAATGATTAAAGATTTTACATATATGCACTG
Organism: Torymus texanus; assembly: GCA_036873485.1. Lineage (NCBI taxonomy): Eukaryota > Metazoa > Arthropoda > Insecta > Hymenoptera > Torymidae > Torymus > Torymus texanus. The sequence continues at coordinate 14,986,227 of JAYJLV010000011.1, forward strand.
ATGTATCTGATAATATTTCTTATATATGACTTTCGATGATTAATAAGCCTTGTTATCAAATCTATGCTCATCGTCATTTGTTTTGAATACATTTATTAGATAAAAGAAATGATTTTTTATAAATCCAATATCTTTTCATTTATTGTAACAAATGTATGAGAAAAATATAAATAGCTTTGTTGAAAATATTTTAATTTATAATAAAGTATAATAGATTAAAGAAAATAAAAAGCTGCTTTTGAATTACTCTAGTATAAAAAAATCAATGAATGTTCAAAATTTTTGTGACTTTGAACAAAAATTTTTTCAATCATGTAAACTATTTTTATTAATGTTAAATTAATATTGATCAAACCTCTATTAAGACGAAATTTGTTGTGTTTCTCTATGAGTTCTTGACTGACAAGGGTACTGATTTCTTTCAAAGAAAGCATGCCGTCTTGATCGCACTTTGCATCAGGACAACTGATTTCATAAGCTCCTTCTTCAATTTCAAACTCCACATAAGCACGCATACACTAAAAACAAGACATGATACTTCACAGTAATAATCACTAGTGAATAAGAATTTTCTGTTATTCACATTAAACATTGAAAACTACACTTGTGTTAAAAGTAATATTATGTAATATCAGATTTATAACTGTTTAATGCATAAATCTAATGAATAATGTGGCTTTTAAACTAAAGTAATTAGTCATTTATTTTTTAATGGTTTATCTTTTATAATGCATGAGTAGGTAATTTCTGCACAAAGACTGTTTTAAACAAAAACATGCTATCTTTATAGAATTTAAAGTCTGAAGTTAAACTTTCCACAGTTAGTATAACTATAAATACTATGATGTTATTAATATTCTAGTCAGGTGATATTGTTTATTCTATATTTTCTAATGTCTCAATGCAAAATGTTAAGTTAAAAGACTTTCTCAATAAACAAATATAATAAAGATTTTAAAAAATACCAAAAAAATTACTCACATATTTTTAGTTAAGTAATAATAATAATTAACAATTTATTTTTACTTTTGCAAAACAATAATTTAGCAAGCTTATAATTGAAAGGACAATTAAAAAACAAATTTCAACAGTTTGGAAAGCCACATTAAATATGTTTAATAATATTTCCTTCACACAATTTTTCACATCAATAAATATGTGCACATTACATACATCTTTACAGTAGGAGCATCCACAGTTTTCAATGGAGAACGTTTGCGACACTGAAATCTCCGATAAACAAATTTTACACGTCAGTCGACCGACTTGTTGTTGCGACGTTGCTGCAGGTACAAAACTGCCGGCTGCCAAACTGTATCGCGAACTGGACGCGAGTGAGAGCAAACTCGAACATCGCGAGCAAACTCTACTACGATTCACTGGTCGGCCCTCAAGAGCCAAAGTACTGAGTCCCACTGCGGTTTCACATTTTCTTAAAGCTGTCGGGCCCAAACTTATCCAGCTACCACCTCGTGCTTCTAAGCTTGCACTGCTTTCCGGCCTTAAGAGTGGAGCCTCCCCGCTCCTTTTGTTCATTGATCTTTCAGTCAGAGATAAGTTGACCGCGCTGGACTCCTTGCGCAGCAGGGGTAGCTTCATACCGCTAAGTTTGTTGTTCTTTTCCATTTTTTTTTGATTTACACTGCTGCTGTTGGATTTTGATGAGGGATTTACTGTATTCACAGAACTAGCGGCAGTACCCATATCCATGGGAGCAGCTCGTCTTATGACGAGCGAGTGTAGGCTAGGCATCCCCTAATCAGCTTGGGTTATTTCATTGCCGGCTCTTGTGCCATTGACTGAGATCACCTTTCTATAGGAGAGTACATCTGCCTCAATGATATTCTGAAATAAATGGAAAAATACTTGTTATATACTTAAATATGAGTACTGTGTTGTTCAATATTATTGATGCATTAATTGTTGATAAAAATCGTAATTGATATGAAAGAAAGAAGATTATAAGAAAATGACCCATTTTAAAAATATTGTGAAGTACAACTAATCTTACTCCAAGCTGTAAGACAGATTTATTTGTTTTAAATATATGGAATAATAATTGTTATTTTTGTAAATGAAAGAATATTAATGGAAAATTCATTAAAGAAATTGAAAAATTATGTAAAATTAGAGTTTTAAACTGATTATAAAATCTAGAAACTTGCTTATTAGAAATATGAAATAAAGAAAGATTGAAAGATAATAAAACTTCAATTACAAAGTAAACAAGGACATACAAAGAAACAGCTGTCCAAGATTAAATAAAATTAGTTAATTGGAACCTTAAAGTTTGTGCATATTTTGTTATACATTAAAACAAAAGTAATTATTATTCTCCAATTCATACAACATTAAGTCCTAAAATGAGAAGAAATATAGTAAAAACAGGAATTTATTATGAAACAAGAGTTTATAATGATTTTGTAAGCACAAGTCTTGAATAAGCAAGGTAATATGATCAAATCCATTAAAATTCACATAATTTGTTACTATTTCAAAAAAGATAATTCAAATATATTACTCACTCAAATGCATTAGTCAGTTAAATAATGGTAGTGCAATGATAAATAAATAAATTATTAACATGTATGGAACTACAGTTTAAAATTTGAAGTACTTAACTGAGCTATTACATTCAACTGCATAATGCGTTACATATTGGGTGGGGTAAGTGGGTTAATGTGAAGTCTGTCTATAATGTATTGTTATAATTTCTGTAAATGTATGGGACATCAATAACATAATAAATATCAATAGCTGTATTATAGATGCTCTTTACACAATACATCTTTGTACACAAAAGAAAATGGAGATTTTATAATTATTATATATTCTATTGTCCATCTTTGATTAAACATGACTCAATTTGATATTATAACTAAATTATTATTTTTAACATTTTACTTCAATTCTTTTCAAGTTGGATCTTAACATTAAGAAATTCTTTTTTTTTTAATATTATTGTTCTACAGAAATATGTTTTGATCTAATCAGTACTAAAATTCTTATAAATAAATTCAATATTGAACAAATATAAAATATAAAATTATAATGATTGCAAAAATAAAATAAATATATATTTTGAACGCTAGATTGAATTCTATTTTATTGATACATATAAATTATCTTTGATAAATCTTTTCTCAGAATGAAAATCTGAACAGTTCATCATAATGTACATATTGCAAGAGAAACTGTAACAACAGCATTGACATTGAATATGTTTGTTTCCAAAGTTACCAAGTTTAAAGTCCAAATCCCTCTCCATAGTTTCCAAATTCATGCCACATACACATATACACACAGACACTTGAGGCTAATCAATACTGTCAAGAACCCTCACAAAGTAAACAAGCCATCACTGTATATATCAAGCACTGTCCAAACTCTTTAAAAACTCTATAACTCAAAACTTTGAAAACTATCAGATCAAAGTCGAAGTCCTGGGATACTTCCAAAGCTTTTCTTTCTACCTTTTTCCCTCTCTTACTATCTCTGCTCAAAACAAACAAGTGCAGAGCTAGATTCCTGGTATACCCGTTACAAATTTAAAAGCCTGCCTCTCTTTCTCTCGCATGGACTCTATTTTGGTCCCTGCTCTAAATGCAATCCCAGCACCAGTGCAAAATCCAAAGCTACCAGCCGCATCAGTAAATCGATGCAACCATAAAGTATCCTTACTTTATCCCTTCAGTGTCCAGTAGACATCAGTTCTCCGGCACTTCGATAGCAGCTCCTGTTCTGCTCTTGTGGAAGGCCAGTTTGTTTCCAGACACATGTAGAGATCAAAAGCAGCACGTAGAGTACACTTGGCACAGCCAGGTACACACATATACACACACACACAATCGCGCGCTTTCTCTAGGAAGCACTGCGGTTGAAGAAGTCTCTTGAAGCCTCTCCTTACTCACTCACTTATTCACTATCTCTCTCTGTCTTCCAAGGCGAGGCCTCTCCGAAAAATCGCCTACGCAACGTCGCTCTCTCTCTCTCTCTCTCTTTCTGTATATATACGCGAGCGCGAGGGAGAGAGGAAATATCACGAGTGCGCGCGCCGTTCGTTCTCGAAGACGACGACAACGTCGTCGTTGTATGTGCTTCTTCTTTTTCTTCGCTTCCTTATCGAGCTATGCGTGACCGTCGAACGCGGACAGCCCGCGTGGAAGACGTGCTTCTTCTACTGCTACTCCTTCGCTGTATATATCTGCTCGCCGCCGCGGCGAGGAAGAATAACGCGCCGCGCGCGCGCCCGACTGAGGGGAAAAAACGCAGAGCAGCAGCAGCAGCAGCAGTAGCACAGAGAGCCTCTATATCCACAACACATACAGAGCGCGAGAACGAGTCAACGTCGTCAACGTCGTCTCGAGCGCGCCTCTGCTATATATGATATATATGTATATATATACACATATATGTATGCGTGTGCGAGCACTCAGCAGGCCGAGTCAGCCATGACAACCTCCCCTCTCAGCTCCTCTCCCTCTTCCTCCTCTCCTTCTTACTCTCTCCCACACGCTATATACACTGTGCAGCAGCAGCAGCAGCAGCAGGCAGGCGCAGGCAGGACTGTGAGCACATATATACACAACGTCGCGCTCTAATCTCTCTCTCTCTCTCTCTCTCTCTCCCTCTTTGCGTCGGCAGCAGCAGCAGCAGAGCAGCAGCTGGTGTCGCTGCCGCAGTGGCGGCGGCGGCACTTTCACCTGGCCGACAGCGTCGTCGGCCAACGTCTTCTACTATCATCAGCTGCCAGCATCTCTCTATCTCTCTTTCTTTCTATGTCTACACCACGATGACGATAACTTCCGCGGAAGATACTTACATTATATACCTCGCGTATTCGCGAATTTTCCGCGGAGGAGCCCCTTTCTCCCTCTCTCACTCTCTGTGTATACGCGGCGCCGCGCGCGCTACTATTCCTCTCTCTCTCTCTCTCTCTCTCTCCTCGCGTTTATTTTTTTTCCACTCGCTATATGCCACGGTTCTCTGGCATACTCTGCGCTGACGGAGGAGAAGGAGGTGGGGGAGTGAAACGCGTGCTGCGTTCGTTTCTTCTCTCCGCGCGCGCGAGCGGCGAGAGATTACGAGGAGAGATACTTACGTGCATATACGGGTACGTATACACATATATATATATATATACCTAATACACGTGTATGTGTATATATAACTGTGTAATGTTTACCTATATATATACATACATACTTGTGCGGGTGTCTTTATAATACCGCAGCGCGGCGAGTTAATTTTCCCTTCTTTTTTTACTTTTTTTGCTTTATTATACACCGCGCGACGGAAACGATCGGTTTCGTCGCATGTGAATCATATAGTATATATAGCCTGCAGGCAACGTCGTCGTGTCTTTATATTGTCTATATATACACACGCTTATATCTTTTTCTCTTCTATATACTATACACCTACGTGCAGAATCGCATGTCGTCTCGAATGCGCGCAGAAGAAGACGGCCGCACGCGGACTACTATATATAAGACGTAGTGGATGAACGTTTATAGTATAGAGGTGCGGTTTGAAAAAGGAATGAAAAAACAGCCGAGTGAGAAAGAGAGAGATGAGCAGACGGCGCGCACATGCACTATCACGCATTACGCGGTCTGCATGTGCGTGCAGTCTCTGCGTTGTCTACTCACTGTCTGTCTCTCCTCTCTCCCTCTTACACTAACGTATATATATATATATATATATGTATATACGAAGTACCGCAGTGTTGTGTGTAGTCTTCCTCCTCGCTTTCGCGTGACGGTCGCCCGTTGGAAAGTGCAGCTGCACCGCGCTACATATGGAAGACGGCCTATATATAGTATAGTGTTGTATACACTAACGGTTTTGAATTTTGAAAAAAAAAATGGTATACGTGTAAGTTCTACGAATATAGGAGGGTGCGGATATAGCGGTAACAATTCGTCGAAGGTCACTGTCGTGTCGTCGCGACCGATAATATCGATTATTTTTGTCAATGCGGGTGGCGCGATGCGCGCCGCAGGGAGAATTATTATTACTCAGCCGTTCTCGAGTGAGGACCGAAATCGTAATATAGGAAGGAAATTCGACGAAAAATTCGTTTGATAAATAAAGATAGATTGGGTGAATTCACGAACGCACGCGAGGCGTTATGATATTTTATTGATGGATCGGATATATATGACATGATAACGGGGGAAAAGAATGAAGTACGTATCGTGTGGGTTGAAATATATATAGATACGGTATAAAGCATGCGACCGGACACGCGTATGTGGCTGTTTTTTTTTTTTTTTTTGTTTCGTGTGTGGGTGTGTGTGTGTGTTTA
>JAYJLV010000011.1:14992636-15021374 GCA_036873485.1 Torymus texanus
TGTGTGTGTGTGTGTGTGTGTGTGTGTGTGTGTGTGTGTGTGTGTGTGTGTATATATATATATATATATATAATCCTCGCGCTCGGGTAGGCGCGCTCACGCATCATCATTTATGCAACGCGCGCGCGTATAGCAAAGTATCTACTCTCGGGAAATCGCGTCAGCTTATTTTCCCGGGACTATATATATACGCGTACACCTACTGCATCCAATCTACTCTTCTCTTGCGAATAAATATGTAACACGCTCACAGCATATATGTATACTGTCACCTACGCGTATAGCAATTGCATAGAGAAAGAGAGAAAAGCTGAATAAAACAAAAGATCGCGACAGGCAGTAGCAGCAGCAGCCGCACTCTCGAGAAATACCATTGCATCGTTCGAAGCCGGCAAAAAGTGTCAAGCGAGCGCGCGAGCGAGTGGAGGAAACGCGAGTAATGAAGAATGAAACGACGATCTCTGTTCGTTGACTTGCTCCCGGCACCTGAAGGAAACGACGATATAAAAATAACGATTTCGCGGTATAAGGCTGTGAAGAAGAAGAAGAAGAAGAAGAAGAAGAAGAAGAAGAAGAAGAAGAAGAAGAAGAAAGAAAGAAGAGAAGGTGGATGGTATGTATGGATATGAGCCAATCGGTGGGATGTTGCAGATTTACATAACAAAAGGCACTTTGCCGCGATGCACTGCCCACACACGCGATCGTCCTCCTTGGAGTTGACGGTGGATTGCGAATTCCAACCGAGCGATAATTAAGGTTGAATCGCGCGCGCGCCGAGGTATGGGGGCTGATGATGATATACGGAATATACTTGTCGTAGGAGACGAGGTGAACAGTGAGATGGATTTTTCATCGGGTATTAGTGCCATCTGGTGGTACGATGAGATAGTTAGGAAATTGCTGTTGAATGTAGATCCTAAGGTAAGGTATAATCGACTGATACAAATACTTGTCAGGGAGATGGAGAACAGGTGCCTATCTTATCAACTGCCGTTCTAAAACCCGCGAAGATTCAAAGCTATTGCTGCTGATATACGTTTTGAGTTTAACAATTTATTGCAAGTAAAAAAAATCTATTGCTCCTGTTTTTTTATTTCAAGTTTTATCAATAACGAAAGGATAATACAGAAATAAATTATCATAAAATATCATCAATAAATAATCGAAATTAATTTACTTATTATCGCTTATTTTATTGTTTATTTACATATAGTTCAAACTTTACTTTTACACGAATAACATAACATACATTGTATCACACGCAATTTAGTTGTATTTTTATGCAAACGATGGTTCATCTAACCGAAAATACTTGGTACTCTTACAGGTAATTTCTCCGTTGGTTTAAGCCTTGGTAATTCGGGCTTTTTATCTGACAAAGGATTGGGTATTATTTTACCCGACTCGGGTATCTTTGGTATAGGTAATTCAGGCTTCTCACCAGCCAAAGGGTTGGGAAGTACTTTTGTTGGATCAATAGGAAGCTTGACAGGTGGTATTAATTTGCTTGTGTTGAACTTGTCTACGTTCAAATATTCTGATACCGAGCCAACTTTCGCTAAAGATGGTACTTTCGATAGACCTGTGGTAATTGTTCGTTCGACTGTTTTAAAGGGCTCTTTAAGGTCTACGTGGAATAAACTGCAAAGCGCTGATGTATATCTCTCCTCGATACCAGTCCATAGACCCATTTCACAGAATCTGTAAATGAAAAATTAGATTAATTATAAACGATTGAAATTTAAATAAAATTGATGTATGATTAAATTAGGATGAAATTTACCTGAATTGTTTGCCAATTGTTGGTTTAGATGTAATACTGAGATAACCATCATCACCGCCAGAGAAAGATGGGAAAGAAAATAATGACGATGGCTTTTTATCCTCCGATTTAGAATCACCACCACTTAAATCACCACTTCTAGCAAACTGCGCGATCATATCAGTAAAAACTTCCATAACTTGCTCGTCCTCCTCATTAAAAACTTGCCTTTTATCTATTGCTTTACCATGAATGGTGTTCGGCTCAAAAACGTATCCAAGATCATCCCCGTGACTAGCTTTACCTATTTTTAGAAATTATTATTATATTAGGTTTCATTTAACATAGTTTAAAATTTAAGCCGGCAAATAAATTTTTCATAACTAACCAGTTTCAGCTGAATCGCCAACAAGAGGTAACCCACCAAGGAAATCTTTGCCAAAACCATGTCCATTTTGATGATCAAAACTATAAAGGAACGCTTTGGTTTTGTTCGACCACTTCTTGACTGTCAAAAATGCCGGAACATTGAATATGGCATCATTCAAAGTTTCGGCAACTTTCGTTATACTTTCAACAGCTTTATTGCCACCGTTACCATTACCATTGCCAAGTACATTCAAGTATTTACCAAAAGCTTCAGGTACAAACTGTTTTGTGCTTTGGCCGAAAATCGGCACAAATGTCTGTAGAGATGGTACAAGTGTTTTGGTAAGATAGTCGGGTACACTTTTCAGTGTGTTTGATATGACGTCTTTGTAGGGACCATTGACCGCTCCGCCAGTTTCGTCTTTAATAACACCAGTTAATAATGGAATTTCCGGGAGATTATCGAAGTTCAGTGAATCTTGTGGCTCTTCGATAACAAAGTTCGGTAAGGACCTAAAAAATGTCACAGTAAATTTTTTTTAGAAATTTTTTTAACATAAATAAAACTGGTATAATAAAGTTATATTAAACTGCAATTTCATTTTAAAATCATTCTAAACAAAACAAATTATCAACGTACCTTAAATCGTTTTGTCCTTCAACAACAGGCCCAGGCGCCAGTAGGGTCGACAAATCCGTAACGAAGTTCTTCGCCTTCGTCGACGCACTCTCCTCTCGATTATCATGCTCAATCACCTGAGTGAACGACACTTCCCTTAAGCACCGAACCATCATCACGGTATCGTTCGTCGGGCAATTGTTAACTGTAGCGATCGCTTTGGTCGTCTTGCCCGGCTCCTTGTCGATGGCGAAATGCGAGAGAAGCGAACCCGACATTGCGATGATACCGCTAAAGTAACCTAAAGATAGCATTTAATCGTGAATACGAAACGAGTTCATGTTTTATTAAGACAGGACATATTGATTGAACTTTGTTGTATGTATATCAGTTTATACTTTTTCCAAATTTAGAAAGACCAAGGAGGAAAGCAGAACTGGCGCCGCTGCCTTGACCGAAAGCCACGATCTTTTTGGGATTCCCACCGAAGAACTCGATGTAGTCACGGACCCATTCTGTGGCAAGGATCTGATCGAATAGGCCGTTGTTGCCTGAGAGGTCTTTGTTGTTGTTGCTTAAGAAACCTGCGGGTAAGGAAATAAGAAAATATCAGTTGTGTATATACTTGTTTAAAATATACGCAAATAATATCATTTAATACAAATGTAATATAATTTTTTTTTTAATTTCAATATAAAATAATTTAATGTTAATATTCAACGTGCATGTAAAAAAAATATGGGATTCTCTTACAATTTCACATAAAATGGATAATGACCTTAGCAAAAAAAAGCGAAAAAATATAAATTCTTGCGAAAACAAATTCTATTGTTCTATTGTACCCTTGAGTCATCTAACACTGAGAACCCAAAAAGAATCCACACTCTACACAATGTACAAACACACACATTTCTACAAAATAAACTTCTTTCTCATTCCCAAACGCTATACGTTTCATATTTACCTAACGATCCCAATCTGTATTGGATTGACACAACGATCGTCTTCTTATTCACGAGATTCCTCATCTCGTACTGCGTCGCGGCACCACGTCGGAAGTTACCACCATGAATCCAGATGAGGACGGGGTAACCATCAGTGGCGTCCGGCAGCGATGGCGTGAAGACGTTCAAAAAGAGACAGTCTTCACTACCGATCACGCCACCGTTTTCGCCAGGTTGTGGGCATGGTGGTGCCCATTCCGTCGCGTTCACGTCGCCCTCGAGGTATAGAGGCACGGATCGCTACAGACATAATGAGTAGTTTTTATGACGAAGAATGTTAATGTTTCTTGTATACCACAAGTAATTAAAGAAATGTTAAAATGAGATACTAATGAATTTTCATAGTTGCGGTTTACCGAAGTTATTGTGTATTTCAATCAAAAAATGTACAAAAACAGTATATTTTTTCATTTTATGTATTGTTTTCATAAGAATTATACGTTTTTATATAAGTCCAAACGGAAAAATAGATAAGGTTATTTATTATGAAAAAAAAAATCAAATTCAAAAAGAAGTATGTGATGGAATACCCATCATACCAGTTACTAATTGGCTATTTCAGGATGAATTCAGGATGTTGGTTACAGATAAAGTTAGCACATACATGTTATCACATTCTGAAATGATGATATATTCATTTAGAATAGGATATAAAATAAAAGGAAAACTATGTATCGTTTTAATAAATCATACTTATTATATTTGATCTATTTTAATTTATAACAAAATGTAAGTAGGCAATTTTTTTCGTTGTTTATTTTATTTTTAATCTTCTAAAATTTCATTTATTTCACATTATAAAATGAATTAAGAAGCCCTTTATAAAAAAATATTGAAAAGTATATACATGTAATAAAAGGTATAATGTATACACAGAACGGCACGATAATAAAAGTTTCGCAAAAAAGATAAATAAAGAGATACTGAATGAAAAATTAAAAAAAATAGTGGGAAATACGAAAATGTGTAAAAATAAGTATAACTTTTGTATGAGGTTTTTACGTCTTCTCAAATAAAAAAACTGCTGTTTTTTTATCTATGATAACAACTTTCTTCTAAACAAAATATCTTGCGACGTTATCTTTTTTTTTTTTATTTCAAACTCTATGAATAAAATTCAAATATTAAGAGACTCACTTATAACGTATTAAAACTAAACTTTAAAATAAGTCATTTTTTATTTCGGAATATTTTTGTGCCAATAATTTCTCTTAAACCTTACCTGAAAACGCCTATTCCCAACCGGTGGCTCGGCATACCTGATCCCACGGAACAAATAATACCCAATTTTCGGATCCCGAGAACCATAAACACGCGCCTCGCGCTCCTTCTGCACCACGAAAACAACAGGATCATCAACAGGCGGTGGCGGTGCTTCTGTACCTCCAACAATTCTCTTTTGCCGGTAATTACAATCCACTTCATAGAAACAACTGAAAATTATAACTGCTAGAAGCAGAAATACGCGACTCGTGGTAGCCATTGCGAGGCTTGCCGGCAGACTGAAGCTGACCGATCACTGGACGCTAGTCAGAGGATGTGCGCAAAGATAAAAAAAAAAGTTGAGAGAAGAATATAAGATAAGAACGACGCTAGGCGGAAATAACGCATATTATAGCGCGTTGCCACGGCAGTGTATAAAAAGTAATAAGAAGATTTGGCCGCGAGTAGTCGACTCTAATGCGGTGTGATCCACCTTGAAATTTTTCGGTGATTAATTTGTTTTATTATTGAAGGGGATTTTTCAGCCTCGAATGGAGATGAGAGAGAGAAAGGATAAAAGGAAGGTAAGAATAGTGACAGTGATATATGCGGATTATTGCCATTGAAGCGTTTTTATTTCACGTGCAGATGTTTTATATGCTTAATACATAGATGTTTAAATGACGAGTCTCGCGGCGGGGCCGAGATTTTTATGTATATTCGCCCAGTTGAATTCTTAGAATAATGAAAATCTTTACGACTGTCTATGACGTTAAATGTTTTATGCGTTGCCGTATTTTTCGATAATAGTTTATTTTATTAATGTTATATTTCTTTATTGTCTTTTTGACGAACTTATTAAATTAAAAATAGTTTGCATCTATTCTTGTGTTATGATGGTCTACCATAGTATTTATATATTAATAGTAACATACCTAAATTTTTAATCAAGTCAAACGTTTTCAAAAAAATCGTAATCATAATTCGCATAGATATATTATCATAAATCTGGTAAGCTTACGTCTGTGAGGTTTGGGGAATTCTATGTTTATAGAAGAAGCTGTGAATTTAATAAGTGACATAAAATTGACATTTGATCCGCATATAAATAGAATGCAAATAGTTTTAATGTAATTCTATAGTGATAAGCACACGAACGAGCAAATAAATTAGGAAATTGGTATTATAGAAAAGGGTGAGAGGTTCCATTGTATCCGGAAATGGGGTACTCAAGTTACTACTAATTTCGGATGGAGGTAAACAAAATTAGATAGTTTTGGGAAAACATGTGTTTATTTAGCGTGTGTAAAGAAATAGTGTTATAATAATATTTATATAGAATAAACAGTCTAAGTTCTTTATTTAAAATGTTTTTATATTAAATTTGGATACATATACGTTATAAGATAGCTAAATTAAAATATGATCAACTATATATATGGTTGGTGCAGAATAATATAGATATTGTATAATAGTTAATACAGACATCTTAACTATTACATTAATTCACTTAATTTTTTAAGTGCTGTTAAACTGTTAATTAATAATTATTATATCTTTCATGATAAAATATATATTTTATTAGTTTCCGAACTCAAACTAAGTAAATATCTTATCTATAAGGATTTTTTTCTCTCAGTGTAATAAAATTTATTAAATGGTGAGTTAAAAAATCTATCAAAATAAGAAAGCCTATTTGTACTGCAGGGTTATAAGTACATTAATTCATAGTATGAATTCCCAAACATCTCGCTGTGGTGTTTGTTTTGATTTGATATCTGACTAAAGAAATTATGTCCAGCTGTATATATGTATACACTTTATGTACACAAATAGCAGAGGCGATAAAAAAACTAATTATATATTAATATATTGTAAATTTATTACTCCAAAAGCTTATAAAAATATATATAATTGTTTAAATAAGTTCTCATATTAACTTTCAATGAAGAATCGAACACTAAATAAACTGCGGTTTCAAACTACTTTTATTAAAAAAAATATTAACATTATTTTGACGACCGCTTCCATCAATCACATTTCAAATTTATTAAAGTTTCGCGCCACTTCAAAGCACGAACACAAGTACAGAATATAACCAGCACACATCCAAGATACGAAAACATCACTTATTCATGTACAACGAAGCCACTGTCAGTAGTGTATAGTGTCAGTCCGTCACGCAAGCTCGCACGTACTGCATAAATACATATACTACATAATACTCTTCCCCCACTCTTCGCTCCCACGATATACAGACAGTATCTCATTCTCATCCAATATCGCCCGTCCGTTCGCTCGCGCGGGCGCCGCCGTCGTCCAAGAAATGGGTGATTCACGTGCAACCAATACAGACCGCGAGTTTAGTGAGTGTACTGCGCGCAGTCGTATACGCACGCGCGCGCGCCCGTGTGAAATGTCGTGAAAGTAGAGTCGGTTTGTAGGTATAATCGGCGAGCTGGTGAAAGGCGACGAGAGAAAGAGAGAGAGAGAGAGAAAGAGAGAAGCGCGAAGGATATATTCTCTTTCCCAATAAACTAGGCAGTATATATACACTATACTACACTCTCACGCACGGTGAGAGCAGACGCCGCGCGCGTTTCACTCGAATATATATCCGCGAGCGCGATATCAGGTTGTGCGTGCTGTCTATTCTGGCATTAAACAGTGTCCGCATTCGTGGAAAACGCGTCGCGCTGGATAAACCTGCCGCGTCCATCCGGGCGCAGCGCCGGGAACAAAAGAGGTCGAGGACAACGTCGAGCTGACGACGACGACAACGTCATGGGTGCGATACAGGGACGAAGGTAGTGATAGGCGAGGCGACGTCGGCGGTTGCGGTAATCATCATCATCTACATGGCGATTAGAAGCTAGCGCGTGTGGTGTAGAGGTGCTTTACAAAAGCATCGCGATGTTCGTGCGGGATCCTTGCGGCATCGTCTGCATCATCGTCACGTACGTCGCGGTCTTCTACGCGGACTACGTCGTCGTGAGATGGATCATCCTGCATACTATGCAGGACAGGTAATGTGTATCATAACAATATATATATCCTATTATGTGGACATTTGTTGTTGTTCCGTGTTTATAAACGTGCGTATTGTTGTTTGTTTGGGTATATGTGTATATAAACGTTCGCGCTTCCGCTTATCATTTGTAAGCGCTATGCGGCTGTGTGTGTAGCAGAAGAGAAAACTGTTTTACATTGTTGCACAGTGACGTCACGCTGTTTTGGAGCAGCAGCAGCAGCAGCAGCAACGGAGGAGTGTATAAATGCCTGATGTGAGCGTTATAATGCGAGCTTTCGAAAGAGATGTTTTTACACGGCTGACGCGTGTTTTGGAAAAAAAAAGCGAGTGGCGAGAGCGAATGAGCGAGAGAGGCGCTTTTTTTGCGCGAGAGTCGTGGGGATAATACGTGTATGAATAAACGAGAGGACGTTGAATTTATTGATTCGTCGATTAATTATTTATAACTGCTCGATACACTCTTTACGAGCTTAATTATTTACGAGATAAATACGCAGCTTAGATAATTATGTATTGTTTGTCTTTATTAGAGTATAATGGGAGTGTAGAGACAATTTTTTAGTATAATGTCTCTATTTTCTTTTGAAATTTTATTTGTAAACTATAAATAAGGAAAATTAGCACATGAAATTTTAGAAGAGTTTTGCATATAGATTTCTATGACATGATTCTCTTGGAAAGATTATAAGAACAAAGCCTCCACTTTATTTCTGTACACGAGTAGGAGAACTAACTGTACCTATCGTATAACTGTTCATTTTTCGCATATATAGACATCAAAGACTAGAACAATACAATGATTCACATTATATACTTTATCTTTACAGTCTGTGGGGTCCGTTTCATGTGATTACCTTTAACACAGTGGTATTACTGTTGATGATGTCACATCTAAAAGCAGTATGCAGCGATCCAGGTGTTGTGCCCTTACCACAGACAAGGATGGACTTTTCAGATATACACACTGGAAGTTCAGGAGGAGACGATTGCGATGAGAGAGATGACTGGACTGTGTGCACTAGGTGCGAAACTTATAGGCCACCTAGAGCTCATCACTGTAGGATTTGTAAGAGGTGCATTAGGAGAATGGATCACCATTGCCCATGGTACATTGGCATAGCATTATTGTACTTCATTATGATAATAATATTGAAATTTATTATAATTTTATTTTTTCATTTTCAGGATCAATAATTGCGTTGGAGAAAGGAATCAAAAATACTTCATACAATTTCTGGTGTATGTGGGTACTTTAGCATTATACGCAATAGGCTTAGTAATTACGTCTTGGGTATTTGACTGTCCACAATGCAGCAATGACATTGCAATAAAACAAAGCCGCATGTAAGTAACAATTTTACATTATTTAAAGTCATTCAATGTAATTTCCTATTGATTAGAAACAAAATTAGCTGCTACTTCAAGTCAAAATGCTAATTTCATTAAATTATATTCTATCTGTTTACATTTTCATTTTTGTTTCAGTTTACACTGCGTGATATTAGTACTAGAATCAACTTTATTTGGAATGTTTGTCATTGCAATTTTAATATATCAATTCCAAGCAATTCTTGATGATGAAACTGCGGTTGAACGTGTGCAAGGAACTCACAATCACCATAAAAACACACATGCTTTTACTCTAATGGCTCAAGTTTGTGGTAAAAGCCATCCCATATTCTGGTTACTTCCTTGCCATAATCCACCTAGATACTCTTACAGGCGAGATGACCATCTTATAGACCACCAAGTGTAACATTATACACTTACAAACGAAACTTTTATAAGAAAAATGTCAGTGAGTTAATTGTATTTGTAATGTGTTCTAAAATCTTTTTAAATTTTTACATTCGATTTTCATATTAGGTACAAACTTTTGATATTTTAAATTACTACATTTTCTCTTTATAAGAAAGTATCTTATAATCTGTAAAATGAAGAAATATTGAGCCTAGTTATATATATATTATATTTTTCATTATTCTAAGATACTTTTGTATTTTTTTTAATAATATTAGTTATCTAATAGATGACTGCGATGATAGCTAATAGAAAAATTTTTAAATCATTATAATTGGAAAATGACGTCACGCATATACTAAGCAACTGAATGCTATACTTTTAAGATTCCTTTAAATAATACGTGATAAAATCATTAGTCAAATTTAAATTATGCTTCTCATATTTTTACCGACGTTTTTTCTCAGTATTATAAAATACTGTAGATAAAAATTTGTACATTTATTTATTTAAAGTGATCAATGATTTTGATACTCAAAATGTTGATAACTTCTTGCCCATCCTAAAAAATTTCTTTTTAAAATGACAATATAAAACATAAGAGAATTCTTTCAGTCTATACAAACTTTCAGTCGATATAACTGACTCACTGTGCCACTATTTTTTTATATTTTTACCAAAGGCAGTGTCAGAATGTGAAGCATCAGAAAGCATTATACAAGCGGAAGATATATATTTAATCTATATTTTTTATTTTTGGTATAAGCACATATAATGCAATATTGTAGATGAGTCACAAGATTTGTAGGCTATAAGTGGTAATAGGTACATTGTAATGCGTTACATACAAGTACGATTGAATTATGTCATGATTTGTCAGAGCTGTGTTACATATGTAAACTTCCTTGGTTCATACTATATTTTGTGTTCTAGAATTATTCAGTATGTATTTACTTTCAGACTTTTTATTTAGAATTATATTTACTTATATGTATTATAGTTTGTACATGTATATATACTTATGAATATTTATATATAATATAAAACATTGAATTCATATAATGTAAAATATTTTCGTTTTTATACAATTTTGAAGGTATCATAATAATAATTTATAATTTAATAATATACGTTTTATGTTCAAATAAATTTTTTGAGTATACAAAATTTATTAATCAAATTGTTTATATTCACTGTGTGAAACCTTTAAGACAAGTTTTACAAAATAAATGTAACCATTTTGCAAAAAAATATTAATAAAAAGAAATACTGATTTTAATGATTATTGTGTTTAGTAAAAAGTTAATTACTTTTAAATTTATTTCGCTATTTTTTAAAAAGAGATAACGTGTTATTAGTAGATTAGAAATTCTCAAGTTTTCTAAGTTAGCAATGTATTTATATAAACGTTATATGAATTAAATAATATACTTGCTATTGCATTGAAAATTTTGAATAATTATCTGTTTATATTAATTCTATGAAATTTTTGTCATATCAATTTACAATATTACAAAATTCTAATTTTTAGTTTGCATATATTTTTCAAATAAATTTTTCACGAATTCAATAATAAGTAACAACAATGTATAAAAATAAATATATACCAAACAACAAATTAAAGTGCCAACTTATATTTATATTAATTTTAAATACTATTATTCATAATAGAAAGTAATGGTTTGGGATGATAATAGACATTTTAATTAACCTTCTTGTTCCTAAGCAGTTTAATAATAATTTAAGATTTAGCCATGTTTATTTGAGTTGAGTATTTAAAAAGTAGTTTATTTTCTTTAATTATAAAAAGTTGGATTTTATAAAGTGTCTGCTACATGTAATACTTGAAGTGGGAGTGAAAAATCAGGTTTTAGAATTTGAATTTATTGAATTACAAACATGCTGCCATTAATCCACCAACATTGTCAAACTCAATCTTTTCTGTTATGTTTTTTGTCTTGATATTTTCATCCTGGTTAGCAATGAAAATAACATTATTGGCTTCTTCCTTCCATCCATACTTTTTGACCCATTGTTTCAATACATTATCTGTAAAATAAAAAATGTCTATTAGTATTTTTCCTTTGCGTATTTACATGACACATTTTTTGTCACTGAATTCTCAACTTACCATTCACTTGTGGTTTACCGCCTAATAATTCTAACAATAAAGGTTTATCTATCGTTTGGAATGTGATTCCTACTACATGGCAAACAAACTTTCTAATAGAATCATTGAATCCAATAATCCTGTGGCATAAATCATGCATTCTACTTATTTGACCCCACACCAATTGAAATTGGCAGGTTTCTAGCATATTTGCCAAATTTAAAATGTTTGTAACATCAGGATCTTTCATCTGTAATATATGTAGATACATGTTAATAAAATAATGTAATCATGTATACAATTTATTAAAGCTCTTTTGATTTTTACAAAATACATCACTGATAAAAAAAAACAATAAAAATTAAAATGTAAAATTATTCATATCTGATTTATAAAACGCCTCTGCTATTTGCACGTCAGATTTATGTATACAAAGTATATACATATATAACGGAATATAATTTCTCTAGTCAGATGTCAAAGCAAAGCAAACATCACCACGACGTGTTTTGAAACTTATTCTCTGAATCAATGTCCTTTACATCTGACGTACGTTTAGCAAGAGCCTTTATAAAAATGAAGTATTATACATTTTGTGCAAATTATAATATCTTGAAAATTATTTTCATTAAATAATTCATTTCATCAAATGTAAAAATTTATAAAATCAAATAGTTCAAGATATGAAATAGTTGAAAATTTTACTATAGCAGAAAGATAATAATAATCATATATAAGGAGATTATATTTTAAAATGTATTCTTTTAATACACTTTTTCCTTTTTGAGAAACAAAACGTTACTTACAATTCTTTCATTCAAAAGACATTTGCAAAGAACAAAGTCTGTGTGTGGTAAATTTGTAAGTGCTTTAAGAAGTATCTGGCATGCAATGTCTTTATCGTAGTGGTGTGGATTCAACTGATAAAGCTTTAGAACAGCTAAGTTTGCATCAAGATCGTAGGTATTCTCAGTTACTTGTATTTCAACATATTTTTCCAAAGTTGAAAGGTTATCTGGATTGTACCTGACATAATATACAAATTAACATTGCCATTATGTGTAATTTTATATATAAATATCTGTAAAAACATCGATGTGCACTTATAATTGAAAATTTATATTTACCTTTCAATTCCTTTCAACATCTCCACAAGTTTTTGTTTCATTGTTTCAGCCATGGTTGTCGTATTTTAGAATTTATTGCGAACTTAAGTTATATATTTATGATAAATATATTTCTACGAACTATATTTAAAATAAATATATTTATTATAAGCTTATTTAATTTTATATCCTTTTTAAAAACTAATATTTCACAGAATACAAACTATAAGCAATGCTTATAGTGAAAGAGGTTATGCCAAAAAGGAGTCGTAACTCTGGCCTGAAATGAGACCTTCGACGCCTTTATCAACCTAGAGAGCTAACCTTATACACAATATTTGTGCTTGTGGGTAAAGTAGAATCAGTTGTCACGTGATCTGCAATTTAAATGTGATTGGCTTTAGGATTGGACAGAACTTACCTATTCACCAATAGGAATCTAAAAAATTGAAATTTATAAAGTTTGAATTTTTTATAATATGTTCTATATATGACTTCTGGTTTTTTTTATGTATTTTGTTATGGAAGCGTGCGGTTTCAGGATAACGTTTTTTATCTAGTCACTTGATTTAAATGAGGAAATGAATATTGATTTTATAAATTACTTCATATAAACAAAATTAATAAAATTGATTTTTCTTTACAGGGTGTTGTGTTTTTTTTTATTAAAATATCGATACTGCTTTTCCTAATCCATTGGGAAGTTAAAGCCTTGAAAGAGTCTATCGTATTCGTAAATGATTACATAATTCACTTATCTTGTTTTTTAATCATAATTAATTTTTTGGAAAAGATTAACATATACAATTAATATTAATATAAAATTCATATTGCAATATAAAATACTCCAAAAACTTTCTCAATTGGTTGTCTTTTGAAAGATTTTGCAACTCTTTTTTATACCTGCGCATCTAAGAAACGTATAAGTATAGGTGACGTGTCAAAATCGTTTACACATATCAACCGCTCACATATATGGCTCTCATTCTCAAGCAATTACTCCTCAACTCTATACCATTTAGCATCTAACAACCCCATCATCATTGCAATCGTTACGTATAGCATACGTACGACTCTACGTCACAAACGTGTACACGCACGGCCATAATAACCGTTACATGGAGAATTTAAAGTCCTCGAGTACACGTATATATATATATATATAACATACCTATATGTATATATATCTTGGCGACCCCTTGGCGCGCAGCAACGGCGCGTGTACCACGTGACCAGCGTCAATTCGTCGCGGCGCGGCTGCAAAGCAAACCGACGGTTGTGTGCTGGCGGCTGGTACTTAGTGCATCGGCGGCGTTGCGTACGTCGAGTGCTCGTGCAGTGGACACAACAGTAGAGTTTATTTTATACATATCACGGTTGTGCTCCGATTTCGCTCTCTCGTCAAAGGGAGAAAATAAAGTTCGCGCGCGGAGTTTCTAATCAGTATATATCAAGGTGCTCGATCACATATATGTGCGGAGAATCAAATGTCGTCGAGGGTGGCTTCACGGTGGGGTAGCAGTAGTAAAGGCGACCGTTTTATTCTAGCCACGACTTAGCGGCTCCGAAATCCATTCCAACGATAAGTGCATACTATACATTAATTCTCTCTATCAGTCGGTCCCGAGGAATGTTCGAGTTCAAGGTAAGATAAGTATACCGGCGACATTGTCGCTCATCTTTGCAGGTTATACGTATACTTTCCGGTACAGGGGGCCTTTTTATACCTCTTCTCCTCCGGTACGTTGCTCTTTCTCTCGCTGTCTCACTCTTTCGCCCGCGGCGCCGCATCGATTTGCCTCCTTACGTTCCCTCTCGTCTTCGCCGCCGCACGCACACAGGTATATGTATATATATTATATAGCGTGTGTATAGAGGAAAGAGGGAAAGAGAGAGAGAGAGAGAGAGAGAGAGAGAGAGACACGTAGCAGGCGGCATTCCGCGAATAATTTCGCGCGCGCGCGAGCGAGCAAGTGTATATGTTGGCGGCACGGCGCCGAGTGGTTTATACGATATATGTATATATATGTGTGTATATGCTCGTGCTGGTGTTTTCGTCTCGCTCTTTTTATCTAATCGGGCGTACGAGAGAGTGAGAGGAATGTTGTGACGGCCACGAGAGAGAGGATGTATAATATTGGCGAACGGAGTTCGATTGATATGTTCTCGCGCGGCTCGAGCGAACTGTAAAATGTACATTTACACGCTTGTATAGATTTGATACTGGTACAAGCTGTGGATAATTGCTGGGGGGTGAATGATATTGTATTTTGGAATGATAAAGAGAGTTTTGATGAAGTTGTTTTTGTTCTTGGATATGAAGATCTGGCACAACTGCAGTATGTCCAGAGAGGGATTGGAGTTCGTTGAGAGAACATGAAGAGCAGCTGTAACAAAGAGGATACAGCCAAGAAGTATGCTTCCTCATCCATTGCAGACACTGCCAGGAGCACCAAAACATCTGTTGGTGTAAGTGGGTTTATGACATCATTTTTATGAAAATTAGAATTTGTTATTGTGGTAGTATAAGTTTGGTTGGTTCCTTAATTAATAATTGAAATATTATGCTATTTTTATAGTCAACCTATTGATTTTATTAGTGTACTTGAGTGGTATTATTAGGTTCAAAACTATGTAAGCATTTTATACCAGTATAAGCTAACTTGTCTATTGATTTAGCAGTGCAATTATCAGATTACTTATTTATACACTTATGAAGTCTTGCTAAGCAACTTTCTTTCAGTTATCATTTATCAAAGTATGTCTAGTGCATAAATGCTTTTAACATGAAAAAGGAATAAATCCACTGTAAAATAACTTAAAAATGAATAACTTAAAAATTTAATGTAATTATTGCCTATTAATATTAATGATGATTAGTGAGCCAATGGTGTTTTTATTGCTTGAATATTTTATAATTTTAAGAGCATTTTAAGTTGTTTATCCATTGAATAATTTACAACTATTTGAAAAAGGATTACTAATTCAATACACAGTATGTTAAATTATTATAACTCTTGTTATTTAAGTCTATAAAAAAGTAAGTAGGTATTGTTATTTTCAGGCCAATCAATATGTGCAGCCTCGGCAGCAACAGAGAAAAACTGTAGAATCAGCTAGATTAGATGTTCCAATTGACAAGTCTGACAAAATAAATTCAAAAGAAAATTTTATTCCTCATCATTCCATACAGCCTTGTCCATTTACTTTTTTAACAGCTGTAAAGCGAAAACTTGCACTTAGTGGAAATCACCCTACATGTAAAAAGGCTTATGGGCCAGACAGGACTGAAAAGGTACCTGAAGGTACAATGGATTTTATAAAACCTTTGAAGGTGCCTGATTTAAAGATTTCACCTAAGGCTGATTATTCGTCTAGGGAGAGTCTTTTATCAAATGAAGAACTATCCAAAAAAATTGAAGCTGTTCAGAGAGATGAAATGGCATTAAAGTACACAGATAGGGTGCCAAGGAAACTTGAATTTTCTTCATCTAGTGCTACATCAATGTTAAACTATGAAAATATTGAGCCTCTTAAAATTCCAGATGTTTCAATATCAAAAAAGAAAGATCTTTCAAGAGATAGTTCTAGGGAGAAAGAAAATAGATCTAAAAGAGTAAAGAAAGATGATCCCAACATGATGAAAAATAATGATGATCTTGAAAAGTGGTCCAAAAGTCACAGACACATATCCAGAAGAGAAATTGCAGACTCAATAGTTAATAGAAAGTTGAAAAATGACCGCATCTTAGCTCACGGACCAAAAGATAGTGATGTAATTTTGAAAAAACCAAAAAGTAGAAATGTTATTACATCTACTGTGAGAAAAGATGATGACAAGAGACTTAAGTATTCAAACATTCCAACAACTAAACCTAAGAAAGAAAAAACTTTAGAGTCTAAAAATAGAACTTCAAGCAGTGAGTCTTTATATCCTTTAGATAAAGGTACACGCTTACATGAGAAAATTTTAATTAGAGAAGGTTACAAAGCTATGATTTCTGAAATTGGTGACAAAAAATACAAAGATGATAGTCAAGTCACTAATTCATCAAAACAGTCAGAAGATCAAAAATATAAATCTCATTCAGATACTAGATTACAAAAGCATCAGAGTAAATCTAATTCAATAAAACCCATAGAAACTCTTACCCAAAATCGTAGTAAAGGAGCTTTAGATAAACAAAAATTCTTAAGTAAAACAGACTCAAAACATTCTTCTGAAATAAGTGAAGATCTTACAACTGCTGTTAACTCAATAGCTAGTCTAGTGAAAAGTCAAAGTTTGGCTACTGAAGTACAATCTTCAGTACCATCAAAAAATAAAGAAGTTGAAAAATCTCAGTCAAGTAATAGAAATACTGAAGATCCTAAATACTCCGATAATTTTTCCCATATAGCCTCTAATACAATGTCTAATAGTTCAATTATTGAAACAAAACTTTCTCAAGATACTTCTTTGTCTGATAAACTTATGGATCCTATGAGAATTTCCTTTAGAGATGAGAGTTATTCAAATCAGCCGGAGTATGCTGAGCTTAAAACACCAGATATAAATCTTATGATTCGCTCTAAAAGAAGAAAACAAGCATTACAAGCAAGAGATAATGATAATAATGATTATAAGGAATCCAAATCAAGTCCCAGCAAAAGTAGTCAAGAAATTGAAGAAGCACAACTGGTAATCAATTTTCTATTTTTATTGTAACTTATATTATTGAGGAAGTAATTCAATTAATTTTTTGCTTACAGATGCATTTAAAGGCCGAAATGAATTTATTGGACTCATTTAGTGAATCTCTGAGACAAGTAATTGACGTTGAAAGGTCGAGACTATCTACTGATGACGTAAAAAAGCAATCAGTATCTTTACAAACTGACTATAAGGATATTGAGTCCAGTAATATTGAATCGGAATCTTTTGATAGTAAAGAAGACGATAGAAATAAAATTCAAAAAACTACCGTTAAAGTCGTGGAAGTGCAAACTCAAACTGCGAACGACATTGCAACGCAGACAGAGATGATGCTGTGCCAACGTGGAGTCAATACTAGTTTAGAATATTCAAGAATTTCTATTGATCCAGATGATATCCCACATCTTTCGTTAAATTCTGAGGATAGATATGAAAATATGGATCGAGTAGAAAATATTTCGCTTCCTAGTAAAATGAGAACGATGTCCGAGATAAGTTTACACGAGACTACCTCTTCCATAAAAACGGAAACTGGCACAGAAATTAGTATTTCTACACGCGATGTTACTTGTTCATTTAATAAATATTTAGATTTAGAGGTATGTTTTATTTTCTTTCTTATAAAAAATATTCAGAAATATTTTAAGGAGATTAAAGTAACTAATTCGTATACATGTTATGTAGATACTTACTGCTTTTTAAGATGCAGAGTTAAGATTTTAAATTTACATAATTTTTTTATTTCATCAACTGATAAAACCATAAAACTTGTAAAAAATAAAATTTTATCCACGTATTTTTAGATATATTCTATACATATATTTTGTATAAAATACTTTTGGAAAATTAAAAATTTAAGTTAATTAACTTATGAAGAGAGTGTCACACATGTTGAAACCGGATTTAGACCAGGCTTTGAGAATCGATTTATGGCATCATAGAATGAACTCTAGTCCTTGTAATTCGTTTCAGTGGGCCGTTTTTTTAAGATATGAACCATCTAATCTCAAATATGCGTCACTTTGTTTAAAAATGATATCTCCTTTATGTTTTACAAGTGCGTACGTTACCGAAATGAGAAGAAAGATCATAAAAGTAGGTAAAAAAAGGTTAATTTGAACTTTGGTTCATAAAAAAATGTTGATGCATCAGAAATATATTGCAATCAAAAAATAATTTGAAATTTTTCTTCTCAACAATTTTTCTAGATTTTTCTTTTTAAATTTATTACGCTAACTTTGATTGCTAATATTTTCCTGCGAAACTAACATTTTTGACGAATCAAAGCTCGAATTGAAGCTTTTTCACCAAATTTTATAATCGTTTCTTCTCATTTCTACTGTAAATAATTTCAGAGTGGTGAACAATAAAAGAGTTATTGTGTGTCTTGACAAAGAAGGCCGATGGGACCGAATTAAAGGGACTTGCTTCATTTTTCGATGCGAGAAATCGAATTTTAAAACTCCGTCAAACTCCGTTTCCCATATGTATGATACATTTCTTGTTAATCTCAATTTATTTTTCAATTTTTCTGGAATGTAAGATTTCTTATCTTATACAAATAACCAGTATTCGGTAATACCGCGTAAAAATACGATAATTTAAAATCTTTACTTTACGTTGAAAATGAAATCATTTAGAATACAGAATGAAAAACCCCCCGAGTTCCCCTTTAAGATCTTAATAATTCATTATCTGGTGGAACTTAGAATTCTTAGATTGAATTTCATTGTGCACATTTTAACGCAGATGGCGCAGCTGATAAAAGACGAGAGGCAGAGATACGATAAGATCGAAATGTTGTTTAAATCACGCGAGAAGACCTTGAATGATCGAACTAAGAAGTTAGTTAAATTGGAGGAGCAAAAACGCGCGCTAAGGGATACAGGTCAAGACAGCCGTATCAGTTCCGTCAAAAAGAAACAGCGGGCCCTCCTGCTGAAACTGCAACAGGAGAAAGATGAAATGAACAGGTGAATTATAAAGTCTTATCGACGCAATTGAAGAAATAACATTCCTTCTTATCTATATATAACATGTTTTTATATTTCTTATATTAAAATATTTTGTGGTTAATTTGGAATATTTAACCGAGAGAATTTTATTAGATCGTTTGTTGAACAATTCTAACTAAATATTAAAATATGTTAAATGAATAAATATCTTATGTCTGTCAAATCTTTTGAAAACTAGTATAATATGTTTTAATATATTTGTTTGTATTTGGTTAATAAACCTGTAACATAATAAAATCATCTTTATTGTTTATACTTATATGATAATAATAACTGGCTTTTGACACAAAAATATTACTTCTTTATAGATTGAAAGAACTTCATAAAATTGCTAGTCAAGAAAGGAAACTTATGCTACAAAAACAACGGGACATGTTTAATCCTGAAATGTCCACAAAGAATATTCTGAATAAGTTAAAAAGAAGTGCTGACAGTCAGTCGCCGAGGCGGCTTTCGGGTCCCATGAAGGGATACGATATTCGCAGTAATTCATCGATAAGTTCGCTAATGGATTCCGATAAGTCACAGTTCGATCGTTCTCAGTTAGACTTTAAATTGAATTTATCTGATATTGCGCCTCAAAGAAACGATCAACCGTGTTCAAGGCTGGAATTGGATTCTTCTTTAAAGCAGGTAAGTTTAAAATACGATATGTATCGTGTATTGTTATTACATCATCGACTTTATAGAATTTAGACTATGTGCCACTTTCGTAAAACTACTTGAAATTGTTTGTCGAAGGAGTAACAATTTAAATATATTAATTTTTTGCCATACATTTAAATACTTTCATAGTAACATAATCTCTAACACATGATCTTTTTTATTATAAAAAAATAATTTTGTTACAGTTAAAATATTTTTTTATGAAGAAATGTGTTTAATTTTGGATTCATGAATGATTTTTAATGATGCGTTTATTATCGTTCGTAGTAAATAATTATAATTGTTTTATTATTTTATAGGGTTTACATGGTGCAGACAATATTGATAAAAAATTATCGAAACTTGAAGCTAATAAACAGCAAAGGGAGGCTGCTGCAGCAAAATTGAAATATGATCTCAAGGCACGAAAATTTGAGGAGAAGATGCCAAAGGCTGATCTTTTGAAATTAAGAGCCCATCAATACGATTTAGATGCTCTATTGAAGCACGGTGCATCGGCGATGAGTTTAATGAAGAACGATTGTCGTGAAAGTTTGACTCATGACGACGACGACAAGTCGATTTCTGAATACGTCAAATCCGAGTCTGATGCTTTGATCGAGGAGTTCACGCAAATTTGGAAATCACAATTTCCAGATTTACATCCAGAGGTATGTATTCTAGATGTAAATTATTATTTAAAATATTTTTCCGTAGCCATTAATTATAACTAATATATTTTCCCAATATAATTTCAGTCACTTAATTTACTCGACACACCCGAATCATTGGACGCGCTAAGGGAGATCCATCGAGCATCCACATCGAAAAGACTTGATAAAGAATCTATAAAAAAGCTCCAACAACAACTCGCCACAGCCGACAATAAAGGAGCTAAGCGTAAAGTTATAAAAAATCAAAAACCAAAGCCCTTCCAAGTTCTCGAATCGACTTCCAAGTCAGAGGACTCGCATTACCTAGACGAAGCTTTCCGACCGGACACGGCCAAGCGATCCAAGTTGGACAATAGTGAGCAACAGTCAGACGAAAACTACCAGAATTCGATTCTTGAGGAGCTTGACCTGAACGAGAGCCAGAGCTCGCTGCGCGCTCTTCTCAGGCATTCCAGTCTCCTCAAGGAGCGCAATCAGCAGCTGCTGCGCGACATCGCCGACGAGCGTGAAAACGCCGCCGCAGCTGTGGACAATTCTGAGAGTCCGCTGTCGCAGAAGGAGGACGAGGAGAACACGAGAGCGGGCAATACGTCGGCCAGGTCACAGCTTAGTCTAACGATATCGCATCAGAGCTCGAACGACAGCGATAGAAGTTACACGCGGTCAGTCGTGATCAGAGCTCAGCAGGATCATCATCATAGTCAACACTCTGGTTTGAAAGCATCTAAAAAGCTCGAACAGTGAGTATTGTTGCATAAATTATCATTATATTTAATTAAAATAACTTTTTGAAACGTCTAGCTTTTTAAATAAATTCTAAGCTTTCGTTGTTCATTTTTAAAATTCTTTGCATTTATAAATGAGATCTATTAAAAACGATTAACAATTTGTATTTAGTGTACCTTTAAATTCATCATTCAATTCGCATTAAAACCTTTTATAAAGCCGACCCAGACGCCTCGTTTTATCTCTCTACCCTCGGTCGTCTCGTTGAGGCGCGCGAGCGCGGGGCGAAATCTCGAATACCCAGACGTGCGAGCGCGCGCCCGGCGAACCACCGTGCGTCGGGCCACGCTCTATAGCTGGACACACGTATATGCGGCCGGTCTAATTATAAACTCGTCGCGTGTACACAACGACGAGCGAGAGCCCGTAAAAATAGATCGCTTGCTCTTTCTCTCTCTTACTTTCTCTCTCTGTCCGGCGCGATGCTTGCATCCCGTAACGTCTCGTGTCGAGCTTTTCCATTAATGTGGAAAAAAGGCGCGAGAAAACACAACAAGCCGCCGCCAGACTCTTCGAGTTAGTCCTATCTATCCACGGGTATTACCAATAATGACGCTGCTCTCAACTTTAACGCTGATTGTCCGACAGAATACTGAAGGCGCGTGAGGCCACGCTGGTGTCGAGGCGCAACTGCGTGGAGGAGTGGATCGCCTGGCATGCGCGTCTACGTGAGGAGGAGAGTCGTGTAGCACGAATGGAGCAGGCGGCCTACAAGCTCGTTAGTGCCACTGCCAAAGCCCTGTCCTCGCACAATGGTAAGATATATTACGTAGTTTATATGGTGTAGGTTTTTTGGGATTATTGTACATTCTCGTGGGTGAGGAAAGCTTCTGGTTTCGCGGTTCTGAAAAATGCCAGTGTGCGCGCTGTTTGTTTACGAGGGAGGCGTATTTCGGTGGGTGACCAGTGCTTTTTCGTATAACCAGCGGCACACGAGTTGAGAGCGCAGTGAGATACAATGTGCAGTGTTGCATTGCTTAAATTTCGCGAATATAAAGTTGATTGCTTATGTACGAAAAAAATAACATTTCAATGGTAAAACCAACTTAGTTGTTAATATTTTGTTTTAAAATTTTAAAATATACATTTTTTGAACATACTATTATAAAGTATTATGCAATGTTGGTAGTCTCGACGAGGAGGATTAGCGTATATTTTGAAGAAGTAGTATAATGACATATATAAAAAAAATTTAATAAAAATATTAGGAATTCTTTCTAATTTTTATTTAGTCAATATCAGCAATTTTGAAAGAATAATTTCGCTATATATATAAAGAAGAGTATATTCATTTAACATAGTGTAAAGGTATTTAATTATTTCTGATAAGTGTATTTTAAATAGATCTATATTGTAATACAAATATTAAATACAAAATTAGTAAGAAAGGTTACATTTCATGGAAGTTTATCATAACATTCATAATGAATTTCAGTAATAAGTATTTCAAAATTAGATTAGAGTTGATTTTACTATCTTTGAAATTCATTGTCTGTTATTTGAAAGCAGATTTCAGTAGTTATCCATTATTGGATTTTCATAAATTCGTACAATCTATTTAGTAATATTTTAACTTAATACTATTGGCTTGTATATTGCTGTGAGTTTTACTGTAATGAGTACGTTTTTATTATTCCCTTCTTTGTTAATATTCTAATTAAATAAGTTGCTGAAAGTTATCAAGTGTCAAAGCTTTTTTTTGACGTCATGTCACAGACAAATTCCACATTTTAACGTCACGCAGTAGTAAATTTTTAAACCGTAATATCTTTATCGCATTAGAAAATATTTAAAATATTTGAAGACTTCACAATAAAACCAAACATTTGTTGCATTAAAAAATGATATGAATTATTTTAAAACTGAATTAATTTTTTAAATAATTTTTTATGATTCACTTTACATTCTTTATGAACTTTAAAATAATTTATTATATGTTATATTTATATTATTTATGTACTATAAATAAGAATTTTCATTTTTTTAATGATCGCCCCATTCCGATATGTTAAAATGATTCGCTTTATAATTCTTGAAATCTGCATATTTTACACATTTTATTTCCTGGAAACTCGAACCATCTGTCTTGTAGCTTCTTTGGCCATAAACAATTAATGTACAAACGTAAACATTTTTTTCGTTGATTATTTAAAGGAAAATTGTTTTCAAAACAATCACCTTTCAGACACAACAGTTTCCTCGGACACGAGCGATGTCGAGGGGAGAATCGAGCTGCTCACGCAAAAGTTGGCGGATCGTCGTTTGGAGATGGCTCGGCTAAAAAAGGAGGCACACAAACAAGCTAAGCAGCGACTCAGGGCATTAGAAGCTAATCTATTAAATCAAATTAAGGTAAATATTACAATTACAACAAAAATAATAGACAATGCAACAATTATTTCATGGTATTTATGTTCTAATCATAATAATTTCAATTTCAGAAATATGACGCTACAATTC
Source organism: Torymus texanus (assembly GCA_036873485.1). Lineage (NCBI taxonomy): Eukaryota > Metazoa > Arthropoda > Insecta > Hymenoptera > Torymidae > Torymus > Torymus texanus. The sequence goes on from JAYJLV010000011.1 coordinate 15,016,857, forward strand.
TTGATATGCGCAAAAAGCTGGAGGCAAAGAAGGCATCGAGTAGAGAGAGTGAAAAATTAGCAATCGAATCTAAGTCTGTAGTAGATTTTAAAGTACCTGAAATTGCTATTAAGAAAATACAGGAAATATATAAAAGCAGTGACTTGTTACGGTCAAAGTCTGACTCCGATATAATATCGGCGAGAAGTCAAGGCAAAAATGAAAAATCAAAAGATGATAAACCAAGATCGAGTGCTATTGAAAAAGATTCGTCCCGAAGTAAAAGTACTACTGAACCGAACGTTTTATCGTCTCTATATACCGTATACGATGACGACCATGAATCGTCGGAAAAATCAGACTGTAGTGTCGCGCATTCGCACAAAACAAAATCTAATTCTGAAGAAATTGCTACACAGAAGAGCGTCACTACCGAAGTTCAAGAAATGAAACGATCTTCATCGCAGAGTAGTAATATTTCAGAAGAAATTCCGAGCGAAGCCTATTCTGTTAAGTCGCAAACAGAACCGATTCAGACAGCAAAAACTTTGGAAGCGTCATCGTCACAATACATCTCGGAAAAAATTGAACTTAATACAAGTGCAGGATTATCGAAAAGGGATCCGAAGGAGAGTTCGATTGTTGATGAAGAATTAACACCTGGTTCTGATGAAACATCATTAATTTTTTCAAGAAAATTAGATCACATCCAGTTGCACAATAAAGAACTGAATAAAGACATCCATAATCTGGAAAATGATCTTAAAGAATTAACAGAAATAATGTCGAATTTCAGCAAAAAGTCTGATGAAAAAACTTCGAAATCAATAGATAGCATAGAAAAGACTTCAAAGGACGTTGAGAAAACAACTTCCAGAGAGATTTCCGAAGAATTACCAGCATCTGAATTACCTGTACAAAGTGACAATATCGATGAAGACTTACAAACTAGAGTTAAGAATATTTTATCAGATGTAATACCGGAAACAGATAATTTATTAAGCTCGATTGAAGAGCTCGATATGAGAATAAAAAGTAAAGAGCTACCTGATAGCGTAGAAAAAACTATATCTGAACATGTACATAAATCTACCGTTACCGAAGAAATACCCACACTTGAAGAAAAAGATGATACGTCGTTAGGTGCTAATCGTTACGAAAGTGAAGTTAATTCTGTATCGGAAATTATATCAACTGCTATTGAAGAAGATAAGGAAAATGTTTCACCAAATGAATCTCAGTCTGTACTGCACAAAATGTCCAAGTCGCCGGAAGACGCCATCAGTATTCAAATACAATCAGAGTATGATTCTGAATTTGAGAAATTTAGTAGTGTTCATATTCAGGAAGATCAATCTGATGAATCTATGACTTTAAAGAAAACAGAAGAAATTTCTGTTGAATATATACCTTCTAAAATTGATGAACACGACGACACTGAAGATCAAATTCATACAACAACAGAAGATAAAATTATTAACACTAACATTTCTGCAACTGAAGATATTTCTGCAAACAATATTGTATCATCGAAAATCATTGAAGAACTTTCCATCGAACATGTAGAATCATCGAAAATTAATGAAGACATTTTCACAGAACAGAATGTAATTTCAAATATTGTTGACGACAGTTTAGGAGACAAAATTATAGATTCCAAGATTGACGATAAAAATTTAGTAGAAGAATTATCTTCAAAAATAACTAATGAAAATTCTCTAAATGAAGTAAAATGCAAGAATACTGAAGAATATTCTGTAAATCAATCTGCTTTCATGAAAGTTACGGAAGAAGTTACTACTGATAAAACGAATGAAATAATAGTTAATGAAATTCATACTGCTGAAGAAGTCAATGAAGCATCGTTTAAAGAAAACAATGAGACTGAAATATCGATTGCTAAGACTGAATCTGGCAACGATTGGACACTATCCGATTCCTTTGAAGTGCAACAAATTCATGACAAAGATTCTAAATCAGTTGACGTGGAATTGCACTACATTTCTGATTATCAAGATAATAGAGAGCAAGACCGAAATGGAATAAGCGATATGGAAGACTCGACAATATTTTTGCCTAAAGGTGAATCAACGAATCTCCAAGAAACTTTTGCTCTCAAATTAGATGATTCAAGTGAGCCTCGTATAGGTATTCGTTCCGATGAGTTCAATGACATTCTCGAGATAATCGAGCGTGAGACCAAAAACGATGATGAACGAACACTTACTGTGGCTCCCGAACCTGCGGTACTGGACGGCCAGAAACTGCCAAAAATAGATGTTAAAATCGATAGTCCAATTGAATGCGACGTGTCAGTAACGATAAAGGCTGCAGACGAAGAATCAGAGAGTATAGAAGAAGAAATAGAAAACAGAAACGATGCGAGTATCTCTGAAGATTTGTTAAACCAAAAATCAGTAGCAGAAGATGATCAAGATTTGCCTCAAATAGAGATTGGTGTAAAGATACAGTTGGTTGATGAGGAGGATGACAAAAGTAAAGATGAGTCAAAATCTACTTCGCCTATGAAAGATGATATGATACAAACATTTGAGGCAGGAGAAGATCGTGGAAGCTCGGACGGAGAGCAGTTGGATAATTTGATCGAAGTAGCGGAAGGTAAGCTAGACACTGTGGAAAAATTAACGCCACCCAAGAAAGAATCAACAACCGAAGAGAGAACAGAAAAAGAACCAGCTATGGAAAAAACAAAAACGCATATAACTGTTTTCTTAGACAGAACTTTTGAAGTAATTAAAGATCCAGAGTATGAAGATATTTCTGAGGAGAGCTTAGAGGTGTCAGAAATTCTTGATAAGTCTGAATCGCGTATTTCGCAAAAATCAAAGAAATTTGTGACAATACCTGAAAAATACGTTATCAAATCAAAATCTGACGAAGTTTTGCGCATACTAGACGAAATATCGGGCAGATCTTCAAGTAGCCAAAAAGAAGAGCTTCAAGAAGATCGTAAGAGTATCGATGCAAAGACTGCAAGTTCAAGTATTTTGCACAAAAAACCAGTTGCTCCTCCTCCGTCACCAGAAAAATTAAATGACACCGAAAACGTAGAACAAAAAGAACATAACGTAAGCATGCTTAAAGTAAACTCTCTAGCAGAAGTCTCAAAGGACGAAGTCTCTGTCGAAGATGCGAAACCTACATTCGAAGACGAAAACGCCAAAGAAAGACAAGACGATAAAATCGCATCAGAATCCAGTGGTGGAATGGATACACCGCGTGGTGTCTCCGAGATCGATATGGATTCACCACGGGACGGAAACGAAGACTCGCGGCTCGACGTCGATGCGCTTGACGATGATCTATTGAGTGGCAATTCCTTGCTAATACGTAATGCACAGCCGGTCGACGGGAAGACTGAGTTCCGCACAACACCCATGGGTGTCACTTCCGAAAAGGATATCGAGGCAATGATCAATAAGTTGAAAGGTATGATGACTCTCACGTGCTTTTTGATATTTTAATTTTTTACTTTCATTGGTTTTAGTTACTTATTTATTTTCCGTGGCTGTACAATTGAGCAATACAGCGATGAAGCAAAATATCGACGTAATAGATATATGATTAATCAAACTGTGATTAATCAAAGTAGATGCTTCAGATTTTCGGCTTCAATCTTTAAAAATTTCAATATGAAGAAATATATCTGAAATATTTAGATTTAGATCGTTTAAAGTTAAAGAAATATTCGTCGCTGTATTGAACGCACTTTGAACATTAGATAAGTAGTAAGCTACATGCAGACTTCAACGATATTTCTCAATGTCAATTTATATTTTTAAATAGATATTACCATTTTTATTAAATCGCAAATGTTTTTAGAAATCATAACATTTTCAATACTTGCTTCAAAACTTAAAAAGTATATTTTTTCTGTTACTATAAAAATAGCAGATAATCCAAATAAATTATGTTGCAATGATTTAATATTAAAAGAAATATAATATATTTTTATAGTCTTGTACATTTCTTTTAGGAAAAAATATATTTTTTAACATTTTATTAGTAATTGTCTGTGTTGATATCTCAATCGTTCTTTGTTATTGATCTTCAAACACCTAAATTTCAAATCCATCTCTTCAATACCATTGGCATATAATAATTACATTATGTTAAGACTATTATTGTTTTTTTTTTGCTGAGAGATATTGTTTCTATTCGCTGAATGCATTTCGCACATAAGGACATCGGTGTAAAAAACCATAAATTCAAAGCGAGAATAAACGTTAAAACACGCAATTAAACGGACTAAATTTATTATACATTTCTTTATTTTTATTTTCTCATAATGGCTGTATGCTCTTATGCAAAAGCATTGCCTGGTATAGCAAATATGTTGTTTATTTTACAGAATAGCAAAGTCGAGATAATATTTATCATAAAGGTAATTTATATACATACGACAAAATTTGGAATGACACGAATCATTGACTTGTCTTCTTTGTACGAATTAGGTGTCGCATGAATATGCTTGTCCGTGATATATCTTATGAAATACCTACAACTAAATTATATATA
>JAYJLV010000011.1:15021474-15046899 GCA_036873485.1 Torymus texanus
CTATGCACAAAAAGCCTGTAAATATGTGTATCACATATTATATATTATATTTTGAATACCCCCCGCCTCCCGTTTTTTTAATATCCATATAAATATTTTACTTATAAGTGACGTGAGTATATTTATGAATGTATTGGTCTTGTTTATATTATTAGTATAGCTTGTCAAAATATTAGCACAACACTTTTTTGTGCCAAAAAGAGAATATTTACATATAATGTCCTATTAACAATTCAATGTAAGAGTTAATTATTGGCCAACAATCATTTTTATGACGTTAATTTAGAATAAACAAAAGTCAATATTTACTATTACGTTTGTAAATATTTAATAATAAAGTGTCCCAGTAATATTGGTTTTACTTGGTGAATAATTAACTGTTACAAAATTTTGAAATTGAAGCTTTTATTTTACAAATATAGAGATAATATTTGGAATCAAATTATATGACCAAATTATACATAATATATATAGAACTTTAATGGAATGTTGTCAACACAGCTTTAACTATTTTTTGCTTGCATCAAAGAACCTTTTCTATTCGTATTTAAAATTCAATAATTCATTTGTATATTTCTAGAAGCACTAAAAATTCAGTATATATTTTAAACCCCTTAAAATACTTATAACGTATATTTAAATAAATTAAAGAGTTGCTTTTACCTCTAAAGATATAACGTTTATTTAGTTAACAAGTATTAATAATGTTTTCTTTAATTAGCTTCATTGGAGCAACCAGGTTTGGAGGTACCCGATTTGGAGGCTAAGCTACTCCAGATAGAAAATCTCCAGATTGAACTTGAGGTAAGCCAACATAATTAACAAAATTAACTTGTTTCAATTGGAGAATTTACAAAACGATAATTAAAACTAATTTCTGCTGTAAAATAGATCAAGAAACTAGAAGCCGAGGAAGAATCCTATTATATGCGAGAGATCCCGAATAAGCCACCACCGCCTTATACACCTCCCGGAGTCGTTCGTATGACTAGTACTCACGGCTCTCCTTCGCCACCTCCAGCCGTTGTCCCTACAAACGTCGAGGAGCTCACCGCGATCACGGAGAAAGCCACTGCCTTTATATACCGCTCAAAGCAGACCAGCGAGGATATTCTTGCCCTGGAAGCACCGCTCGAGATCTACGAACTCGTCAAAGATAACAACAACGACACCCTTAAGAAGGACCGACGAATTTACAATACCTTCCTTTTTGATTTATGCAAGGAGCTCATAGCTGAAATGTACAAAGCTGAATACGAGAAACCCGGACCCAGCTGGACCAAACCCAGCGTCAAGACGAAGCCAGCGGTAAAGATAGCCAGGACACTCGACGAACTTAATGACTTTGTCTCGAAAGAGGTAGCGACGCTGTTTGGTTTCAAGACCAAGCTGCAACGTGAGAATATGGTCATGAGGTGGAGTCGAAAGAGGAGAGATAGAGTAGACGAGTTGTTGGCTAAAGAAGCCCAGGCTGAGGAAAAGGAATGGACCAAATTTCATCACGACGAGCTGGCCGTTAAAAACGAGCTGACTGTGACGATACTAGATACGTTGATACTTGAAACGACGAATTGCGTAAAAGCTGCGTACGCCAAGAAACGAAAAGTTGTTCAGAATTGAGATGACAGGGTTTTTATCGTGCTTAGACCTATACTACCCATGAAATTATACTGTAGAAACTATGTTTCAGTGAGTAGAGTGTTCTTTTTCTCTATTTATTGTATATAAACATATTTTAACGATACAAAGAGAATAAGTGTTGTTCGATTATAAAAGTTTTCATGTAGATTCATTAGTGGGTGCATTAGTGGACTGCACGGTAAAAAAGTCTTTATAATAATCGGTATCAAACAACATTTAATCAAAGTTTCGATCAAGACAAATAGTAACAGTTAGTAAAATTACGAGTAATTAAGAAAAATATTTCGGTTTAGCTAATTTTTTTTATATTTCTCTTTGGGATTCAGACATATTCATTTATTCACTTATCACTTTATTTATTATGTTATAATAAGACACTTCATTGTTTAGAATTATCTTATATTAGCAAATGTCTGAGTTAAAAAACCAGTATGCCTTTAAAAAATGAAATTTAATATAGCAATGGCCTAAAGTACCAAAAAAAAAACAGGTCTACACTAGATAGCAACAAGTTTATAGTGTAAAAAGTTTAAAAAGGGGTTTTGAAAAAAAAATAACAATTTAAAAGTAATAAACTGTTTTAGAAATAGTTTTACAATTATTTTTTACCGTGCAGTGATCGATAATGAAAGAAAATTATTGTCTGTGTTGCAAATGAAAAATCGCACAATATGTTTTTCTCTGAAAATTAATTTACCTTTGAAGGTAAAAATCGAATCATTTTTCGAAGTGAAATTTTAAACTCTATAAAAAATTAGTTGGACAGATTTACATGTATTTTATTAATGAATTAAAATTTCACTTTATTAAAAATATCTGATGTGTGGTATTAAAAATTGAGAAACAAATGTAAAGTTCTACTTTAAGTTTAATGGGAAGCATTTCAAGGGTTAAAGATTGAGCTTATCATTTATTTACATTTACACATAGGCTGGTTCCTATTTAATTTGTAGACAAGGCATTTTTTTTTACTCTTTCCAAACAAATTTTCATAACTTTCTGTGAAAAAGTTGTGCTAATGAAATTAGAAATTTAATCATGTAGTGGAAGTGGTTCTTCATAGTTATACGATAATCAAACGCACTATGTCAGAATGAGGGTTGATATTTATATTATATGATGCGATTAAAATGAGAAACGTGTACAATGCAAATATATACGTATAATAGAGCGTATTCACTTTTGTAATTACCACATATACCGTTATGTTGTAGAAATATATATATATATATTTGTTAGGTTTGTCGACGAGTGAGAGAATTTGTAAATTGGTGAGAGATGATGTTAAACTTCAGCATTTCTAGTTTCAACTCTTAGATAACTGGGGGGTTGTCACTAATATTACTATTATTATAACTATGATTACTATTATTATTATAATTATTATCCTTATTATTATTATTATTATTACTACTATTAACAAGAGCGATGCTCAATTTAAATGTACTAATAAAATTAACAAACCTGTAAGACTGATATTTCGGGGCCATTTCGATTGATGAAAATTTCGATAGATTCGTGTGAACATGGAAACATAAGTAAAGGCTGAATGACGCAGAGTAAGGTGTTTAGTGCGTCAATTCTGAAGCTACCAGCTTCAGTAATAGTATTGACAACGAAAGATAAATATTTTTTTTTTTAATTAAGAATACCTCTTACGCGAAAGAAAAATACAAAAAAACATAAAACTAACAAAATCGTGTACTTCTAAGATTGACAAAGATTTTTCAGAATTTATTTTGGTTTTTAATAATAGGTCTGTCGTATTGTTAAGCGATCAGTAGTTGCATTTGTTGTTTGTGTCTTTAGACGTTCTGAAAAACTGTCTGACTTAAATTTATTTTTCTTGGTTGTGATGTAAATATAGTGAAAGAATGTTTGCGTACATGAATTTTTTCCCGATGTATATACAATAGAAAGAAATAATTGTCTTACACAATTTTTGTCTTTCTAATTTTGTTTTCTTTTTCTGTTTTCATGAAATTAGTGTTATAAACAATCGTAATAAATCCGTTTATTGTATAGTTCGCGATTGAACAGTTCAGTGCAACCTGTTTTAGAGCTGTATCCACACGATACCAGGTAGATTGTTATCAGTAACCTATTGTATGTAGAATTTGTACTTAATTAAGTTGTAATATATATTTTATAATAAATGCATAAAAAGTTTATTCAAGCGTTTGTCATTTGTGATTTTTCGCCGATATTACAATTTTGATTTTATATCATTTTCTTTTATTTTTAAGTGATTAGAAATAAACATTTTGGAGTATAGGAATGAAAGGTATAAGGACAGAGATATAATAAAAGAAGAACAACAGATTTTTAATTTCAAGTCTTCCAACCCCATATTTATTTCGGCAATGCCTTTTATATGAAAAAGTACAACACCATTTTTCGAAAGGGACGATATACACTTGTTTGTCGGTTTCAAGGGAGAGCAGGAGAGAGAAAGAGTCAGGAGGAAGATTATAGGAGGAGGATGGACGTCGAGGCGTAGAGGAGGAGGAGATGGAGGAGAAGAAGGGCGAGGAGATAGAGAAGTATACGGAGGGTAGGTAAGTGCAAAAAGGGGACTTCTCAAGAGAATGCAATGTCATCATGTATATATAACTATTTTAAGATGTATAGCGTTTAAAACTTAATGGTAAAAAATACGAATTCTTCCTTTCTCTGTCATCATCATATTATCCCATAGTTGTGTGTCATTATCTATATATATATATGATCGACGTATAGAAATCAATAACAACGAAGTACTTGTAATAATTACATTCAATCGCTCTCTATGTAAGTAGCAAGTCCACGAATGAATTATCGCTTAACACTGTATATTCTGTAATTAGCAAAGAAAAAGAAAGAAAAAAGAAGTCATGTATGCCATTTTTATTTTATTTATATATATACTTTTTTTCTTCTGTAATCTCTTGTTTCTCATACGACTTTTTTTCTCTCTATATATATAATAGATTGGCGATAAAAGTTGCGGGCGCGTGATGTGCTCTGCATCTGCTTATTTAACTTGTGTATTCTCAGGCGAAATCTGCACAGGGTGTCTTAGCATTCTTCTCTATCTCTCATATGAGTTTTTTTTTCGTTTTCTTATACTCTCTTTCACCGCGATTACTCGACACCCTGTACACATTTTCACTTAACAATTATTACGTAGATTAAATGTACACGAGCTTAAAAGTATTATCCACCAGGTTCCTCGTCGTCTCATCTACCTTTTTTCTCTCCTCCCTTATACACGGGCACGCACATCTTTTTCCTCCTCCTCCTCTCGTCTTATCATCAACAACGTTTAATTACACGTAAAATCACTATGCTTTGTTTTTTTTTTATTTTGCTTAGCGAGAGACATTTCATGCAAATGCGGCTTCTTTATTATTATTAATTTTTTTTCTTTTTAATACGCGAGTTGAGTTGTAACCGTTTAAGAGTTGATTGCGTCTCCTATTTGTATTTGCTTTAATACGAGCTCTATAATAAACGACAGATTAACGACGTCCTTTACGTTTTACGTTACTTTATTTAATTTATTATTTCTTTTTTTTCCGTTAATATTTAATTCCCCTCTATTTTTATAATAGTACTTTATTTTCTCAAAACCCGTTTACATGCATTTGGAAAATATGTTCTTCTAATGTGTAATATAAGAACGCGAAATAGACGTTAATACGTATGTGTACGCGTCGCTCCCCTGCTCACGTGATTGTCATTCTTTTGTGTATTATATACCCAATGTAACTTCTCGTTTGCATTTCTCTCGTATAAGAATTATACCGATTGTGTATTTGTGTTTGTGTAGAATAGAGTTCAAGAAGCGGAAACAAAACAAGTAGTTCCCCCCCGCGAGTATATATAGAGAGAACATGTTTTCGAAAGCATGTAAAAAGTGTCGTATAGTGTACACAACAGCTCGAAGATAAGAATATCGCTGTGTATAGAAAAAATCATTGGCGATTGATGCATTTATTCATCGATTGAGCGCCGATTTCCAAAAATTCTCAGATCACATTGCGTTCACATATCTATTATAAAAACACTGTCGCATTTTATTGCTCGTAAATTGATCAACGAAAACATTTGAAAATTTTCTCCATTATCGTATATCCTCTATCGATTACAACAACATATGTGGAATTTTTGGAAAAGGACGACGGAAAGCGTCGCGTTTAGCTAAAAATCGCACCCGCATCTTGGCGCAGCACAATTATTCATTCGACGTATATACTCTCTCTCTCTCTTATTCGCTCTTTTTATACCTCGCCCTGTTACTCAACGTGGAACACAAATCAACGGCTGGATGCACATATATGTATAATAGAGGACGCAGCATTCTCGCTATATATAATAATATCGGAACTCATCGCGAAGAAATCGAGCGCGCGCTGCACTTTATTATGTTTTTTTTTTTTAAACTTTTCATACATAAGGTTTTTTTATTGCCGTGCTACACGAGAACCTCTCTGAGGCGAAACATTGTGAGTGTAATACTTTGTGTTATGTTATTTTTGTTTTGTTTGTTTGTTCACCTTAAATATTTGCCATTGCTCGCGTCCACTCTTTCTCGTCTCTCTCTCTCTCATACACACATTTTCTTTCTCGCCGCTTTTGGATTACGAAACACGCAGATTTTTCACAGTATAAGCCGGATATATATGCATGATTTTCACGCTCTTTTCTTCATCTCTCTCTCTCTCTCACACGCGTGTGCATAAGCAACAGCTCGGACTCTCGTATATGGAATATTTTTCTGAAAAGTTCGATAGGGAATTGTGACCGTTATGCAATTGCGAGTTACGTATAATATATAAGCGGGACCAGATTTGCTTTCAACGAGAGATATAAAATTGTACTAAAAAATCAACACTTTCTATGGTAGAATATTTTTACAACTTACTCGTACAGTTTTCTTATAAAAATGCTTACAAAAGGTTTTCGGAGTTATATAAAAAAACAAATCCAACGGAACGACACTCGGATACAAACATATTTATACATTCGAAGTAAGTCACAAAAAAATTCAAATATGTATCAACTTAGAAAATGAAGAATTCCGTTCTGTGTCTTACGCAAATCAGCCTCAGCGTATATAATTCGTATACAAGAGTCAGAGCTCAGCTTTATATACGCGAGACAAGAACGTCAACTCGAACATAACTCTCTCTCTCTCTCTCTCTCTCTTTCTCTCGCTCTCTGTCACACACAATAATACAATCAGATTACTTCTTTTTGGCCGTTATATTCTCTCTCTCTCTCTCTCCTCACACACCTTCTTTATCTCTCTCTCTTAAACGGAAATTTTTCTCCCTTCCCCCCGACGCCTCCTATATAAGTATATAATAACTTTTTTTATTTTTCGTTTTATCGACATCTCAGTTTCTTCACTAATTACTTTGTAATTGGCACGAATTTGTCCTTATACAGCTCTGTTACACAGTATTATTATATTTATATATCGTAATACGCGACATACGAAAATAAGAACGGGAGAGAAGAATGTGTGTATCGTATGTAGCTGTGGATGTATATGTACGTGTATAATATGTATATGCTTTCATTTGAGGGAACCGCATAGTACATGTGTGTATATATAGCTATAGAAGAAATGCATCTGGAGTCGAGGCGAAAATTGCGCACTATACGTTCATATCTCTCGGTTTATTATCTTCTTTCTCTCAAAACCCTCGCTCGCACGTTGCACGTACGCGACAGAGCGCCTACAGGAGGCTAATACGTGTATATGTGTCTGTTTGAAATGTATGTAAATATTATGCGTGTAGGTGTATGTGTGTGTATATGTGTAAACATTATACATTATCTGAAATAGTAAAATTTATTAAAATATCCTATAGCGATTTTTCTTTTTTCTCTTTCTCTCTATGTCCATATCTTTTCTGTTCCTTCCTCTTTGCGTTTTCGCTTGATACATTATGTATATGTGTGGGTGTGCTGCTTATTGGCGCTCGAGCTAACCGCGGCGAAGAAACGGAAACCCGGAAGAGCGAATATGTTTATAAATTTCATGCGAATCGCGTGTTTATACATGTGTAATATACATATATATACCACGTAAGAACCGTTGTTTCGTAATATATATATTACAGCTTATATGATTCTTCTCCTCGCGATGTGCGTATACAACTTACACACATATTCGCTTCTTTCTGGGGAATAATGAGACAGCTGTCCCACGTTCTATGGATTATTTCGCGTAACGAATAGACTATCTATGATACAATGATGTTGTATAATACATAAGGATATATTATATATTAATGCAGTAACCTAATACTTTTTTGCAGAACACTTTTGTGCAGAGACCTTAGAATCGACATCTTTTTTGCTATTATTATTAATATGTTTTTTTTTGTTATCTCTTAGAATCTTTCTTTTGCATCGATGTAAGCTGGCGATACTTTTTTTTTTGCATAGTAGTACTTTTCATATATGGGATTTTCACATCGACTTTTATTATATCATTTGGAACGTAGTTTTATTATTTTTTTGTTACCTCTGCATTTCAATAGTTTACTTCTTTCTCTTTATATTTATCACTGAAAAATAGAAAGGACAGACGATGAGATTTTTTACGTTGAATGGAGTCGGACGCTGATAAAGAACGTTTATTTACTTCGTTTATTTGTTTTTTATTTTTTATTTTTTTGTTGTTCTCATATATATATATTTCGTTTTATTACTCGAGACATTATTTATATAGCTTTGCGTGAAATTGAGTTTTGTAACGTCGATTTGAGTAAAAAAATTTACCAATATAACTTTTATCGAAAATATTAAAAAATAGTCATCGTTTGTAATCTTCCACGCGTGTGTGTGTCCTCACATCGCTTATACTCGCTTTTAAATAAAGAAATGCATAATTTGTCGGTATAGAGTACACTTGCTTACATAGTTTGTCGTTTTCGATATGTTGAATCTCACTATATTACGTGCCAAACGAGAATAATATACAATAAGTTGAATGACAGCCGGGAACGCAAAATAGAAAATCGCATTTCTAAGGCCTTGTGTGTATACTAGGTAAGACGACGATCTGCAGGATATAGCGAACCAGAAATTAAAAAAAGAAGCGAGCAAGAAAAAAAAACTTACGGTGTTGTACATAGTGTAAAAAAAACAAAATAGGATAAAGTCGTATATAGCGAGGCACAAAAAAAGTTTATGTCTGTACGTTCTATAAGTGTAAGAATATTGGGGGGCGACGGGATAATAAAAAAAAAATCGGGACAAAAAAAAAAGTTCGACTGCTGTATATATATGGAGAAAAGAAGAAATACGCCGCTATGATGATCGTTTAAAAAAATCAGTTCGGAAACACGGCATGAGTACGCTATATATATATATATCACTCTACGTATGTACGTGTGTGTATGTGTATGTGTATTTATACAGGAAAGTCGAAATGCATGAAGAAGAAGAGACAATTGTACAAATAATAAATACAAAAAAAACTGTTTGCGTGTACATTTATAATGTGGGTGTATATAAGTACGCGAACGTCGGACGATATGCGATTGAACCTCCCACGTACATAGAATATGTAATTATGTAGAAACTAGATTACAATGAAAAATCTTAACGCCGTATTTATTTTCAATTCATCACGTTTCGCATAATATTTTGTTACTTTTTTTTTCACCACTTATTTATTTTTTTTTATTATTCCCTCTTCTCTGTTCCCTCCCTCAGTTTCCATTTAAAAAATAATTAAATGAAACATTTGTACTTTAGCAGTGTAGAGCAGTCGTTTGTATATATATAAGTATATTATCGATATATCATACATATACATTTATTCAATTATTTATTTATCTATTATAGATTCGTTTATAGCTTATTTATTTAAAAACAATTCCCGCCATAATAGAGTTGCGATTGCGCGGCGCCTTCTTCTTTTTCTCTCCCTCTCTGTCTCTTTTTTTTTATTCTCTTTCTCGTGTTCGACTAATATATTATTATATATATACGAATCTCAATTTTTTTCTTTTTCTCTCTCTCTCTCTCTCTCTCTCTCCCTCTCCTTCTCTTTCTCCTATAATAATAATATACGCTCGCCTTGCGCGCTCCGCATTTTCTGTATATAATATGAAATCATACGTAATATCGCGCTACACGAGTCCACGATATACTTATAATATATTTTTTTTTTCCCCTCGTCTCTTCGTTTATATAATATATGTATACGCATATAGTGTCGTCGTCGTGATCAGCGGCTTTTAAAGCGTTCGTAAAACTTACCGTATCTATAAATTTATACACATAGAATCAATGTCAAACAAAATAGTTCGCTCTCTGTCAATCTCTCTCTCTTTTCTTTCATTTCATTTAATTTTCGTCGCTTTTCTCTCTTTCTTTCTTTCTGTTTTTTTATTCTTATTGCGATTGTGTTAGTCTCCTTGCTGTCGGCGAGGAAGAGGAGGATATATATATATAATTTATATGAGATAGAAAAAACGAATGAGCGAGTCTGAAGGGAGAGCTATGTACGGGCGACTTTTTTCGCTTACTTTTTTTTTCCTCCTCCTTTCGCGTCGGACCGGTGTAGAGAGACTCTTTGAGCTACCCGCGTATATGTCCGACGCAATTCTTCGTGTTTTTTTTGTTGTTGTTTTGTTTTTTTTTTGTTTCGCGAAGGTGTGACGCGACAATAAATTATTTGCATTTCTATTATACTTTCTCACGACGCACTTAATGTCGCCCCCCTTTTATACGCTGCTGGAAAAACTATAGATTTATTTCTTTCGCAAAACTTAAATTTCCTCTCGATAATTTAACGATAAATATTAATTAACAAACGCACCCTCTACATATTTTAGAGTCAACTTCTAAAACATGAATGGGGAAAAAATCATTCGTTTTCTCGAATGAATATATATAATATATATAATAGGTAATTATAATCTCTCGATTTATTGCTCTAAAATATTTAAAGAGTAAGAGATTTTTCTAAATACAATTTATACAACAATTAAAACTCATAAATTTCGCTCAATCATAATCGATAACAATTAAAAATAACACGAATATAAACAACGATTTTTCGAAAATAATTTCAAACATACAAACAAAAATGTACACATTATACAAATAAACGAATATAACGCGCGCTCGTATACGCGTCGTCTCCTCCAGCAGTGTAAAATTTCACGCACGTTGATAAAAATCGACGTTAAAACGATGTATCGCGTAACAATGAAACGAGAGATCATCACGTATACAAAAAGAAAATGCTTTTACGTATATGTATATATGCGTGTGTGTGTATGTCGTTCCTCAAACGCTTATACTTTTTTTGTTCTCGCTCTCATCTTACACAATATAACGCAATGGAAAAACTCGTCACTCGTACAATATAACGATATACAAAATGATTTTTCGATCACTTTTACACGATTGCGCTCCTACAGACGCGTGTATAATATAGAGTATGAAGGTGTAGTGAGTCCTCATCGGACGCACATACAATGGATTCAATTACGGATGAACGATATATAAATGTATAATCAATAAAAATCGCCTCGCGAGGGAATTTCATCGAAACCTATACAGATATGATGTATGTGTATATATATATACACGTGTGTACTGTAATGAAATATGCGCGCGGATCACACAAATGCTTCGACGTCAATTCCACGTGCGACAAAACGCCATCTTACCCGCAGGGATCCCGAGTTCTCAAAAAGGTTCTCTCATTATACTCCTCGATAATATAACTAATCAATTAATTAATCATCAATTAATAATAATAATAATCGTGTATAGATAACAGCGATAAATATATGTATATATGTATATACGCATAGATAGGTAAAATAGCACCATAAGATCGAGACGCTTGCGCGCGCACACGTCGATAGGGGCGCGCGAGAGTGTAAAAAGTTGTGTGTGTGTGTGTGTGTGTTTGCGTGGATGTGAATGTATTGCGTGTGTAATAAGTGTGTAAGAGGATTGTGCCGTGAGAAAGATTCGTTCAAGCGCTAATTTTATTCATTTAGGTTTATCATCAGCCCTATAACGAACGAAGAACAAATACGATACGAAAAATTACAAATTGTTTTATATAATATGATACAATTTTTACAAGAGTCCTTAGAATGCGCAACACGCGTGTAAAATATTCTTTAATCATATATAAGTTTTCTTACAGCGTATATTAGTTGAAAAATTGTTTAACAATTTTTTTTCTTTTTTATTCATCTTCATCGAGTTTTTTTCTTTATTCTTATTGCGTGGCTCCAAGCTATAAAGTATGAAATCGAACGGAATTTTTATCAAAAAACAACGACACCGATGAGAATGAAGTTGGTGTTCTTAAATATCTTTATATATATTTATATATACTATCTATAGAGATGACGGTTCATGAAGATGTAATCAAAAATTTCTTTACACACATCCACTTAAACATATTCATTAAAAAGAGATTTTTTATATACGCGTATTGAAAAAACGAATCTTCATCTTAACGAAAATTCACCTTATGTAAAAAATTTAGAATATTTTAAATTCTTATAGAGGAATGAATATGAGCTTTAACGCTGCTAAAAATTTTAAAACGTTACGTTTTTTTTTATACCTTTTATAAAAGTTCGCATTGTCGTCAGCCCTATCTATCGTTTTTTTTCTTTCTCTCTCTTTAAAACGCTCTTATACAAGGATAATTGGAGCAAAAGACACACGGCACAGAAAGAAACGCGCGCGTCGAGCTTGGAAATTAAACGACATCCTCCTATAAGATTAAAGCAGATCGACGTGTGTGGATGAGTTAAGGGGGAGGAGGGGGTGGAAGCATGGAGGTTGAAAAAGGTCAGAAAGAATCTCTCTTTTTCTTCACCCTCTATTCGCGTATATATACGCAATTTAAGAGATTATCATTTCATGCAATTACAGTTTAATCAATTATATTTGGCCGTTTCGAGTGTTGTGTACAGGAGTATAAATCCCGCGTTGAATTGAAAATTATTGAGAAGGTAAAACGTATATATATATCGTACGTGAGGAAAAATATAAGATGTTTATGTTCTAAACATGTATATGCTTTCCGAGCTTTTCTGCGAGAGTTATTTCGGCGTCGAGTCGGCGAAGGAATTATTCGTCAGGACTAGAAAATTTTGAACGAATACGAGAGAGCTACACCTTTTATATAGCATCGTGCACATGATGGATCGATGCGTATATTTTCCCCACTCGCGGAAGGGTTCATTGCTCGCGTTTTATCTTTGTATTTTTAAATCTCTCCGTTTTGTTTTTAAACTTCGCTCGTATATTTTTAGAAATCTTCGTCGAATTCTCGTTTGTTTTTCTTTTTGTTGAAAGAAGTTTTATGACATAATCATTGCGATTTGTACCGTTTCTAAACATTGTTTTCATATTTAGATCTGATGGGGGATAAGAAAAGAAAATATTTAGATAGTTTAATCTTTTTGAAAAATAGATTGTTTAAGTATAGATTACACTTGGATCGATATATATATATCCACGTCCCGATCGCAGCAGAGCCGCGCTCAATCCGACATACATATATATATAATTAAAGATTCTTTTAAAATTATATATATATATATATATATCTATTTTTATATATATTATATTAAACTGCAATATCTTTTATTTATTTTTCATATATTAGTTCGGTATGATATGTTTATTCACAACTTGATGTGAGCGCTTAAAGTTGAAATTTTCTCATTTTTTTCAAACCGCGAAGAGTTTTTAAGCTTAAGTACGTTTAATCTATTTACTCGCGTAAATAATCAAGAGTCGTTTAATAATTAAGTACAACGCTATTTATATAATTCCCCCAGGAAGATCAAACGTCGCAATTGCGCGATTTACTCTTTTAAAATCATCGTTTCCCTCTTCGCGCGACAAATCACAATTACGAAGTGCAGAAAAATCACAGTTTGTTAAATGACGATTTCCGGTTTCCTCCTAAATCCATTTTTAGCGACTACGTCGTTTTTCTTCTATCTTTTAACTTTTTTTTTCACTTGCATCGCCATGAAAGGTAAAATAAATAATCATTATTAAAAAATTTTCACATAATCTTTTACTTATAATATTTTTCAGTTAAAAAAAATGAAGATATAACTTTCCTTCACCAATAACACACTTTAAATTTCAAAAGCTATAGTTGCAATTTCAACAACGCAAGCGATCCCCAAAATCAATTCCCTCGAATCACATTGCTATTCAAATACTCCACTTCAACGATGCAAAGTGTAACACAACGACCGTTGATCTTCCCGCAATAATTGTAGCCGACGTCAGCACGATATATTAATAATTAATAAACGCGGCACGTCGATGTTCAACTACGCGCGGTATAATAACGGACATGCATTCGAAAACGAGGCGACAACTCTCTAAACAGCCACACTGTTTTTGAAACGAGTCTATCAGCGAATGAAGAGAGAGTCATGTATATATATGCTTTTGCATGTGTAAGTGTGTGTGTATATGTGATATGTTTCTGAACGTCGAGACACGAAAACTACGCTTTTTATACGCAAGCCTCGAGAAACGATGTCTATGCGATATTTTTTTACGATAGTGTGTCGAATAATACCGAAAACGTCGACTTTTCGTTTTTTTTTTAAATTTACCTGTCTCCTTCCCTCTCTTTCTCTCTTTCTCTCTTTCTGTCTAAATTATAATAGTAAACTAAATCACATTTATCTAATTAAAATATTGCACATCGTGTCATCGTTCGGTTTTTATATATCGATAAAATCTCTCCGCATCGTAACGATGATTTTTCGTCAATTGTATATATAATAATTACGCTCGCGTGTCATCGGTTTTCCAAGCGCGCGCACGACAAATACAATTCCCTATGTTTTGAAGACTTACGTACTCGGCAATTAATTTTATTAATTAATACATTTAGGCGGTTTAGTATTCCTCGAACAGAATCTTGCGTCTCTTCGATATGCATTTGACTTTCACGATCACGTTCGCTAAACATTATTTTATTCATTTTTTTATTTTATATATCAATTACCTTTTATTACTATATAGATTTTTTCTTGTATTCCTTTTTCTTTTAATCTGTTTAATAATAATCATTAATATTTAATAGAAATTCTGAAAGTTTCGACGGCGCGCTAAAAAGACGTTGCTGCTGTATATAATAATAAAACCCTATACACTTTTTTTTTCTTAATATCCTTTTGCATCTGACCGCTATTTATATATTTATATATATATATTTACTTCATTTATTTTTAATATATATATAATATATCTACGTCGAGTAATAAAAATAGAATTGCATAGATTGAGACTCGCACAGTGCATGCACCTATTGAAGTGGGTGGGTTTAGGGGAGGGGGGAAGAGACGCCATGCTTTGTTTATTACTTTGTTCGCTAAAAAGTCGCGCGGCGCTTTTTTTCATATAATATATGTACTCTTTAAATGCTCGTTTAATACGACGTTTTTTTTATACTTTTTTTTGTTCATGCATACGCGGTAAAATCTATTATGTACGTGTATGGATGTAAGTTTTTCGAAGGAGCGCGTCGTGCACGGGACGTGTATGTGTTTCGTGTTTTTTTTTTGTTTGTATATGGTTTATTTACTTATTTTTTTTTGTTATTCATCTTTGTTCATGCATCGGACGCGATTGTTTATACGATTTGTTTGTTTGTTAGTTTTGTTTTTTTTTCTGCACACGAGAATGAAGAACGAGTAAAATTTGATGAAAAAATTGGAAATATACGAATATACTATAGACCAGAAAGTTATATCCATTATTTTTCTGTCTTCTATATAAAATCCTTGTACACATAAACACGGCTTTTGGCAATATACCAAAAAGATTTTATATATACGACGAGACAAAAAATTGCGTGTGATGTATCATCATTTTAATTATATTTCCTCTCCTATTATATCGAAAAGAGCATTTTTATTACACTTCGCGCGCTGAAAGGAGTAGAGCGCGTACACTTTGTAGGAAGAACCGTATTATAAGAGCTTTCAGCGCGCGTCTATGAATATTCATCATTGATTTTTCAAAATTTTACTCCTCATCCTCTCATGCGAACGTTCAAAAAGGACATTCTATCTTATCCGCCTCGATCGCAAGACTTTACTTTCGCTCAAACGGAGGACGTAATCAGCTACGTCTGCTACGGTAATACACGTATATTGCTGAACGATATCGCTACGTCAACACTTCCTCTTCTGTCTCTCTCTCTCTCTCTCTCTTTCTTTCTTTCTCTTCCTTGCATTAATACATTGTCCTGGACGAGATGAATATGTGTACTTGTATGGATGAGTGAAAGAGAGAGAGAGAGAGAGAGAGAGAGAGAGAGAGAGAGAGAGAGAAAGAGAAAGTTTCCACATGATCGTGTTCTTTCTCTCTCACTCTCTCTGTTTCTTCAGGCTTGGTTTTTTTTTCATTTTTAGAAACTTGAAAATCGTTGTGTCTTCGCTACTCGCCGCGAATCGATCGACGAGGCGGCAACGCGACGCGACGTGTTGCTAACATATGTTGTATTCGTGGATATGTGCATTTTTTGTTTGTTATACTTTTCTGTCTTTGTTGGCCTTTGATAATCGAGTAGGGGAAAAAGCAGCGGCGCCAAACTTTCTTTGTCTTCTCGTTGTCCATCCTTCTTGATTCGTCGTTTCTATGTGAGTGGATATTCAGGCGGCTGTTGTGATAACCCAGCGACGGACGCTTTCTCACTTCCAAATGAGAGAGACCGAAAGTTAAAGTTTCGCTTCTCGTTGCTCGTCGCGCTTTTGTTGTCGTGTGGGTGTGATGTGGTTTTTTCTCATCTTCATTTTTATCTCTCGCTCGTCGCTTTGTTTTGCGATAATCGCAAATGATTATCAACGCACTGGAAAACGTGATCCTGACAACGACTGATTGTGCCTGTAAGCAAACAAAGTTCGATTTTAATATTCGGGTTGCGTGGTTGACTTTCATTTCACCTAATTTTTTTTTAAAGGTACCTTTCATGTAATATCTATATATTTTGCGTAAGAGTACATTCTGACCGACTTATCATGTTCAAAAAAAAATTGTTTTTTTCAAACAGTAAAAGTAAAAGATCCTCACAATATTCATAATACAACTTTCTTTAAAATTATCTTTCTATATTTACTGCTTACTTTACTTTATCAAATACTTCTTTTACAATTATCTTATACATTATACCATAAGTAATCCCATTACGAAAATGAATATCCTCTAAAGAACATTATATCAAATAAACCCGTATAATAACTTAATCTCGATTCCAACGGCTCTTTATACTCACCGACATCGAAACACAACATCGTCAAAAGCTCGGACTACTCCACGCCATTACGAGAAGCGAAAAAAAAACTCAATAAAGAGTCAAAAGCTACTTGTAAATACATCGCGCAAGGGGCAAAGGGACATCCGAAGAAGAAGAAGAAGAAGAAGAAGCACCAGTAGCAGCAACGCTAAGCTCGACTACTTTTTATTAACGCGCCTGTGGACCGACTTTGTCGTACAGCCATAGTATATATAGCTATAGCTTAGTCGCACGCGTTGTACAAGCACAGGAAGAGGGGATAAAAGAATTTTCCTGCGGGGCAATCTCAAAGCCGGAGGAAAAGGCAAAGAGACGCCGACGAGTATACGACGAAAAGGCCGCGGGCGGCTACGGCGTAGAAGCTGCAAAAAAAAAAAATGTATACGCGAGCCCCGGGAAAAGGAGAGATAGAGAGGTAGAAGAGGAAGAAGAAGAGGACGACGAGGAGAAAGAAAAATAAAAGAAGCAAAATGAAAATTACGGCCTGTCGGGGCGCTAACGAAATGGAACGTTTTCAATAGAGGCCCTTCTCTTCTCCTCTTCCTTCTTCTCTATGTTTTGATTCGCGTTCGCGCGCAGGCGCGCTTTGTCGCTTTATTACACTTGGTTTGCTTAGCTCGTGCGCTTTCCGATGATAAATATATACGGGCAGCGCGCGTACACGCATCGGGCAGTTTGCTTTTACGTGACTTTAATGCGCATTAAAATTGTTAGAGGTACACTGAGTGAGTGACGAGGGAGAACGAGCGAGTGAACGAACGAGCGCTAATTACTTTTCGCACGCGCACAACGATATTGCCATTGTATTCGGGAGTCTTTAATTAAAAGTTTTTCCTTTGAAATTTCGCCGTCTGCGCGTCGTGTGCTAGCCGCCTTGAAAATGTTGACGTGATTTTTACCTCGGTTCATCTGTATGTGTGTGTATACACGCACGTACACAAAAAATTTTTTATCTATCGCTCTCTGTGTGTAATGTGTATCCTTGATAGCGACATTATGGTTTTATCAGATTGAAGCGAATCTCGCGCGGGTGGAACGTTATTACGTGTAAAATAGCGGGTAAAATGAATTTGGCGTGAGTCTGTAAAAAAAAAAAAAAGAAATTGCGAGGAAACTTGTACAGGGGGAGGCAGTTTGTTTTAACGACACCCAGTGGTATAACAACGGACACGAAACATTAATTTCACCTACTGAAATTGCACGATCAATAATTAAACGGTTCGGAAACACAACCATGTATGTGTGTGTATGCGTGTACGATAGGGGCAGCTGAGCTTCCATTTGGGAAATGCTGCTGATTTGATTAAGCATGTATACGAGCGTGTAGAAAATTTTATTTTGTTGGTTGTGTAGAACATGTGGCGTGCTTCATGAATAATATGGTAATAAATGACGTTATTTAAAATAAAAATAACCGAGCATATTCGGGGGTTATGTCGATATTTACAAATTATAATGGAAAGTAAACACAAAGCTCGACAGGGAATTGTTGCAGATAAATAATTAATTTCCAAATACCTACATGCTAATATTGCTCATTTGATCATTAAAATTTGCTAATTAGAAAACATTTGCATTCGTGAAATAAGCTTCTCTGGTAGAAAATTAACGATATTTTATATGGTTAATATCATGTTAACCAAATAAAAGTATTTCTAATCAAAATCAATATCTAATTATTACACATTGTACCTAAACGTATACTATAATAATAGTTGAAACATTATATGTATATGTTGTTAAATGTAAATTACCGAAATTGACTTTAAATTTGTACATAAAACCTACATAAATGGAGAACATTGTTCCTATAGTATAAAGTTAATTCAAAATAGGTAATTTATGGTTAACATTTTTATCAGAACTATGATTTCTATAACTTTTCGATAAATAGAATTCACCTTTTGTTGCGAAATTAAATCGATAGATTCTATAAACTCTATGATATGCCTATATCGTTCATTTTAAGAACATCACGCATTATAAAATCGTATAACTCTAGTAAACATATATATATACACACACACAGCTTCAATTGAAATCTATCAACCGACTCATTTACGACAACCACTTGCCTCTCTTCACTGCAGGTCCTCCTCGCACTTGGGAATGTCGAATATCTCGGCGAAGAGCGGTGGCAGCTTCAACTTGGTCCAGTTCCGCCTGAACCAGTCGAGCAGGTTAGCATGCCTCGCCCCGAGGCTCTTCAGCTCGGGTATCCTTTGTGACAGACCACTGATGTTACTGGCTAAGGTGCCGTTGCTGCTCGCATCGTTGGCACCGGTACCATTGGCAATAGCTGCAGCTACGGCGTTGCCACGGGACGCCTGGACGCGCAGCGCCTCGAGCAGCCGATCCTGCAGCCTTTGGATGGCTTTGACGTCATTGAGGCCTGGTCGCTCACTGAGGAGGACAGCGCCTGAGAAGAGGCCAAGCTCTGCGTCTGTCAGCTGGTGGTTGTTCAGCGACTGGGCGAACTGCATCACCGCTGACACGAAGTCCGGCTGTGAATTGCGTGAATTTGGTGGTCATATGTTAGAAGTTATTGATTTCATATGCTTTTTATTTATCTGATTGAATATTATGTACTCTCTAAAGTTGAATTAGTAAAAAAAACCTCTAAATATTAATTCAAATTGCTCCAGCGAGACATTAGTCAATATTCACTAATGAAATAGTGTAATGATATGTTTAAACTAGCGATTTTTTCACTAGTTTAAATTTCGAGCGTATAGATCGATATTGTTACGTGTAAAGTTGACAGGAATTTTTTACTTAAGGGAATATCGGACTGTACTTTAATGTTTACTGACACTGTTTTATTGGCGAAACATGTAAAAATAATTAATATAAAAATGAATAGCAATTTAAATCATCAACAAAGTCAGTTTCCCAGTGCCATCTAGTAATACATTGTTTTATTAAGTTTGAAGGCAAAAGGCCATAGATAAGTTTGTTTATTCTTGGGATGAATATCAACAAAATTTAGTTCCAAGAAACAAAAGTGTCATCGTTTTTTTTTGCCTTCAAACATTGTAGAACGACTTTTACTATGTTCCACCTATAAAACAGGATCAGTAATAAAATAAAGGACAATTGCACCTTCTAAACCACCAAAAACCTCAAACCCTTACCTCATACATAAGCTCGAGCTGTTGTCTAGTGATATAGGTACCGTCCTCAAAGGTCATCGACGAGTCAGATGTCATCCTAGAGATGTGGCTGAGCCAGACCTCGAAGAAGCCGACTTTGATGAGTATCAGCTGATCGTCTTGTGAGAGCTCGCAGAAGCCAGGAACGCGTTTCGCAAACTCGACGACCCTCTGGACTGAGGGTGTGACACGTGCAGCGAATTGCTGCCACAACCAGATCCGGTGTGATTCTACTGTCTCGGCAGTCGACGAGGCTACCTCTGGATCTTCTGGACTTGCAGGCTACAAAAATAATGTAGGGGAAACTTTTTTATTTATATTGTGTATAAATAAAATTATTGTAAAAAGAAGGAAGTGTCTATGAAGAATGATGATGAGAAAATAAAGATTCTGATATTTTACGAATTCAAGATATTTTTGTTTCGAGGACTTTATTTACAGTGAATGAATAATTAAAAAAAGAATTTTTGAAAAAAAAAACAAATTTTAATATTAAATTCACCCTTTTTACATTATTACCAAGTTAAAAATTCATTCTAAAAGTTATATATGGTAAGGAATATGTTAAATAAAGCACATATCATATTAAATGAATATCCTTCAACGATTATACTTACGGGTATGATCATGGGTTTCCGCACGATTCCCCTCGTCGACTCCTCGGTGAACCCGCAATGAGCGTGATGAGCCTGCGACACTTGCAGTATCACGTCGTAAACGGCGAGCTGCTTAACGTCCGCATCCGACTGGTCGGCCTCGACGACTGTAGCCTGCGGCACTCGTGCCATCGTCGTTTGACTTTGTGGACTGCTGATACTGTTGTTGTTGTTGTTGTTGTTATTATTGTTACTGGTGCTATTGTTGTTATTGTTGTTGTTCGTAGTTGTAGTATTGTTGTTGTTGTTATTGTTGTTGGGAGTTGTGGGCGCACTGAGTTGTGGCGCGACACCATTAGTGACACTGGTAGGTGTGGTGGGACCACTGCCCGGTGTCGCGGCACCACTGCCACCGTTATTGGCACCACCTCCGCTTTGAGTAGGCGTCGGCGTCGTCGTCGTCGTCGTGGGCGTCGTGTCGTCCGGGCCGCGCTCACGCGAACGTTTCGGTACTCGACCGTATCGCACCGCTGAAAGTGAGAAAATTTTATATGGTAGAATATAGTAGTTTAAAAGTAAGTGATTTATAATAAATTGATTGGTGTATAGGTTCGCGAGAAAAGTTTAGTTTTATGCTTAGTTGAAATATTAACCCAGATACTAAAGGTATATGATTAAGCTGTAAGGTTATGAATATTCTATTAGTAATAAAGTATCGCGATGTAAGATGTATTGTAGTAAGCTGTAATTACAGATATTTGATTTCAAGTATGAAATAAATTATGCTTCCATGACTAGAGAATATTTCTTAAGTTTTTTTTTAAGAAAGTATGGTTTAAAAAAAAACTACTTAGACGGTTGGAAAAAAGATTATGTAACACTGAAAGTATATTGTGATAGATATTACGTCAATTTTCCAAAGAAATTTCTAAAATGCCTTTTAAAAATGTATGCATGCAAAAATATATACCTCATTAGACACGAAATAGCTTCCAAAATGTACATTTTTAAAACCTTTCAAAAATACCGAACTACTTATCTGGAAATACCTTTACTTTCGCTCTAAAAAATTGTTTTTCTAAGCATGAAAGCATCCAAACATTAGCAAAATTAATTATCACCCATCGTCACTAAGCTCTTTCTCAACCCAACCTACCGAGAAAAAAAAATAAAACCACCCATTCCCACGACGAGGGAAATATGGAGCAGCAGCAGCAGCAGCAAGAGAAGCGAGTAGAATTAAGGAAAAATCGCGTAATTCCGGAAATTAGTAACGAGGTTGAAAAGCGAGACGAAACAAAACCGCGGGCAAAAATAGAGAAGATACTATGGCGGGAGAAGAGGAAGTTTCGCTAAAAGCTCGCGGCGGCGTTTCGCGGTAGAAGTTAATCCGGCCGGATGCGCAAGCGAGCTTATGATTCTGCCCGAGGAGGGAAGTTGGCCATGTACAAGTGCGAGGGCAACGCGGTGGAATAAGAAGAGGGAGAGAGAGAGAGAGAGGGGGAGATGTTGGCGAGGGAGAAAAATGGTTTAGAAGTATGAATATTCATTGCGGGCGGGCGGAATTTTGGGACTTTTTTCTGGGTTACTGGTGGTTTGGGTTTTGAGGTCGTTATTTTAAGGAATGTATTTTCATATTTGAATAATATTGAAATTTCTGGAATATCATTAGATTATTTTGAATTTTTTTTTTAATTTAAAACAGCATTGTAGGCAGTCGTTTTGTATAATACGGAACAATGAGAATAAACTACTGATTGAAAAACGTAATATACCGATTTAAAGTATAATTTAAACTTGGTGCACAGGCAGAATCGATATCCGTGCTCCGAAAAAAGTTTCTTGAGAGTAGAGATAATTCAAGGAGAACTGGAGCTTTTCAGTTTTGGAAATTTCTATTTTGTAAAAAAAAAGTCAATAAGCTGATAAAGCTGGCGCGCAACCAAGTTGATTTTCTCTCACGGAAATTGGAAAGGAAAATTCGGCGCGCTCAGTATGCTATACGGATTTAAGAGCATCGATTTTCGATGAATGAAATTTTAAAATTTGCTGGTCAAAATCCAAACGATCGCCAGTAGTTAGGGTGGCATCTTATATATATATATATATGTAGCTTATACTGCAGATTAATAATTCATGATATTTATGATGTAGTTTAAAATGTATTCCGAGAAACACCTCCATTTTTACACGCAGGCGTTTTGAATATTTATGAAGTAACCAGACAATACGATGTATAGTTAATTGCCGCAATTTTCTTATGTACAACCGTGACGATAACAATTTCAAGATGTAGCGGTAGCGCGTGTTACGTGTTATAACGAATCACTAATTAATTTAGCCACTTCTTTTGAATAGTAAGTAAGTGAATGGTTCATTAATAGTATAATGATATAGTTTTTCACGATTTTCATATTTGGAAGAAGTCAGATAAATAACCATCATTAAATTTCTATCAAAGCTAGCATACATTGTGGAGAGTGAATCCAATAATTATCACTGAATTTGAAAGCTCTATCAAACTTTTCTTACAAGAGAAAAACTTTACAGTCACGTAAACATCGCGTAATGTACTTTCTCGCTAATATCTTTTTAAAGTTTTTTTTTTCACACATACACTTCTACAGACAAATTACCCTAATTCATCCCCATCCTATGTCCACAAAAAAACACATCCAAGATAAAGCTCTCTTTCTCTTCGTCTTCCTCTATTTCACTTGCGACAAACAGGTAAGCTCACCGAAACAGGAGGCGCTCTACGGAGACGTCGCATATTGCTAGAGCAACTTTGACGTTTAATTATGCACGCGAGTTCGCGGTTCACCTCGGATGAAGTTTCGCTGCATAACGGAGAACGAGAGCTAGAGAGAGAGAGAGGGAGAGTGCAAGCGCAGGTGCGCTACTTTGCGGTGGGGCTTTTTATTTTTCGGGGGCGGAGGTGTGCGGTCGGAGCTCGTTGAGATGTAGAAGGGGTGTGGTTGGGTGAAATGGTTTGGATGGAAAGAGGAAGGGAGGGTTTCTAGTTGTTGGATGGTGGGTAGGTATAGAGTTGATGTTGGAAGGGAAAAAGTTGTGGAGGTAAATTAGGATTTTTGTTACGTGAGAGACGAAGTCGTCGTCATTTTATAAAATTTTTCCATTTAAAGTAGGGAAGATTATTAGTTTTTGTAATTTTTATAAAAAAAAATTTTAACTTTATATTTTTTTTTATGTTTTTTTTTTAAATTTTACAAACTGAGGACTTTACCCTTAAGGGATTGTTAGAAATGGAAGCTCTCTAATAATAAACAAATAGTTTTACTGTGCCTTGTTTATTCGTTGTAAGTGGAATAAGACAAGTGATACTAGAAATAGTAGTAAGAATATTTTTAAATAATTTTTTCCTATTACGAAAATTATGAATGAAATGTATGGATGTGTTCCAAATTTTCATTTTAGTAGAAATAGAAAGCATTAGAAGTATATATTATACTAAAAAAAGAATATGACAAAATAATAATTTCAGGAACAAACTGCAAGCTGTGCAAACAAAAGAGGGAAAGAGTAAACACTTTCACTTTATTACAATAAGAACATTCTTTTGAAGCTTATATCTTTCCTTCTTCACAGTCACCCTCCATTTTCTCCCTTTCTCCAGGGATGCTAAACTTAACGACGCATTTAGTGATAAATTCTCAAGATACTCTCTGCTGAATGTATTTTTCAAGATAGTTTTCGCAGTAATAAATCTCGTGTTAATAGCAACTTTATCTACTAAAATTTCGTACACCTAAATTATTTCTAATCCTATCTAATATGACATTATTATGGTTCGTGAAAATTAATTATTTAATCGATATCTAATTTTATCGCTATACACCTAACGTACAATATTTTTGTAATCTTACATTTTCCTCAAACATTAAACCGTATCATTTCCTCGCTCTCTATAAATTCTCAAACCTCCATTTTCAACGCCTATATACATTTTAAACAACTTGTAAGACCTATATAGCAACCATTTAACCTCCGCCCATAAATCACAATCAAATTACGCAAAAGTAACAGACACTTCTAATCCTCGCGCGCGAAATTCAATCTCCCGGCGCTAACGCTCCTATCAGCGCTCGCTCGAGAGCCAGTAAGAAATCCCCTGACGGAGAAATTCAATTGAATTTCCGCGACTCGAGGCTTGCGTATATATAGCTATATATACTCACACGTGTCTGCACTTTAGCTATATATATATATATACAGACAGAGATACGTATATATACACGATAGATACTCACAGTCTCTGGACATGCCGACGGCGAGGCACTTCCTGAATCTGCAGAACTGACAGCGATTCCGGTTCAATCTTATCACCAGGCACTTGCCGTCCCTCAAGCACCTGTACTCGATCTGCTTTTGTATGCTCCGCCTGAAGAAACCCTGTAACGTAAAGAAAGCGTGATGTATAGTTAGAATATATATATAGGGTGAGTGAAAGAGGCATTATAAGCTTGGATAAGAATGTGAAGTTAGCTGGGTTGTGTTATTCGAGAAATTTGGTATATATTTAGATGTAAGTATTTAGAACGATGAATTGATGAGGCATCGAACTAAACGTGATGTATTTTGGTGTTTGCATTGTAGATAAATGTATAAGTGAGATACTTCATTTTGTTGATTATATAATTGGGTGATTTTGGGAATTATAAGGAAGATATATAAATGAGGACGATACTTA
>JAYJLV010000011.1:15046999-15063391 GCA_036873485.1 Torymus texanus
AAATACGAGTTGAAAATAGCATGAATTGACGCTCGCGCGCCGCGCTGGGAGAGTTGAGGCGAAACGCCTCATATATAGATGTAAAAAAAAATTTAATTGAAGCGTACATAAACGTCTCTTCCAATAGACACTGAAATAATTGAATTAAAATGCCGAGTCGTGGAAAATATTTATTTGACGTTGTCGCAGCGTAACAGTATATTTATTCCAACTGTTTTAGACGTCAGAAAGAAATGGCGTTTGACAAATTAATTTATGATTTTGATGGACTACCATCACGTTATATAATATAGAATATAAAAACTGTCGTGTCAATCCCCTTACAACTTTCTACTTCATATAAAAATATATATTTAAATTTTCACTTGAATGGTTTCATAAAATTTTTCCTTCATATATACAGCCGTCAAACTTTAGAAATTTTCTAAATAAAACAGAACTTCTCGTATCGACATTTCTAAACGAAACGTCAAAACTGCTACCATGCGTATAATATAACAAACCACTGCATCGTTCGCAAAAATCACGCTATAGTACCCAGCTTACGATTCCCCTAACGTCTACCCTTCTCCAACTTGTATGCATTTGCTTCCCTCCTTCTACAATCGCATCGGGAAATTGGTGTTTCCCCATTACGCGCTCGCTCACCCTTACTACTACTTGCTGTACGTAATTTCGGCCGTTATACGCGTATATATAGCAGGGTCTCACCTAAACGAATTTCATGTAGATTCTCGCACACTGCTCTCTGCACTTCTAGGTATATATACGCGCTAAATAAGCAAAACCATTTTCATGCGCGAGAGAGAGAGAGAGAGAGAGAGAGAGAGAGAGAGAGAGAGAGAGAGAGAGAGAGAGAGAGAGAGAGAGAGAGAGAGTCAAGTCTTACCGTTGTTGCGCAAGATGGAGCCTGGGCTGGCGGCCTCGAGGGGGCTGCTTGGCTCCTCGCTGCTCGGCTCCCTCTTCACGCTGCAAAATCGAAAAATTCATTATACATTCGTGCACCCACGCTCTCTTGGTACGGGCTGTGGGCGTTGGTAAAAGGGCTTTGTCTTAAAGTTACGAGGTTTTTCGTTAATTTCATTTTCTATGCCTTTTTAGGCTTTGATCGACTTGTGGTAGGAAGTAGTGGTGGTTGAAAATTGTAGCAATAATTTTAAGGTGATTGCAATTATGCGTATATGAGAGCTCTGGAGGTATTGGTGACACAGATTACGGTGACATTTTTATGATGAATTATCGCGTAATTTATGTCTTTCATGAAAATCGTTATAAAGATTCTTCTATATCGTAAATATTGTGCATTATATCGATTCTTCAATACCCTCTGGGTAATAAAAGCATATTTTTTAACTATAATGGTAAAACTTCATCCCACATCATATATATGCGCAAATGGTTCAAACGAGCTTTCAGATAGTATTATATTAAACGTCGTTCCCTGGCCTCGACGCTAAAAAAAAAGCTGCCCTCGTAAAACCATATACTCAAACAAACCAATTCGCCAGCTAACCTCATTTAATACGAGATATAAGCCACCTTTAACGCCCTCAAAAAGGGTCGGGAGGACGATCTTACACGTCCAAAATAAAAAAGAAAAGGACCAACACCAGCTTAGAGCAGTCTGAGCCTTATACGTGACCGGGAATATACACGAGCGGATCAGACTATCCACCCGTTCAAAAAGTACACCATTCCTTTCGCCTCTCCCATTATTATCCCACGCTGTAACGAAATTTCCACAACTACGCCGTTTCTTTAATTAAAAAGCTATATAATAACCAACCAAACGACTGTTTATCCTATATATCTATAATACTCTCCAATCGTTTTTCGGCGCGCGCGAGCAAGCGGCAATAAGACGCGCGAATGCGAGCGCTGACCTAGTTTCGAGTCTACTTTGCCAGGGCGCGTACAGACATTCGCACACGGAGGTCAATCGAGACAAAAAGCGAGGGAGGTGGAGAAGGAGGAGAAACTTGACGCGCGGCTGAATTCCCCACCTCTGCTGCTACTGCTTTTGTGCGCAATGTCCCTCGAGTACGAGTGAGAGAGAGATAGAGAGAGAGAGAGAGAGAGAAAGAGCTTTTAACGATTTGTTAATTGGAAAATTTTATATGCGCTGTTCGGGGAATTCGGAGGTAGCGGCAAGCGCTTTGATTCCATGGCTCGCTGATTTGAGGGCAAATTGAACTGAGGGATGTTGTATTTTATTTCGAGGTTGTTTTGCGACGATTGTTTTTTTTTTGTTTGGAGATTTTCGGAGTACTGTTATTTTTTGATAAAAACAGTTGTAAAATGTTTTATATAGAAAGTTTTTTTGGTAAACAAAGTGTGTAATTAAGGAAGAATTGCGGTACCTTTGTTGACTGTAAAATATTGGTTGTAAAAATGTTTTCATTTTAATCAAAATATACGCGATAGTTAGGTACCGTGTCACTATACTTGATACACGTTATTATTCCAATAAACGAGCAACGCACATTATCTTCTATCCCCCCCACTTCAAGTACATTTCAACATGGAAGAAAAACACGCGCGCAACGTGTTTTAAAACAACCTGACAAATCCCATTATTAGCGTGACGCAGTTTTCCGTAAATACGTATAATACACGCGCATGTGACACGCGGGATCCGCGCGTATTCTGTTTTTAAATTAAGACGGAACATCATTAGAATCGCCGCGACATATGTATATGTACGCATTTATCGCGAGTGTGTATATATATATATATATACAAAATGCAAATGGAACGTTAATTAAAGCACCGAGTGTATATCCACGCGCGCGCGCGCGCAGCTGTAATTTCATTCGACGAGGGAGAATTCGCTCGCGCGAGATAACGATAAAATAAAAGTTTGACGTTAATACACTCGCGTGCGCGTCCATATTACTAACGAGTTACTAATTATCGGAGTGTGTAAAGCGCGAAAAAAAGGCTTCGAAAATACGTATTTCCACGTGTATACATATATATATATATTTCATCGATCAATACGTATACTCTGGCAGGTTTATCGTATATTTTCGGTGCAACGACCGACCGAACCAGTAGCGCGCGTCGTACGAGCAAAAATTGTTCCGTGTATATATGTTTGCGCGCACGCGGGCGCCACATATATATGAAACACCGGCTAAATGAAACGCTGTTTTCAAAGGCGGATGAATCGATATATATGCGGGTGGTGCGCAGAGGTGATTCGAGTGCGCGTGTGCGTATCGGTGGAAATTTCTATGCGATTTTGCGAATAAATTGGAAAATTTTAATTTATTGAATATTAGTTTATACGGAGAGAAATCGCCCCACCTGGAAATAACTAATTAGTTTGGTGTGTTTGAGCGTGATTTTGAATTAGGTTTTAATTTGCATTTTTTTAATTTTTATGGTAATGTGGATGCTATATTAATATACAGAGATAATTTCGGAATTATTTGGTTAACTGGTTAAAAAGATTTATTTTATTGTTTAAACGACGTTTCGCAGTAAAATGTGAAAAAACATTAAGAGGGGATTATTTTAAAAGAGAGATAACGCAAATTGCTGACCCATATATATTTTTATTTTTACAGCAAATGTTTACATTAATTAAAAAATCCAATAGAAATATAACCAGTACATTATTTACAGCTTTATTTTTAATCAACTTCTTAAGACTAGAAAATAATGTTATGCAATACTATGATATTTTATTGATTAATTGAAATCCAACTTGCACGTAACATTCAAAACTCCAAAGTCTAGACGCATAAACAGCTCCACACTGTCCCCGAATAACCGATAACTTGGCCTATACATAACCATATCACTTCTCTTTAGGGATTACACCCAGCTCATATATACAGACATCAACCGGCAGCCCCCTTATAACCTCGTCTTATCGAAAAAATTTCCCTCACTTCCCCCTCGTCTCCTCCGAAATCTCCCTCTCGCTCTCCGCACCGAGAAATCCGATAACACGGAATCGACTCCTCTCTCCCCCTATGAATAGACACCGACACATATATATCACATATACATACACATCCAGCTTCGGATTTCTCAGAGGCACCCATCTTATCGAACACCCTCCGCTCGTTATCGCTTTGTGTATGCAGCAAGCACTCGCATATGTGTGTGTGTGTGTGTGTGTGTGTGTGTATATATATATATATATATATATATATATATATATATATGTATAGTGAGAGGATAGTGAGAAAGGGAAGGAGCATTGTCTCATTATAGACGGCGCGGTGCATCATCGATGATTAATCGAGGGAGTATATACACGACCGGCTTATATACCTGCGAAGGGGTAAAATTAGCCTATATCTGGGTCGTCAAACGGCGAATCGAAGCGCGAGTCGTGTGGTATTTATGAAGGATTCTCGTGTCGGCTATTTTC
Organism: Torymus texanus; assembly: GCA_036873485.1. NCBI lineage: Eukaryota > Metazoa > Arthropoda > Insecta > Hymenoptera > Torymidae > Torymus > Torymus texanus. The sequence continues at coordinate 15,051,387 of JAYJLV010000011.1, forward strand.
GCGTTTACGTAAGAAAAGTAGGGGAATTTACCGCCCAGGTAGACAGAATGAGTGGGAGAGAGAGATATGCATATATACGTGCGTGTCTTGTGTGATTGAGTCGTATACGTACGTATGTATGTATGTATATAGACATAGTAGTTGCGGAGTTGGGCTTCTGATTGTTTATCGATTTGCGGAAGAAGTTTTGCCGATGATTCGCCGAAGTTTACATATGCGGATAGACTATTTGGAAGTCCTTAGGAGGTTAAATTAGTTATGAGTATTTGCGATCGGCTAATATTACTGTTCTCGTTTTAGTTCTTCGTGTTTTAGCGATTGTGTAAGTGAAACATAATGGAGGTTTATATACGTATGTATATGTGTGTGTGTGTAAGATGTTCCGGAAATCTCTAACGTTCTTGAAGTATATTTATGCGAGGGTATAGTCCCTTTTACATTTGTTCGAATGGAGCTTTCGGGACGAGGGTTTTTCAATAAAGGAAACTTTTGTAAAATAAAACACCTTCCAAATTCCAGTATGTGCCTGTGTGTGTAACACATTCGGCATTGGAAAAGTCAAACCTATCTCACACGGGGAGTATCTTGATGTAAATTATTGTTCACCAGCTAAAAATGCGCGCTCGAATAAATCAACACGCAGGAGAGACGCGTATAAGTACTTATAGAATTTTGGCACGAGCGTCGTGACAGATTGTGTCCTTTATATAAAACGCGAGTTCGTAGAATTCTGGTTGCTATATAGAATATGATAAGTAATATCGAACGCGTTTCCCCCCTTAAATCAAAGTTAACAAAAATATATGTTGATGTAAAAATATGCATTGAGAAATTTGCATGAATTAAAAAAATACTGTTGCAGCGCGTATTTATATTGATGTTAAAATTGTTAAATCCAAATTAAAACATTGCAAATGACCAAAAACCAGCAGTCCACTGTAAGATATATAAATTTAACGCAAGGAAGAGTGAATTATTCAAATGTATAAGTCAAAGCGTACATTTTTGTACTTTATAAAGTAAACGTCCATGTTTTTATGCACAAACGTTTCCTGGCTCCAAAAATCACGTTATTTACGTATATATATCTAGTTGAAAACATTTTCCACGCTCCCCACCTCATCCCGCTTAAAATAATTTCAACGCATCTCCAGCACTCCCTGTTGCCACGCTAAAAATTCGCAATCCCCGCTAAATTAACTGTTACTTATATATACGCACAACCGTATGCGCTTCGTATAAAACGACGTCAAAAAAAAAAAAAAAAAACTCTCTCCCATACGTGCGCGAGAAAAAGTATGAAAAGAAGAAAACCTAACGAGAGCAATGGGAGCTTTACTCTCTCTCTCTCTCTCTCTCTTGCAAGCTTCCTCCTCTCCAGAGAAATCAAACGTCCCTACCGGCGCGTTGTCTGCCTGCCTGCCTGCCTGCTTGCTTGCCTCTGCGAGCGCGGTTTACATTTTTAATCGACAGAATGGAAAACAAGGCTCGCTCTCACTCGCTTGCGCGCACTTAAAATTTGAATTATTTAGAGGGGCTAGTCGGACGCCGCGAGTCGTCGTCGTCGTCTTCTTCTTCTTCTTCTTTTTCCGCTGGCTGTGTCACTTTTTTATTCAAAGAGAGAGGGAGAGAGAGAGAGAGAGAGAGCGAGTTGTTGCGCGTGAAACGAGGAAGGAAGAAATTTTCCGTCACGGGTGTGTATATGTATACGTATGTTCGTGAGGGATGTAATAATTTATGGAAGGGGATGAACGCGGCGTGTGAGGAAGACGACCGGAAAATGAAATCTGGATTTGCATGGGTACACGCGAGGGAGAGTTTTTTTTTCTTCGCGGATGGTTGACGGTGTTCTTGGCGTGTAGGGAGAGTACGCAATGGTTTGGATAAATTTAACGCGATTAATTTTTCATTTTATGGACAGTTTTGGGGTTCGACTATACACTGGGACACGATATTTATGATACGATAGATGAAATTTTTATTACATACAGCTGTTTCGCGTCGAGGACATTTCAAAGCAATTTTAATCTATACGCGGCATACTAATACTATTGGAACTGTCGGAGGGTCTGTAATCCTGTGTTGCAGCATAAAAGTTTACGATACAGCTATATAATATACATGCGTTTGACTACAATTAATGTTATATTTTTATCTTGCTATGTGTGTGAATTAAAAAGAACGTACATCAGACTTGTTTGAAAAATAATATTATACTTCCTTTGTTCAATTATAATTTTAATTAAAAAGTAAAATGTTGTACACATACATATATACGAGCTACGCGCAATTAAGCGCGCAGGATGAATTCAAACAAAGAAAATCAATTCCACGCGCGAGTGTTAGCGTGCCATAAAAAAAAAAGGTATTTAGGTTTTGCTAATTATACTTATCGCCTTACTCGGTTTATTTTAAATACTTCCTGAAAACTTCACATGCAGCGAGCCACTTATGAATATTACATTTGCCTCAGAAATAATATAATATGCTTTAGTGCCGGAATATAGCTATCTTCGATAATTATACAGTTGAAAGTGACGTTTCAGAAATATGATTATTTTAATATTATTATAAATATACATACACACGCGCGCGCAAAGTGAAATCTATATTTGATATCGTGCATAAATTTATAGTTAAATTTAAAGTATATGTACACGGTGGTATCTAATTTTATGAGGCTTATTATTATACCTCTCCGATATATCTTTTGTTTTCACTGTATGACACCGGAGCTTTTCGTTTAACTCTTTTTGTTTTACTGCAGCCCCGGTATATCGATTTGCAATAAAAAAGCAATATTGGGATATTGTACAACGTGATTTGTCACTTTTAAAGAACGAATCGAATTATATATATAGAAAAAATATCTCTTGTTGCCAAATACTGGACATTATCAATATATAATATGTCAACTTGATAATTATACCAAAAATCTTTATATTCAACGTTAAAGAAAAAAGTTTACCTAACTCGAACGTTCTCTTATTAACCTACAACTTTATTTGTTATTATCTATATATACTTTAAACCATCCTCGTCATTTATACTCCAGCCAAAAGACACGATTACGCTTCATCTACACACAATAATTCATCATTAGCTGATACACCAGAGCTCCCATCATCGACAATTAGAATCTCTAATTAGAGGCATTACGGAAACACGGCTAGAAACCCCCCCTCCCTCCCTACTCTCTCTCATGAAAGCTCGCTTTTGAGCATTGGGCATATCAAATGACGCTATACACAGCGCCACATATCTCATCCCTAAACTGATTAAAGTCACCGAGTAACAATCCATCATCGCCCTCTGCTTGTCAATCCTACTCCTCGTGAAACAGGGTCAAACCACCACCACCACCACCACCACCACCATTATTATCAGTGATGTTCACATACAATATTACAACTATATATGTACGAGAAGAAATAATCATCGAATGAAGAAATGGATCATCACCTGATGAAGGTCGAGTCGGCGGCGGGGCTGGAGGGCGCGGGCGAGGAGCTCGCCGTGGAGGCCGTGTTCGTCTCCTCGACGTCCATCATCTCTCATATCACACACTCTCTCTCGTTTCCCTATATATGTAGGTATATATATATATACGTATATGTATATATCTAGTATAATAATACTACCCCGCACACTTTCTCTCTATATATCTCTGCTTCTGTTTCGACCCACCCCTATACACTGTATACACCAGTAGGTTGCGTGTGTATATATATATATATATATTTATATTTGTATATATATACATATACAACAGCTACGTATACATCCAGCCACTATACACCAGTACACTCGCGCGACCTTGAAGGGGGGGAGGAGTAGGCGGGCGCGGGGGAGGTGGAAGCGGCAGCAGCAGCAGCAGCGGCGGGTGTCCCGGAGCGCGAGCGAGCTGCCGAGCGACCGACCGCGGACGCGGGCTCACGGGAGACGACTGAAAGAGAGAGAGATATCTTGCCAACATCAACCACCACCACCACCACTACTGCCACCCCCTCGGCAATGTAGGGTGGCAGCGAACTTGCGCAGATATACATACCCCTCAAGCGCCACCTGTGTGTAGAGACGCAGGTGAATATGTAGAGGGAATGAGAGAGAGAGAGAGAAACGAGACATTGCGGGGTGGTTGTTATCCGTGCAGCAGGGGGGATTGATTTTTTTCAAGAGATTTTATAGCTGCGTGGTGAGAGGGAGAGAGAAGACGGGGGACCAGGGAAAGTTGGTAATTCGATTTTTCAGATGTGAAGAAAGTTGCGAGGAAAGGGAGAAGAGGAGAGAGAGTGGAGACGCGTGTGGATAAGTAGATGGAAATTTAGTTTGGTAAAGAGGGGGAGGCGAAGAGTAAATGGGTAGAAGAGAGAGAGAGAGAGAGAGTAAGTTGGTAACGGCTTGGGTGACATAGTTTACCGAGTGGGGGACTCGTGCTTTTTGAGATTTTCTAATTTCAGTTTAGACGATTGGGGGTGAAATGTTTAGTGGAAATTTTATTTTGAGATTGAGCATGTTTATATTTTATATATGTAATTATTTGACAGGTCGAATCATGTGATATATGGTGACATATAGTTGTATGAATAGTTTCATAAACAATATTAATGTATTGCACGGCATAAATAAATATTTTATAAATCACCTGTAAGTATGAAATTTTGTATAACAGGTTCATCCCTGACAATTTATTCTTAAGCATCTTCTATAATAAGGCCTGCAACATAGCTTTTGAATAATACGAAACAATTTTTTCTTGGTCTAAATTCATTAAAAAATTAGTATTAGTTCTTCGACTTGGGTCCTATTCAGTATAGTTGTTCCAACATATATCTACATAGGGTAATTTTCGGATAGAATAATTTTCGGGACGAACCTGTTGACATGATATATGTATAGAATTGAAAAATCTTCAAATTCTTATTGATATTGCAGTGCTATTCTAATAAAAGGAAAAAGGATAAGTATAAGGATACGATAAAAAGGAACGTAAAAGAAAACATACATACGTACACATAAAAATAAAAAAGTTCTTGTTTATTCGTCAATAAAAATTTGTCTAAAACAAGCACATTTTCGTGTGGATTGGTAATCAGGCTGTTGCGCGCCCGTTTTCGTGGCCGTCGTCCGAAACGTTTTGTGCACGGTTCGACACATTTTCCGCGTGCCATGGTACCTAAGACAAACAAAAGCCAATTTTATTTCCTATAAATTTTGTTATTGCAATTTTTGCAATAAGTTATTATCAAGCCAATTATATACAAAATAATTTTGAATAAAACTACATTTCTAGCGAGGAATCAAAAGGGCTTTCAAGCTCTTTCAATATCTTTGAAAATATGCGTTTAATTTAAGATCACAGCTTGAAAGAGTAATTTTTAACATTTTGTATAAATCCATTCAAACGATTCTATTATACTACTCTGAATTTCATTCGAGCAAATTTATAGCAATAGCCTGAATCCTATACCAAGACAATATAATTTCGCCGGACTGGAAGGAGTATAGGTAACACATACAGCCCGAAAGGCGCGTGCGCGCGACAGGTGGAGGAAACGATGCGCTCACACACACATATACACGCACACAAACACACACAGACAGGCCTTCCGCCTTCTCCGTTTTTTTACAATTTCATTCGTTGCGCTATTTTCAGCGCCCAAGCGAATTTTCCAGGACCCAAGGACGCAGACGAGCGTCGGCCTCTAATAGCCTTCCTTTTTGCATCTTAATAAAGTGCGCTCTTGAAAGCGTAAATATTGAAGCGCAGAGTCCTGGACGCGCGTAAGCTTTTTCTGTTCTTTCGACGATACTCGTTTAATTAGAAAATTTTCTCCATTAGGCGAATTAATTTTGAGCTTGATTAAAGAGACGTTTCGGCGGGGCGTGCTGACTAGATGACCTCGTTCATTATGTTTTTTTTGCACTTTCACTTGACTCTAATATTATAAAAACGACTCTGAGGTTTTTGCATAATTTATTATATTTAAACAGTAGTTACAACACGCATTTTGTAAGAAACGAAATGACGTACAAAAGTTTCTGCTACCAATAAGGGGAAGACTAGAGACGCTTCGGCATAAATCTGTAACAAAGGTTTTGAATTATTTTATTGGTTATTACGATGTATCTTTTTTTAGTAAAGAATATTAATACCTTAACAGCTTTGGAGTCTTTTCGTATTTTACCCCAAGATACGGCCTCGTCTGGTCGCGCGCCACTGTCACTACCATCATATTCTGACGCTGTATTTAAAAACACACCAAAATCTGCACCATTTCTCTGTGAAATTCATAAATTTAATTCGTAGTTTTTAATTTGATCAACAATTCTTTTCTTAATTTAATAAACATTAAAAGTATTATTTGAGCATACCATTAAATTAGCATTAAGGATATGATGTTTGACAACTCCCCCACCAATTATAATTACACCACTCCTAATAGCTTTCATCGCTATTGTGTTTATCCTTCTCAAATCTATAAATAAATATCATTTTGTTTTAAGAAACTCTTAGTCTATGTTACGTAAAATTAGTTTATAAACTCACCAGATACAATATCTACTACAAGACCTGGATTCTTAAATGAGTGAAAGTACATCATGTCACCAAGACTTCCATCAGTCAAAGCTGGACTAAAAACAGGAATTTTATTCTTTGCTGCCCAGTAATAAATAGAATCTCGATTATTTATTTCTTCACCTAACCTCGCAATAACTTTTGATGGAGTCCATAAAGCTCCCTACAAATAAAACATGCTATTAATCTATATTCTTTTATTAAAATTTATCACCTTACTTACCTTTTTCTGTTCTTCTAACATTTTATCTAATATTGGCATAACCCAATCTTCAAAAAGGCAGTAATTGTCGTTTGGTACCAATAAATTACCAATCCTATTGATTCCTTTGTCTCTTAAAGTTTTACCATCTAAATGAAAATCACCTACATACGTTGGTGCTAAACATTTTATAAAATCCTCCTCAACACCTCCCGCTGTGGTAACAATACAATCAATCTGTTGAAGATATACTTCTGTATTAATATAGTACAAGTAAATATTAATTTAACATAGACATCCGATTCTTACCATCCTGTGCTCTGCTAGAAACCTAATGGTTTCTCTCACACCACATGATGCCATATTTGATGTGTAACCAAGGAATATTGTACAACCGTGCCGCCTTTCGATAAATTCATCTTCTTCCACATTATCTTCTTGGTCCTCATCTAAAGGTATCCTCCTAGCCACAAGCATCCTTAAAATTTCTTCAACAGCTAGTCCAAAATTGGTTGCTTGAAAACCAGATTGTTTATATGTTCTAAATAGAGCTGAGTAGTCAACACCATCATTAAAGTCATAGCCTACAAAAATAAAAAAGAATTATGTCAATTTTATTTATTTATTGTTTTTACAAGACCACAAAATTAGTAATATACAAGAAAATAGACAGCCTGAACTACTTTTAATTTAACACTTAGGTCAAATGAATGCAAGTAATTTGATTATACTTATAACTTTTTTTATGTTATAACCTTTATTACATAAAAATATTCTTTACAAAAATAAAACTTTCATTCGCAAAACAAGACAACAAGATCAGCACAATCCATTGACAAACCTTTAACTATAGGTGTACTTGATGGCAGTGGAGCACTGTGTTTCAGTACATTGTTTATCAATGATTCAGGCACTTTTTCATCACTCTTAGAACTACTTGCTACAGCAGTGTTATTTTCCTTCTTTGCACCTTTACTACCCAACCCTGACACCCCAGCTACCGCTGCTCCTGCAGCACCTTCGCTCTGCTCAGCACCAACACTTTCAGTTTCTGTGTCACTCTTCCTCGCACCATCCTGCCCCTTGTTCCCCTTCTTGGACTTCTTTTTCCTCTTGGCCCCTTTCTTTACACTCTCTTGCTCCTTGTCACTCTTCTGATCTGAGTCCTGTTGCTCCTGTGCACCTTCAGCAGTAGGTTTCTTTGAGCTCTCAGAATCATAGTCCTCTTCTTTAGGACTTTCAGCGCCGCCTTTGCCCTTCTTCTTGGCTTTGCCCGTCGGCTTCGTCGTCTCCATCGCAGTGGAGACACACGACGACGAGCTATGCCCGACGACGACGAGCGTCCGGCTTAAAAATATTCTCTAGTGTTCGCGTCGTTCCGAGAAAGCGGCTGTAGGAAAAAAAAGAAACTACTACACACTACACTGGCTCTGCGCCTGTGTGAGGGAATATATAGGTTAGAAGTTCGGCGGCTCTAGCAGCCGATGCCCTGGCAACGTGCAGACTACATTTTTGCCGAGTGTGTTTGGTGCTGCCACTGGTGGGGATATAGGCAACACTATGCGCAACACGTGTTTTTCGAAAGGAATCTAACTTGCCGATTTCTAATGATTTCGCGCGACTATAGATGATGATATTTGAATCATGTCAAGAGTAAATAAGGTTATTCGGTCGACAAGAAGAAACAGAATTAAATTTAAATATTTCGTAAATAATAACATCATTTAATTTTGCGAAATTCGATGGTATTTATGTTGTAAATATCCTAGATTATTGTTTTAAAGATAATTAAATATTGTAAAAAAACTTTATAAAATTCAGAACAAATTTTCCTTTGAATTACTACCGATGTATAGATACAATGCATTCCTTTGTGAAGGTATTACTCCAAATAATTTAAATCGTCATTGATATATCTGCATACGTTTATGGGTCAGACGATTTGAATGCCAATTCACGTTGTTTGCATTGTGTGCAGATACATAACAAAGGTCTATACAGAGAATCATAGAGCATGGCATCAATACAGAATATATACTTTGAAATTTAATAATTGTATTGGCAGCATAGTAAATTTTGTACCAATAAGCTACTATTATAATAAACAATTTCTCTTATCGATCAATTAAAAAAAAAAATGTTAAAAATTTTATTTTAGAATTCCGTTTTTAAAAATGATGTCATGTATCGATCGTAGTAATGGCCAATATATAACATCAAACAAAGATAAGTCACACAATCCGTGCACCTTAATAACGCAAAAGAACCCCCACCTATAAATTACGAAATTGTTTAAAAAACATACTAAAAACCAATCAAACTCTCAACTGACCGCTATCAAAGACTTCGTGATATCTATATTTACAAAAAATTCTTTCGCACGCAAATTCGAGTCACGGATTTGGCGATGCGACGCGCACTCGCTGCAGTAATCCGTCCACAAGTATGCGCATTCGAGAGAGAGAGAGAGAGAGATAGAGAGAGAGAGAGAGAGAGACTCGAAATTGCGAAATGGCCCGTGCGCGGACCATCAAGGCCTAATTGCGCGAACGAATTTACGAGAGGGGAAGCATTAATAGCGGCACGTAGACAGACAGGTGTTTTATGCAGACGTCTACTGCTACTGGCTGTAGGGCGGGAGTGAGAGAGAGAGCGTATATTATTTCGGGACGCGCGCACGTCTGCCCCTGCCCACGTCTGTTTGATACAGTAACGATCAGGGCTAAGAGAGATTTGTCGCCCACTCGACTTTGTAGGGCAATGTTAGCAGTGGAGTGTTTGGTACTGTGACAAGTTCAATGGATTTCGGTTGTTTAGTATTAATGTTTTTCAGGGAGATTGCCGATGGTTTTTGAATAAGGATGATGGCTAAATGATTTTCTTATAATAAAGATAGAAAATTTACGTATGGAATAGAATAGTTATTGATCTTTTGCGAACAACTTGATATATGCGTTATGTATAGAAATGTCAATATTTCTGAATAGTTCGTGGATTTTGAACGAGCAGTATATTTGTATCTTTATAGAATATTTGATGTGCGCATGAATCACTATTCGAAAAATATGTTTTATATTCTCTCTTATCTTAATAAAATAAATTATAACCGATAATAAATTCTTTTAATTTTTATTAAACATTGAGAAATTAAAGTAAAAAAATGATTAATATGTCAGAAACAAAGAAATTAATTACTCAGATAGTATATATAGTAATAGACTACATACAAGTTATTAGTCATACTTTCATACTTTTAAAGTCCTTTATCAGTGTGAATGAACTAATTATGCATGTTAATCTGAGGCTATTAACCTTAATTATGTAAACGGTCTGCGTCGTTAACTGAATTCAGCTAATTATGAGAGACAAATGGTTAAAATAATTTTGAAATTTTAATAATTTTTCATTTAAAAATACATCGCTACGAAAAAATAAACGATAAAACTCGCAAACTTCAAACTCCATTTTTAAAATAAAAATCATATTTCTCTCATAACGCGTATATCATCATATTTAAAAAAATGTCTTTCTTTTGCCTTGAATCAAGTTTTTCAGGATCCACTTTTTAATTCTCTCCGGTCTTCTTTTTTTCAAATCCCGCAGCTTCCTTTCATTTCGCCGTCTCGATCTCTTTACTTCTTTCTTCTCTTTTTTTGCAGAGGCTCTCACGTTCGAAGGGTTGATTGTGCGCGAATTCCTGGAATTCCTCGCACGGTTGCCAAGTTTCCCGCCAGATGCCAGAATGCACACACTCGCTGGGTGTGTCAGCGATGCTGTTTAGTAAGTCAGTTTCAACGCTGCTGAGAACATGGTTTGTGACGGTCACAATCTTATCATGCAGCGATACCCTGGAAAAAAATACAAAGTCTGGAAGTAATATAAAATTTTTTGAAAATTATGTATTCAATTAAAAGTGCAATTTTTACTTTATTATAATCTTGAATTTCTATATGAAAGCTTCATTTTATAGTTACATATTTATTTTTTATCATCAGGTTTCATTATTTTAATCTATATGCACACCATTTTACAAATCTAATTTTCTACCTAAAGAAGTCTCCCTACTTCCTGGTCCAATATTCCCGCACAATCAGTGTAACTGACAATACTTAGTATACCGAGCAATTGACAATACTTAATATATCGAGCACCTTATCTCATTGTGTATACACTTCTTACGCACATTTTACGCGGCAACCGAATGTGATTTATCGCAATCTCATTTTTATGACAAAGTCTAATCTTATAAGTACACAATCTCATACCACATAATCCCTCTCTTAAGACACAATCTATACTCCTTACTAAAAAGTAATAAAACTCCAATATATTAAGTAATTATTTCTCCCCTAAAATTCCATCCAAATATCAACCACATCCCTCCGAAATTTTACGCCACCACATAACGTCACAATCCTCGTCACGATTTCCGTCAAAAAAACACACCCGGTGGTCTATACCGCTCCTCCTATACTATATCCTCACTCCCATCGCGCGCAGACACTGTGCACTCGCCGCTGCCGCCGCGCCGTTGCCGCCGCCGCGCAGTGCTCGGATCTCCGACTCACCGAATCGAACGCACACATCAGTGCGCGCGCGTCCATCCGACAGCTGAGACAAACGTACATACACAGACAGATATTCGTTCTCAACCCTATTCCATTCGACATAAAGTCGTTAACTACTGTCTCGCTTTCACCTGTTCTCTCACGAGGTGATATACACAACGGCACAGTGTGTATATACATTTCGGAGCAAGAGAAGAAAGCACATGCGAGGGGAGGAGCCGCGTGCTGCTGCTGCTGCTGCTCGCCGAGGGTTGTTACTCACGAGCTGACCATCAGCCGTATGAACGAAGGTAAGTGTAGTAGAGTATACGTGCACGTATACATGTACACTTAACGATACTTACCAGTGATGATTTAGTTGAGGATCCCGGGACCCAAATATGTGCATAATAGCTCGCGGTATTGATTGTGTCGCACGCGTGCGTGTATATACGTACGTATGTGCACTGCGGCGCGAATTGCATAGTATAGAAGAGTATATGTAGATATATACCGTGAGGGGGATATATAGAAGCAGTAGTGTGACGTTTCCGCAGCGTCGTCGCTGTGTTATTGTATATATACACGCCCGCACGAATGGGGGCGAGAGAGAGAGAGAGAGAGAGAGAGAGAGAGAGAGAGAGAGAGAGAGAGAGAGAGAGAGAGAGAGAGAGAG
>JAYJLV010000011.1:15063491-15085982 GCA_036873485.1 Torymus texanus
ATTAATTTGAAACTTTTATAACTTTGGAAGAAATCAACATTTTGTAATCCTTAAAAAAGCAAATGAAAGGTCATCTTATCTAGTTTTATTTTTCTATATTTAAATGAGATTTAAAATTTTCCTAAATTAAATGGCTACCGTTCTAAAAGGAGGCTTTTTTCAAGACGTTTTACGAATAAACCTAAAAATGTCGAGAAATTTAGTTTTTTTGAGCGTTAGGATCTAATATTGCAGCTTACATTATATTTCTACACTCAAAAACTTATCCCAAAGTTTGAGTCAAATCCAGGACCCGAAGGTAGTGCACTCTTCTGGTGATTAAAAATATATTTTTCAAATATCCTTTTATCAAAATTTAACATTATATTTTTGAAGAACAATATATATGAATTTATTCTACAAAGATATAAAGTTACGAAAAAATCTACGTATACATTCACGAAAGCCAATCGCTTTGCCTCTACAACTATATCACTTACCGAACAAAAAAAAAACCACTACGTCATCACTCCACCGTCGTTATCAAAAAATGCAAAACAACTCTACTATCGCATCACACCGAATTTCTTGTCGACCCCATATCGACCTCTAATTTCCTTCTCTCTCCCTTCTTCCTCCGTTTACAGGCACGCTCGCGCCTCTAATTTCTTTCCACATCGTCGATAACGCTCGCAAAGTATAACGTCACTCTCGGCGTGTGGGAGTGAATAGGAGGTCGGTACTCTCTCGGCCTCTCTTCATTGGCTCCAGGCGGTCGCGCGCAACGCGTTGCGCACACCACGCGATTATTCGACACTTGACCCTGGGCTAAGCGCGGCTCCTTGATCTTTTCTCTCTCTCTCTTTTTATGCTCCCTCTCGGAATAACGCCACGTACACCTTTTTATCTCGGCTAAGAAAGAAAGAGAAGAGGAGAGGGAGTAATATATATTGCTTCCTCGTACAGAGATTTTAGACTGGGGGGGTAGGATCGCTGTTGGAGGCGTTGGTGATTCGGTTTTGTTTTTTTTTACGATTTATACAAACAATTGGATTATCAAACGGAGGTGGAGATAAGGGTTATAAGATAATTTTAGGAAGGTTGCGTAATGTTTTGAAAACGTGGCCGAAGATATATTTTTAGAACGAAGATATCGTTAAATAACGCGAGGGATGAAGGAAATTAACTTGGGTTCTGTTGATTTTAAAAAGTCGCGCGATTGTCAAGTTTTCGGATTGGGTCGTTGACTTTCAAATGGCGTATACGCATGTTCACGCCGGTGCATGTAAGTACACGAATTTCAAATTAAAAGCTTTTTCCGAGAATGTTTTCGGCATTTGCACTCGAACGGTGTTTCAAAAAGTAACTGTACCATATCGAGAGATTCTATGAATTTACAGTACTTGCAAATATATACGTATCAGGGATTTGAAAGTCGACCGGTATACCGGCTTTTTTTATAGTCAACTTTATTACGCTTTAATTGCATAAAATCTCTTAGTTTATAATCGAACCAGCAACATTATAATTTGTTTTCATTTTTCTAAATTAAGATATTTATTACGTTTATATGCATACCTTCATTTTATTTTTAATGATCATAACGTTGCAATCTTCAATCTTTAACAAAATATCTATTTATTCGTGCACACGATCGGAATAATTTAGCTGCCTATGTCTGTAAACGAACAAAACCACAGCTAGCAATAAAAAGCACAGCTGCTCTTTATATTCACGCGACCACGCGATTCCAAAGATAATCCATTTAAATATGAAATCACCCGATGCAGCGTTAATTAATTTCAGCGCATATATCTATTCGCGGTTAACGCACTTATCAATGTAACCAACCAATAATATCGCGAGACGTGACTGCGATTATTATACTTATACCGCACCACCATAACCAACTTGCATTCTCTCCGTACCCGCGAGAATGAAAAAAATTCAATTAATTTGCGTCAATTGTTGGTACGTAGACACTCTCGACAAAATAGAAGAAAAGACATATCGCATGCTCGCAGGCGAGAAAGAGAGAGAGAAAGATCACATCGTTGATGCTCCACATTATGCGCTTATACGTCGTGCCGAGGTCAGACGCGTTTAAATACGTAATGTGCCAGACGGATAATTCGGATGCCGGTACGGCTATGCGGGGATTGCTTGATTGGTCCTTTGGAATGGGGAAGTGGGACGATGGATTATTATCGCGGCGCGTATCGATCAACGGCTGCTGCTGCTGCTGCTGCCTACTGCTGTTGGCTCTAATCTCTATGTACCAGCAGTATGCAGTAGTGACGGTATTTTGTCGTGTATATAGTATGGGACGAGGGAAAGATAGAGGCTGTCGATGTGGGTTGGGAAAGTTTGGACATGGGGCGGGAGGAGAGTTTTGGGGGAGTTTGTCGCGAAATTAGGTCTGTTGTTATCGCCAGAGTTTACTAGGAGAGAGTTTGTAATTGTGACAGTGGTTTGGGGTAAAGGAGTGGGAGGTCGACGGTTATAGAGATGATTTGTATGGTGGTGTTTTGGGTATGTATGGATTTGTTTAGACTAAAAGCTGGTCGTGTTTTATTCGTGGTGATGAGAGAAATAATTGTTCTCTTAAGAAATAAAAAGATGTTCCCAAAAACAAGCATTGAACTGGATAAAATAAATTAAATAAAGTATGAAATTAGTGTAGGCAAACATTAGGTTTTACTATAATCATGTGTGGCTCGGTTATCACGTCGTAAATTATATGTACAAAGAAACCGCGCGCATAATCCTAAACTTTGACGAGTCATACGTCATCATACTTCAATCTCTCCGTTCCCTAGCACCAACTAACGTCCATAAATCTCTCTGAAAATCGAACTAAAATCTACACACAAAAGTCATTCACCACGCTTAGTATATTATACTCCGCGTGACTAAGCGTCGACCGGTATACGACTACCGTGATGATATCAGAGCGCGAAATGCAAATTTGGTAGTGCAATTTTCAAACCGATGAAAGTTAGCATCGAGTTCTCGAGAGAATTAGAGTATAATACAAGAAGTAGCATTCGCTAGTATACAACCTGGAACTTGAGAGTCTCGCATAGCGTAAACATATACTAAAGTAGTAGAAGATAAACTTGTCGCTCGTTCGCTCTCTCGCTGCCTTGCGCCACCCATTGAGAAAGCGGAAGAAAACACTTTCGTCTAATTCACATTCCCCGGTTAATTGAATTCTCTCGCTCTCTTGCACGCGTCGCGTATTTCGCGCTACATGAATAATTCATGATGTCTTTTTTCGTACGTCTTCAAATTTCGTTTGATGTTTGTCGGTACGTATATACTCGCAAAATTATGCAGCCGCGTTTCGTTGTATTTATAGAATGATAAGAAATCTTTGTGATAAGAAAAAACGTTGATTTTTCGAGTATGTAGATTATAGAAGATACCTATATAAAACTGGATAAATTCGGATAAACCTATATACACTAACAGTTTCCTTATTTATATAAAAAAAAATACGCATTGATTTAAGAACATTACACAAAATCGCTACTATTCTGTACTTTCTATCGCGTGAAGATGCCTCGACCAGGCACACTGGCTTCCCCCAGAGGCACCGCACGAGTGTCACGGCAAACGAGAGCCGAAGGCGACGGTCAACTATACCTGCTGCCATGAGGTGGACCATTGCAACCGGGACTTAAGACCCGTCCTCGCCTTTCTCGACGCGCCCGAGCTCGACCCCTCAGGTCTCTTTTTCTCCGAGTGTCTCTTTTTGTCTTTGAATAATAATATCGATGCCGATGAGGCGTTTTTATTTTCAAACAATAACACCGCTCGTGTGGTTTAAATCTCTCTGTGTGCTGCTAAATAGAAGCGAGAGAATCGTACTTAACATATATAGTATTATAGAAAAAATATAACGTTTTTCTTTCTCAAAACAGTGTTGTTTATTGATATACATTTAATTATTATACTAAGAATATAAATATACATTGTTATTTCATGTGGAGTTTTTCTTTTTTGGTTTTTGACACAACAGTTTTTTTTTTTGTGTTTTGTTCACTTTTTCTCTGTTTGACTAAAACGCCGCTTCTCTAAGCTGTGACTCTTCTTCTTTTGTGTGAGAAATAATAATATAACGTTGGTTTTATTTTTGTGATTTCTATATATGGAATAATACAACAAGATATACATTACGACTATAATTTATCAACGCAGCTAAATTCATTATATCTATAGACTCATTTCACATAAACCACCGAGAGAGGCACAATAATAACTACATATTATATATACTTTCTTCTCTTCTCCGCGCTCCTACGCAATATACAAAAAGGCGATTTCTTCTCCACTACCCTGTGTATAACGTCTCATTTCGACAACTCGCGTACAATAGACCCAGAACAGAGAGCATAGCACACGCGGCAGTTGAACTCTCGCTCGAGCGGACATATAGAAGAGAGAAAGAGCTTCGACATATAGAGAACCAAGGGCGAATGAACTTGGTTCGTTCGTTCCGTTCGTTGCGCCTTGCCCAATGTTCTATTCCGTGCGCGCGCGCGCGCACTCACATACACGTATATGTATATGCCTATACACACCCTATATATGTATATAAACCGATATGTGCATCGCACACATATATATATATATATATATATACACACGCGCTCGTATGTGCCATTGTGTTATCGCGAGTCGTTAATCGGCCGACGACACGCGTTACATACGTATATACATATATATACATATGCCGCGTTCGTGTTTTCTTCTTGCGTAGTATATAAACGTCGTTGTTAGATGATATTTGGTTATACATACACATATACACACACACGCACACACGTAAGCGAAATTGTAAAATATATGAATACTTATATATACGAAGGTTTCGCGCAGAGCGAGTGGTTCATTCACTTTTGCTATATATGCTGTTGTGTATGTGTGTATGTACATTGCGCGCCGCGTTCTCAAGGATTCACGTTCGATTCCGCGTCTTCCGCGCTATAAATATACGCGACGAGAAAGAGAGAAGAAGGCGCGTATGGGAGTGCCTAGAGGATAGCATATTTTTACATTTTAAATGCTTGTGCGAATTTTGAAGTCTTCTGCTGTCTCGTGTTATGTCGAATTAAAGAATTGCGAATTGGTGTACAGATGAAAATAGAATTTTGTTCTTTATTCTTTAAATATTAATAAGGCAAGGGGTTTCTTCGTTATATATTTCATTACGTATGGATTTTAAACTTTTTTGGTAGAACACATTATGTGTGCAACTAAATTTATTGATAGAATAGAAAGTCCTTATTTTCTTATTCAACTTATTTTGACAATATAAAAAGTTATTGAAGAATATAATCATTAATAGTAATGATTAACGACTTTTTTAAAATAGTGTAATAACAATCTTATCGCACTACAATAACATCATTATTTTATTGCAAATCAAAACTTTTAAAATCCGACTATCAAAATTACATCATCCCATGTAACTATATGACACACATGCCACTCGCATCTGATCCAACCAAAAAAAAAACCGTCCGAAACAAGCTCCCCACTATCGGGAGTATGATTCATATAATATCCCACTACAATCCTGCGTGCAGTAATATCCTTTCGCATGTGCGTTGCTTTTGTCTCGCACACATATAACTCGGAGGACGCAGAGGTCGAGAATTATACTCTGTAGATGTTGCGAAACCAAGAATCTCTTTCGAAAAAAGCAATGCTTAAAATCGTACACGTGTGCGATTGGATCGTCGATCATTGATTCGAAGATCACCTTGAACGTTCACATCACATAAGAAAAATTTCACGGACGTACGTGGTGTGTATAGGCAAAAAAAATTTGCGAGAGTTATGGTTATATCACGGTTACAGTTCGGTTTGGAATTCGAGGAAGTTTTAAAGTTCCTATATAGCAGGTCGATTAGCATATATGCTGTGCGGAGGAAAATAAAAAAAAAGAATGGTGATTTTAATTGCCAAAAAAGTTAGCTGCGTGCCTTCTTAGCTCAATTAACAGTTTTAGGCGATGGCTCGTAAGTATTTATAGCCAGCAAGAGTTTTTAGGCCGCAGCAGCGTGCACCTTTGCAAGGTACTTAATTTTCCGCGTGTGTGTCAACTATTGAGTACATATTGCGTTGCACGGTGTTCCGAGAACCTCTGTTTGCTCTTCTTTTCGTTTGTTTTCTTTCTCTTTTAGTTTTTGCGTTTTCTTTTGAGTTAAATTTAATTTTTTCTTTTGGTTTTTGAGTTAAAATAACAGTTTTATAGATTTTGTACAAGTTAGGAATTACATGGTTTTTTTTACAGATGTTTTAATATAAATTAACATAATGTTTGGTTGGAAAACTCTCATGGAACACATAATTTTTGTAATAACTTTTACATAAATTCATTAATTTATTTAATAACTATATAAATTTTACGTCTAAAAAAGTATATACCTATATACAAAATGGTCCATCAGAGTTTTCGCGTCAGTAGCGCATCGACGACAACGACAACCACGCTCGTCGTCGATGCGCTCAACGAACCAAAGCGTAGCCATAATAGTAAATTTTTTTTTTTTTTTGCGAGCGTTTGATATATACACGTACAAACACGAACGAACGACGAACGAACGACATGTTGTTGTTGTTGTTTTTTGTTTGTTTCTCATCTGAAAAAATTGTGCTGTGCTTTTGCGCTCGGCTTTGAAGGTGCGTGGGGAAAAAGCCTGAGCCGATGATCTTCTGCATGACGAGCGACTCGATAAACACAACCTTCGTCATCGAGTGCTGCAAAGAGGATTATTGCAATCGCGGCCTGAAACCCCAGCTTCACCCTCGCAACAAAGAAGGTACAGTCCATCAAGTAACCCTTTACACACAGTTATTATATACACGTATATAGACACACACAGATGATGCGGCGCGTCGTAGTCGTCGTAATACTTGATCTCAACGACGACGACAACGGCAGTGGCCAGCGTCTCTCGTGGATGATGATTCCGTAGAGGTGGCACTGGGTTCTTTTTTTTTAGTTGTATTATCCTTTCTTTATATATATATCTCTCTATACTGACTTACGTAAAGTTACTGGTCTTCATTCAACTATATGCTCTTGCCTTCTTCCTCTTCTTAATCTTCGTTTCTTTTTTCACTTTATCTTTATTACGATGTAAAACGAACTGTATATATATACCGGCTACTGCTGCACTTTTCTTCCAGTCTCTTTCTCTTATCGTTTCGGCTAACTAGACCTCCCGCTGTCTTCCTTTATTTCAGTTGCCACTTGATACTTTTTTTTTACTATTGCTGCACTGCTTCTCTACTTTTACTTTTTCGTTTCGCCTCTATTTTCAGTTCTTCCCGTTTCTATGTCATGTATCTACTTTACGACTCGTAGAAATTAGTTCAATCAACGAAGCTGATGCACGGAATAACTTATAATTACAATTCTTTCCCAAAATATACTTGCCTTTCTTAGCTACAATTTATCTATTTCAAACAATAATATACACTCCTAAGTATTGATTATTATTCAAAATATATAGTAGCCACTGTTATGTTCATAAAACGGTATGATATCCATGTCAAAAAGTGTTAAAAACCAATATTACTAAACTCAGCCATGAGCTTCAACGTACGATAGTTCGATATACATCGTTACTAATCTCCTATTATTGCCAGCCAAAAAGAGGATAAAAACCCCACCGCGACCGAATAGCTTTCATTCACTTCGCGTACAATAAAGTATACTTATAGCAAGTTCGCCAACCCTAGTACACACAAGGCATCGGACATCGACGCACCACACAATGGCCTTACTGAGAGTATGAGACTTGCTCGCCTAAAAAGTACGAAACTTTCGCGTACATCCTTTCCTGTATATATACATACTATACGTATATACACGCACAATGCGTACGCACATGTGTGTGTGTGTATATATATTATATGTTTACACCTACTCGTCGTCATTGTTCTCTTACATATACTTTACACCACCCACACGCGGTCCCGATATCCCGCTAATAATCCTCGATAAACTACCGATACATCGTATAGTCCTGTACGTATATAACACACTCACGTGCGCACGTTTACGATTGGCTAACGAGAAAATCCCTTAGAAAAGAAAGAGAAAGAAATATCTCTATCTCTCTCTCTCTATATATATACATATATATAGTTTCCTCTACACTACATCGTGGCATCGTAAAACTTTGCTAGTCGTAAAGCGAAGCAAGAGCTCGTTACGAGACGTTCCTTCTCCCCCGCCTGTACACGGTATGGGTTATGACGGCAGAGCAAGCCGGATTGTAAATAATTTCCAAGAAGGAGAACCGATCGTCGTCGATTATGAAATGGTTAATTAAACCTCCGCGACGACGATATCGTCGGCATGTGCTGTCGTCGTCGTCGTTGTCGTCGATCGATATAGCTTTAATTGTTTACGAGATGAGACTGATTGTACGCGGTGATGTATCGATATAGCCTTGGGTCATGTCGTTGTATACATGTAGGTATTTTATAAGGAACCCTGCCACCTTTCGACGGATTCTCATATGTGAATATATACGTCCACGTTGTCTTTTGTTTCCATTTCTCTTGCACTATATAAGTATATACACCTATATGTCTATGAAGGGACAGCTCACCCAGTTGTAGAAGTTGTATTATACACTCACCCAGTACCACCACAGCATGTTCTTGCACTTTGTATATAGTTACTCTTATCCCTTTTACTCACTCTATATATATGCACTGTATACTCTTAATTTTCGTCTTTTTATTATTTATTATTCACTCTTCGTTTACTTCTTCTTACACACTTACTTGTACACACTACTACTTACTTACACTCCGCTCACGAGTAGAAGAGATTGAAAGCGACAGCGCGAGTGCACACAATGCGCACGTATCAGTAGTAGGTCATTTCCTTATGTAAATATGATTTCTTTCCTTTATTTAACTACTACTATTACTACTACTGCTACACGCCCGGTACTTGTATAATATATAGGCCTGTACATATCAGCTGCTGTTCGACAATTTATTCTTTCTCCGCTTTGCTCATATGATTACTTACTTTACGTACGTATGCGTATGACGTATCCTTTTAACTTTTAATTTTTTTCTACGTAAGAGGTTTTGAATATTATTGATTAACTGTATTAAGTCATAAGTTGTTTTGGAATGTCTAAATTAATTTGTTTTTATAAGTTATGTAATGGCTGTATTGTATTTCAAATCTTGTCTGAGATATAAACATATTTATGTACGTTATACTATATACTGTTATCTAAATCAATTCTTTTAATATCAGCTTTTATTGAGTTACATCCTAGTACATTTAATGTCTTATCGTATTTATCGATAAATTTTTCGTTTTTAAGGAACAATTCAAACATATTACAGCAACAAATGCAATAACAACGTAGAAACAATAATTCAAATACAGTTCTTATTAATACAGTTCTAGAATCAACAACAAAACCACAGAGCGAACGATAAATAATACCCCGCGCAGCTACGATATAACACAAATCCTCTCGGTTCCGAAAAAAGACCAAACATCGGCGAGAGTAACGCGACGGAAACCTTTATTAACTCTTCTATATACGCATGCGCCCACACTCGCACAAACTTTTTGCGTTAACTCTCGCCCAACTTCGTATATATCATTATATTGACGCGAGGAGGCTCGGCTGTTCACGTACATATACACGATAAAATTCGGTTCTGTGTGTATACTCGTATATCAGCGTGGAAGATAGAAAAAGAGCTCGAGCCTCTCTCTCAATGTAGACCAAGTGATTTTTTTCCCAATGCGTGCGTATACCCAGTATTGTATATATATAATTATTCTATCTGCCTGTAAATTTTTCATATTTTTCCTTTCTTTGACTCATACTTACCATATCATGCACTCACTGTACATATATATAGATTAATCATTCGCATTTTAGTAGCTGTAGTAAAGAGTAATATTTTAATATTTGAATCTTTCTTCAACTAATGCCTGTCTGCCAAACTTATTTTTCAGTAGAACCTTAATTATATTTAAGTATATAGCTATAAGTATTACTAGCAATAACATAAATAATAATAATAGTAATAATGTATAACTATACTAATTTCCTATTAAACTGTATTGTAAATGTGTATATATATATAATATGATTTATCTTATTTTAATCTTTTTATAATTTTATATTCTTTTCCTGGATATGATAGTTTTATGGGAATTGCTACTTTCCTGATAAAAAATAGTTGTGGAACTTACTGTACAGAGATACATACATCCGTTTCGAAAGAATTTTGCTACAACAAATCGCATCACGATAAGATTTGCTGTTTATCCGAACGTATTCACAATAAAAGAAAAAAACGAGATTCAGATAAGAAACTTTTTTCATAGAACCGCAAGTACAGCAACATTCAAACTCACAACTCTGTACGTCAACTTCCACAACTACTATAATCTACCATTCCCATAAAACTATCACCGTACTGTTCTCACATTCCAACACCATCCTCCCAACCTTCCTTACCCTACAATTTAGCGTATATATCAACAAATCCTAAACGACGAAGCTGTATCTCGACAGGTGTTACGACAAGCGGTTCTACTTTCCTGACCCAACGTACTCGGTCTGGTGTAGCAGCAACAGCGACGCACTGCGTGGCCCCGACGGCACGCGTTTCGTGATCACCTGCTGCGACGGCGCCGACTACTGCAATCGCGACGTCAAGGCGCCTTTGCCTGCGACGATATCCGCCGCGCAGTCGTCTTATCGATCGAATCATCACCTCGAAGGAGGTAACGCCGGTGATCATGATGATGATGATGCACATTGATATGGGGATATATATATGCATATAGTATATGGATGATGATCATGCTGGGAATTATTTCATATGGGATTCGTGCATTTTGGATCATTCGTATATGTGTATATGGAGTTCGGTGCTGTGAAGGTTATTGATTGAAGTTAAATATTATATATAGATTTATATTAGCAGAGAGAATGTAGTATTTAAAAGAGATGTTAGCTAATTTGTACTGTATTTGTCTGCAATGACTGACTTTTTATGAAACATAATATTTATATGCAATTTCGGATTACGGAATATTTAAGTAGTTACGAAAGACTATTGATGAATAACTACTTAAAATAAACTGCTCTCTCTCTGCTGTACCTTTCCGCTATACTAATGGCGAGATAATCAAGTATATGAGAGACATCTCAAGCGTGTCTCCCATACAAAAATGACCTTCGCTGCGGCGAATTTCCGCGCGTACGCGTTTGCTCGTTCGTGAACTACGCGGGTGCGCGAGACGTCCATGTTTGTACGTTAATGAGGATGCGGAAGACAATGGGGGCGGCTCAATTTTCACCACGCGACAGAAAGAGACAGAGAGAGAAAGAGAGAAAGAGAGGAAGGGGGAGAAAGAAGGCGAAGCTTTTGTGGATCGTCTCCTCCGACTCGCCTCTCCTCATTGTCTCTCTCACTCTCTCTCGCTCCCTCACGCAACGTGTTTTGTCCGTAGCATAGCAGCAGTAGCAGCAGCAGTCACGGTGTGCTCTTTGTCCTCATTCATGCGCCCTTTTTTCCGCCTTCGCTCATATCGTCGCGCGCGCGCCCGTCGTCTCGCCGAGAAAGAGAGAACGAACGCATTACAATGACAAAGAGTGAGTGAGAGAGAGAGAGAGAAGGAAGGAATAATCCGTGCTAGGAGCTACTCGCGAAGGAGATTTTATCGAGCGCGGAACCAATAAAAATGGGATCCGCGAGGTTTACGATTTTCGATCCTGTATACGCGCGAGTGCCTGTTTTAAATATAGAGGGGAAGAGAGAGAGAGAGAGAGAGAGAGAGAGAGAGAGAGAGAGAGAGAGAGAGCACAGGCTTGATAAAGCAATATCAATAAAATTCCCGTAAAAATAAGAACGCAGGTATATGTACATATATATGTATGTATCACCGGCTGCTGGCTTGGTATAATCTCGGCTGCGAGCGAATTGGTTTTTAAACGAATACGCACATATATATACGCCGCGCGAGAGCTGAGATTGGAGCTGATAAAAAGTGGGCCAGACGTATATTAACCCGCGTGTGTTACGGAAATATTAAATAATACCTCCTTTGATTTTACCGTAAAGTCAGTTTATGAAGCGTGTTTTATACGTGAACTCGCGTGACGCACTTTCACTCCATCGCATTTTACACACACATGCGTGCGTAAGAAGAGAGAAAAAGAGACGCGCAAAAGTTTCTCGTATACGTATTATAACTTTCGAAATCCACGATATTTGGTGCGCTAAAAGTCCAAACGATCATGACCGCACGTGTATAAATCTACTGTTTATAAAATGCTGGCCATCAATGCCAAAACTCTGATATATTTTCCTTCTTCCCTTCTTCTTCTTCTTCTTCGTCGGAATCGCACGCCAGTCGTTGGCACGTTGCATAAGCGCCGATATTTCGTGTGTTTACGCACGCTCGGAAGCAGTTCTCTGCCAGTATATATTTATGTGTATGTGAGCGCATATATGTATGCGGTTGCCCTCGACAATGGCACACTGGCACCGCGAGGAGGCGCGCGTTTAGCAGAGGGAAAAAAGTTCGCTGGCCTTGAGGCATTTGATGTTTGCTAATACGAAGACTAAGAAGATTCGAGTAGCGTAAAAGGATGGTTTTCGAGGGAAAAAAAAAGTTTGGTACATCGTTCGTATATGTATATTGATTTGTTTGATATTTTGATATAATTTGTGTTGTTGCATTGATAAATAACGGAAATATCGAATCCTTTTTTTTATACATGAAATTTTACACAATGTATTATTTTTTAACTACAATAAAATCAACAGCTCTTATATATGCAATATAAATGATTTTATACACAGCATAAACACGTGATTTTTTTTTAAATTTCGCTACCCCACGAATAAAATACAAAATTCCATATTGCGTCGAAAAGACAAACAGTCCAGCGACCAGTTCGCAACAAACTCCATAGCCACGGCGTATAACCACAGTCAAGCCAATATTTACCTGTCGAGCCGCAAAAATATTTCCCTACGCTCTAAACTTTCGGCTCCACTCCCATATATACTTACACATACACACGCGCCTCATCATAACCCCCTCAGGTCGATAAACATACGCCGTGCGTACATATATATACTTCTATACACTCCCACGCGTATATGGTCAGTGACGCACGCACGTAGGCACGCACGCTACTCTTCGGCCCTTTAATCGTACTGGCGAATTTCTTCCAAGAACGATCGTCACCATCACCACTGTTGTACGTGATGTTTACCTGTATACTCGTGTTACTCTTACACGCGTTCTCGTCTCTTTTTAAACGTATAAGCGAGTGGTTGTTTAATCTGCAATTTGTATTAACGGTTTTCAAACACGAAACTCGATACGCTCGCGATAAACTGCTTTTTTTTCTGTGCTGCTTGCGACCTGTGTATGTATGTATATGTGTATGTGCTGTAAAAAGTTTTATTCGCGATAAGGAGATGGAGAAGGAAGTTTACGCTCGATGCGGAGGTGGTGGAGGAAGAGGAGAGTTGCGAGTTTTGATGGGTCGAGACGTGTACGGTTATGTGCTTCTATACTAGCAGAGGTTTATGGGTAGGATATATATATATATATATATATATATATACACACGTATGGGTAAGGTAATAAAGAATGAAGCTGAAAAATAGAGTCATTAATAGCGAATCGGCGAAGCTTAAGTAAGTGAAAAATGGAAATATTAGATAGTAAAGATTTTTAAGCGTATACGGTTAATGTTCCGCGACGTTAATAAAAATCGACTTTCTCTTGGTAAATAGGATATTTCTACGTAATACGAGTGAAAAATCTGTAAAATTTTACTACCAAATAAACGCACGTAGTCGTTAAAGTTCTCTTGCAGACCTCAGCATTAGTAAAAACCATCCGCGATTTCATCATACACCACTCGGTTTGAATCTCAAACTCCATTAATCGATCTTCCTCTAAAGACAAAAAAAAATATAATGCCGTCACGCAACTCTGCGTTAAAACAACGTGCTTTTCGCGCCAAGTTCAACTGTACGAGGAAATCCTCTCCTACTATATACACACACGCACGCAAACATATATTCTTATCTTGCATGTTTCCGAGCATCATCACATACGCGGTAGTGAAAAAATTAACGCCGGGTGCAATTCTTGTCCGGTCATACTTTCTGCGCGTGCGCCTATGTTTTTTTTTTATTTCTTATAAATACACGCACGAGTGGCTCCGCACATTTGCTGTTGCCGTGCTTTTTTCGAATCTACGTGGGCAAGTTCAAGGTCGCCGAGTTTGTGTATATACGTGAGAGATTGAAATAGAAATGAACGAGATGTTGATCCGTAAGACGCAGAGTTTACAGGCCGCGTTGACCCTTTGATCTATTATAATTGCGGGAATCGTTAAGCGATATGATAATGTTTTTCGATCTTATATCACTAGTAATTAGTAAACGAGGTAAAGTTTTATGTCACGTGATTGCGCTGATGCATGGAGAAGTAAATAGAAAAATCGTTGACATTTGTTTCGCTGATCGGGCGATTATTCTACACGCGCGTCGTGTTAATCGTTTTCGAAACCGTATGTATACATAATACTTGCGGCGCGTGCGTAATGCTCGGCTAATCTTCTCTGAAATCGAATTTTCCAATCTATAATTCTAAACATTTTCTTCACGCAGCTATTCCTCTCGTAAATTTAAAGCAAACATAAACGATTCAAGCTCCGAAAGCTCCTTACTTTTTTTGTTTGCCTTGAACCATCTAACCGCAGAAAAAAATGTCTAAAAATATAGCAACTCAACGTCGTTCATCAACCGTAACGAATGTACAAAAGAATTTGCAAATCTCATTCGCTGTGACAGAACTTGCATATCACTTACACTTGTTATCTTATCGCCCGCGTGTGTATATAGCCTTGCGCATGCCTTTTCTATACTACTCGGGTCAAGGTGCCCAAGACCTCGCGGTCACTCATCTCGAGTATATAGGGTTTCTTTCTTTTTTTTATTCTTCTTGGATGTTGAGGGTCGAGAAAGGACTCCGCTTGGAGTAATAACATTCGGACGGCGCGGTGAGAGAAAGGGGATGGAACGAGGGTTCGCACGTGCGTTGTGGTTTGATGGAAAAAACGTAGAGGGTTGCGGAGGTGAAGAGGAAAAACAGGCACGGATGGAAAGATGGTTTCGCGGGATGAAAAAGTGTAATTAGCGGGAATTCTTATCGTTTTTATTAGTTTTATGAGAAAAGGAAAAAGTTGTATTGCAAATAATTACGCGCTTTTTTCTTCGATAGATAAAAATTAATTAGTGTAATTGTATATTAAACGTAAAATATTTTGTAATGATTTGAAAACGCTTTGAAAAAAGTATTTATCGAAATAATAAGAGGAAAGTTTAGACGTTCATTGTCTATAACTAACAGTAAAGTCAATACAAAATTTAGAATAGCTATACGAAAACACAACAAACACACATCCGTAATTTCACTCATTATAAAACAATGCCAAGTTCAGCATTAATTACTGGTAGAAATAGAACGACATACCGAAATCGCCTTAAAACGTTCTTATCACTTGTATTGAGCATAACAGCATGTCTTCGGTAGAAATTATTCTCTTAAATCGCCGAAAACCTTACAAAAGTATACTTTCTTCAACAACGCACCAGGTATATAAATTGTGTAATTTTATAGTCAACCGCGCACTTCAAACATCGAAATTAGATTACGCAGCAATGTCACCTCTAAATCAGAAACTGAAACGAAGTTATAAGTCGCGTGTGCACAGATGACGAACCCGACAAATTTATAAATCCTAATTTACAACCACTCGATCGATGATGCATCACGTAGTACAACTCACATAATATATATCGTGAGTGAGTCACACTCGCACCACCTTTAACCTGTTACACCTTCTCCCACGTCTAGTTTTCCCATTCGCTCGCTCACACGCGCACGTATTGCTTAAATCATGCCTAAAACGGTGTGAGCGTATGCACCACGCGTATGGTAATAACCTCTACGCGTCAACTTTTTCCATCGATATACGCGTGCGCGCGTTACCTAATTAAACGTCGAAAAAAAAAAAAGAATTCGCGCATGCGCGAAATTAATAACCACCGGCCGTATACGTAAGAAGAAGAAGAAGAAGAAGAAAAACGAGCGACGTGTATTACGCTCCTTAATGCGTCTGACGTCAGGTGGACGAGAAAGATAGCAACAGCGGCGGGCGTCGACGCGGCGTATAAAAAAGAGATGATTGATCGAGCTGGGAATCTGCCTTTGGCGATCGATTACCCCCGGGCTGTGTACATCCTTTCGGAGGAGAAAAGAAGAAGGAGAGAAAGAAGGAGGCAAGCGATTTATTATCCTTCGATATATCCTATGGTATATATAGAGAAGCGAGAGTCGCGATTTCGACGAAATTCGATGGACGTGGGCTGACTGTAAAGTAGAAGATGTCGTGTACAAACAAAAGTAAAATGAATGGCGGTGATACACGTGTGCGTATTTTATTGGGTTCGTAGGGGAAATCTGGAGGAAAAAATTCTATCGGGCAGATAAAATACGTGTAATGAAGATGAATTCTTTGTTAATTAATGTGTTGGACAAGTGGGTTCTTTTTCTTTTTTTTTTTTTTTTTTTAATGGACCGACAGTTTTGAATAAATTCTTGATATAAAAACAATTTTATGTTAATGAGGTTTGTTCTTCTGAATTTTAAAATAAATTATGATTTCTCGTAACAATAAACTACCAACGGTTGCATTCAAACAATCAATTTAAATGATGATAATGTCGATTGCCAAATATTGACAAACTTGTTTGACTCAAGTGCTCATCAATTATTCAATGAATTCTCAACTAAAATTAACGTTGAATTTAACATTTTTAACTATAATGATGATTCTAAATTAAAAAAAAAATTAAAAAATATATTAAAAAGTATTCCACGTTTGGCACACTTTTAACCTTGCCAATAGCCCAAATTTTCCTTGAAAAGCCTCAAAAGCTCATCACAGCTTACTATAACGCTCCACCGGAATTCCTGAAGCAGGTAATACATACCTCCCTGATCGGATATGTAACGCGATACCAAAAAGCCTCTTTCGCCACGTGTACAAGGTAATAATACGCGATTCCCTCTCTCTCTCTCATTCACTTAATAAGGTTTCCCGTAAACCTGCGCAACCTCGGAAGGGTCTCGTCATTATTATCGATGACTTAGACCCCCATCGTGTCGTGTCGTCGATATAGTCATTCGTGTACATCTCGTCATCTATGTGAATGTTCGTCATGTGGTTTCTCATCATGTTGCACACTGAGGGAGATGCATTGCTATGACTTGGATATGACATTTTTTTACAGGATACGCGTGTGTATCATCTTGGCGAACGTGCATTGAATGTTACGCTGAGAATTTCAAAGCATCGTCGATTCATATGGTGTTTAGACGCATATATATATATATATATATATTGTTTAATTTTAAGAGCGATATGTTATGTTTTGGGGATACATTTTTTATGATTGTACCACATGCGTTTTACCGGACATCATTCATTTTAGTGTGATACATCTTTTTTTTTATTGTCGTTGAATAACCAATTATTAACAGCATCCATTGCGTGATGTGTGATACTATTTTGCTCAAGACGTCTCTAATGCTTCGATTCGTAGTTAAGGTAAGAAGTCATCGCTGGGAATCATCATCAACGAAGAACATTATAACGAAGATTCATCATATGCCAGTGTGAATTTATTTACAATTATCTGTATATTACGGGTTTCGCAGGGTTTGCGATGCCTTAGCTTCAGTTTGTCAGCTTGGATAAAAGAATATTTAAAACACAATAAAAGAAGGATTCATTGACTCCAATCATATATAAAACAACGACAAACAATTTGTTTACATCATGTGAACCCTCAAAAACAACCTGTTCTCTCCTGACGAATCCTCATGTACCTCACGAACATATTCCCATGTCCTTCGCTAATCCTTCCACTATGCATAGACTTATCCCACACAGCAGTGTACCACCACCAGCGCGCAATCCTCGCCTGGGAAACTCAGCCTCAAGCTTTTTCTCGTACCTGCTTGCTTGGCCGCCTGCCTCGCTGGAATGCACCTGCTTTGCCTGCTTGCTTGCTTGCTTGCCTGCCTGCCGGCGCATTATTATACCTCCTTCTCCTCCTCCTCCTTCTACCTCTGTCCGTGTGTACATTCGTATACATATAGTACACCGAGTCTCCTTTTTGCTGCCGCCGCCTGGCTGAATGGACTTTTGTGGTTTGCTCGCTGTGCATGATCCTTGCTCGTTCTCTGTGTAAGTTTCTTCTCTCCCTCTCTCTCTCTCTCTCTCTCTATCCGCTTTCTACACTTGCCGATCCTTCGTCTCTCGGTCTTTTACCATGGGTGGTTTAATGGTAGCGCTGATTACGGTGCGGCCCGTTGATGGCTGAGTCTTTTTGCTGCTAGCGGGGGTGGGGAGAGGATTTGCCGGATCTTGGTGGTGGGAAAATTTGTTTTCCAAAATTTATGATGTTGACGGAAACAACTTTAATAGCGTTCATCATTTTGTAATATTTTTTCAATGTTTATGAAAGAACTGTAGTTATCATTAAAATTCATTAGATAGATATTTTTAAAAACTATAGTTTACTTGACTTAATTATAAATCATAATCGTGACCGATCTGGCATTTCTACCCCTATCAGCAAAAGGCACCAACTATATCTATCACCGTGACCATGCGCAAAAATCAACCGCAACCCAAACCACTCACTGCTTTCAAAACAACCCCGCGTATCGGTGCTCTAATTTACTCCCCCACAGTAAATCAGAGTAATCCGATCTTCACCACTCACCCTTAAAACCATACCACTAACAAATAAATCGTTATTTTTCACGATAACAGCATCCGGAAGCGGCAGAGCGACATGGGAGACATGGAAGATGGCACTGACGATAGCTCTACCAATATGCGCGATCTGTATAGCGGTGATGATCGTTTACAACATTCATATGACAAGGAGACGACCGGCGGGAAGACACTTCCCTGATGACTCGCTCGAGGCGCCGGATAGACCGATCCTTGGTGGGGTTACCATAAGGGATATGCTGGAGATGACGACCAGTGGTAGTGGTTCCGGTGAGTATACAATTCAAGGGTTGCGTGGGAGGGTAAAGGGATAGAAGATGGAGATGTATTTTTCTGTAATTTGTGTAAAGATTTTTCTAAATTTGCATTCTTCCAAAGTTTAAAGCTACGTTGATGTATTGATGCAATAATATAGTATTGAACTTGACAATTAAATTAAACCGATGTAACGTTTGGTAACAGAAATTTAGTTCAATATCGATAAAAATCAACTGAACATTTACATATATTTGATTATTGCAGAGATTTCATAACTGTACATATATTTAATCAATTTAAATCTATTCCAAACCAATTAGTATTTAAAAATACAAAACGTTTGTACCTATAATTTTAAATTTCAATTACAATGAGCATTAGAATTTTAGAGAGCGAATAAATAATTCATATACCAGAACAAAGTTTAAAAAAAAAAACTCAAATTTCTTACTAGTCCATCTTGAAGTAAAATCAGTAAAATCACTCAGCTAACGTCACATTTAACGTATGTACAAAAATTACCATCTAGAATAAGGAAAGACACTAATTAAAACTAAATCCAACCGCTCACCCATCATAAACTCGCTGAAAATTGCGCAAAAAATTTTTATTTCTCTCCTACTTACTCGCGTGCATGCACACATTCTCGCTAAAAAAAAACGAAGTTCAACGTGCAAAATACTCAGCTTTTTGCTCTAGCAAATAAACAGCGCTCGATACGAGCCCACGTCATGTATTGCAATTAGACCTCACGGGGCGTGTAAAAAGTTTTGTTTTTCTGCGAATATGTATATAAATATCGCGCGAGTTTGTCGTCGTCGTCGTCGTCACATATGGCGTCGACGCGTGCGCACGCGTGCATGAAATTAACATCGCGTTAATTGAAAATAACGCGTGTGCGGGCCTATGCTTATATGTTTCCGGGAATTCGAGCAATTTTTGCATGCTTAGTCGTTGGGGGGTATACGCCTACTTTGCTATTAGAATTTCGGATTAGCGGAAATTTGAATTCGGGGGTCAGTGCGAACTACGCAGTTGATTTGATGGTTTCGGAAATGATATGATTATAGGTTTCGTTAAAAAACAATCGATGATTCATAATTTAATAATTAATGTATAGAACGTTTTATTTTGAAGGGTTTAAAAAACGTATACAAAGAATCGAAGCTTTATAAGCTTTATTTATAACTCTCAAACTACTGTTGTACGTCGTTAAATAAATGTTTTGCTGAATTACCTCTTTTTACTGAACCCTATCATTCCAATAAAAAAAAAACCGTAGTCCTTTCGCACCTTTTGCCTGCGTCGGGTATTATACGATCCTGTGCAAAAAATGATTTATCGCCTCGCATTAGCGGAATGAAAACATCAATCTTTTTTTTTCGGAATCAGCTACGAAGTTTATGGCCCGAAGATAAATGTCGCTTCTGAACAGTGAGCTCTGTGTTTTTACTGTGAAAAAAGTTCGATCGAAGAATCAGTGGAGATTAACAAAAACACATGCTAATTCGATTTTTAAATTTATATGCTCTTTTAATTTGCATTATTGATGTTTTTTCAAATTGCTGTTATTATTATGTATATATATATTCTATATTGTTTTCGTATCAGCAAAAAAAATGTTATTTTGCGAGTTATAACTATTATTTTCCATCTCAGAAAAAGTTTATTCCTACAAATCTGTAATTATAAAAAATTAAAAAATCGTTACTATTTTCGAAAAAGTATTCAGTCATTCATCAATTCAATTTTCAATCACCATCATCCTAATTTTTTGTATAAATTTGAAATATCTTTCCGTATATCGACCATTTTACTAATCTTATCTCCATTGCAGTCGGTCTACCACTGTTGGTCCAGCGTAGTATCGCCCGGCAAATCCAGCTGGTCGAAACCATCGGCAAGGGCCGCTTTGGTGAGGTATGGCGAGGCCGTTGGCGTGGTGAGAACGTCGCTGTTAAGATCTTCAGCTCACGTGAAGAGCGATCCTGGTTCAGAGAAGCCGAGATCTATCAGACTGTCATGCTGCGGCATGATAACATACTTGGTTTCATTGCTGCTGATAATAAAGGTGGGTCTTTGTATTTGAGTAATGGCTTGAAATGGATGAGGTTTAAAATAATTATCGATTTTATCGTGATGAAATTATTATCGTACGGAATGTCTAAGCATATAGATTTTTTTAGTCATAAAATGTAAAAGGCTAAGGTAATTTTGAAATCCGTAAGTTGAACCAAAAATTAACCATTAATTTTTTCCAACGTTTAATATACATATTTTGGTTCACAAAAAGTTAAGGAAGTAATTGAAAATATTTGATCATAACAAAACAATTTGTATATAAATACTGTTGATCCACGTGACTGTCATAACTGAATAATTACACTCAATTATTAAGTGATTTGAAAGATCAAAAGATATTAATCTTGTATAATCTGCCAACTGCCACTTTAATTAAACTAGAAAAATCTGGTTCAAACCAGCCAGGCAGTTATAAAAAGAATTTCGAAAATCCTAATTACAGGTATTATTCCGCTGTTTAATCATCGAGATACAAAATTACCCATATCATTTTAATTCAACACTTAATATTTAAAACACTATTTAACAACTACTTTTAATCTCTCCAACATAACATTTACCCACCTTACGACGGAAAATTCCTAAATATCGATTTCTCCGCCCATAGACAACGGCACGTGGACGCAGCTTTGGTTGATCACGGACTACCACGAGAAGGGCTCGTTATTCGACTACCTTAATCGCTCGACGGTCGACACCAATGGCATGATCCGTATGGCTTTGTCCATCGCTACTGGTTTGGCCCATCTACACATGGAGATCGTCGGTACACAGGGTAAACCTGCGATCGCTCATCGTGACCTCAAGTCTAAGAACATCCTCGTCAAGACGAACGGCACCTGTGCCATCGGTGATTTAGGCCTGGCCGTGAGACACGATGTCATCACGGATACAGTCGACATTCAGCTGAATAATCGGGTTGGCACGAAGCGATACATGGCGCCTGAGGTGAGCAAGTGTAATGTGTGGAGGGATTTTCCCTTTTAGGGCAATTCAGGACCGACTTTTGCTAAACTTCATCAATATTGAAAAAAAATTATGATAATACAATATTATTTATGATGGAAACTCTTCAATAGACTACATATACTACTAAAAGAATAGTAAAAAGTAAGCTTCAAAAGAATGTCAGAAGTAATACGACTTACACGGTACGATTATGAATAGATATATGTACATGTATACGAAACTGACTTTTTGAATGCATGACGCCATTTTGTACGAAACCTATAGCAAATTTGCATGTGTA
>JAYJLV010000011.1:15086082-15103491 GCA_036873485.1 Torymus texanus
TAATATACCTATATATATCGACTTTTTGAATGCCGCATTCAAAAAGTCAGTTGATTGCATTTATTACATGGAAGTAGGTAGGAACTATAGGAAGTTGCGCATTCAAAAAGCCAGTTTTAGCTACTTGTATATATACATATAACAATGAAGATTTTCTATTTTTCCATATCTTTTTAATCAATCTCGTTGCCATATTAAAAGTACAAAAATATGACACCATGATAGACTCAACATTAATGTTCCCGTGTGAAAAGTGCAAACTTTACAGAGGAATATTTATCTGACCAGTAAAATATATACATAAAATATTCCAAATTAATAAGTGTACACAATTTAAAAAGAACTTTGAAAAATTTTATTTTCTGGAGAACGTCCTTAAAGAATTCTAATTGTTTGATTGTATCCATTCAGAAAAAAATATAATGACGGTATTGGTAAAATGGATTCATGTGTCAAAATATAAGTGTTTGATATCATGAGTTATTTTGAGTAATTCTGGAATATACTCGATTATGAACATAATGATTGAGCAATTATTTAAATTAAAAGCATAAATGACTGGTGGAACTTCAATAATACTACACGGTGAAGTGCTTTTAAGTAAACTTTCCTGACCTCGTTCCCAGCTATTTTCAGTTGACAAATGAAGTTATTGGAGTAACGAAAGCTGTATAGATATAGTATTTCATGTACATACTTCAATTTAATTGAACGTTTCCTTAATCAGAGCAAATTTTAAAACAATCACTTAAATTGCTATAGATCATTGTTTGATAATAGTTGTTTCGAATAGAAATATTCTAGAAGTGTTACAATGCATTATATAAATTTATGTTAATAACAAAATTATATTATTATAATAATAATAATGTTATAATAGTAATTCAAGTTATATCGCTCCATTTATAACCCAATTTCCCAATCCACGTCTTAACTTTCACAACCCCATTTTGTCTCATCAACGACGCAAGCATTCACCTACCGCCATCAACCTTCCTCTTCTTCATCCCTTTTGACTCGTTAAATTCTCGCCACTTACTTTCGCCTCCCCCCTAAAGTCTTCTGCTTGTTTAACGAGCGCCACGTGATATTCGCAGGTGCTGGAGGAGACGATAAACATGAACCACTTCGACTCGTTTAAGCGAGCGGACGTTTACGCCCTTGGGCTGATCCTCTGGGAGATCGCGATGCGCTGCAATGTAGGCGGCATCCACGACGACTACCAGCTGCCCTTCTACGACCTCGTGCCTTCCGACCCCACGATCGAGGAGATGCGGAAGGTCGTTTGCACAGATAGACAGAGGCCGTCGATACCCAATCGATGGATGTCCATTGATGTGAGTTCGTTATAGTTATGTTCGTTAGATGCGATTGTTATAAAAAAGAAAGAAAGATAAAAAAAGACTAAGAAAGTCTGAGGCTCTATTGTTAATATTCAATCATTTCAATTCTATACATTTTTTGCTAAAAACGATTGTCCCGCCCTTTGTACATTTAAAAATTATTATTAGAATTTTTCTTGAACTATTTTATTACTATCTTTTATAGGATTTTCATGTTCGAAAGATTACGTCGATACTCATATCCCCTGAAAGACATTTTTTTTATTTCATTTTGATAATACGATTACCTTCGAGAAAGGTAAGACTAGCACTAAAATTTATGTTTGATCCCCGTAAGGTGTCAAAAGTTATAAACGTAGTCGGGGTAGTAAATACTTTGAAAGCGTAGAAAAACAGAACATTTTAATTTTTTTAAGGCAGTTGAAATTATAATTTATATGAGATAAATTACTTTCTGGTCAAAAATATTTTGGTTTTATGCAATAAAATAAAATTATATATTTTGTATTTCTATAACGCATTTAACCACTCCATTTTGATTTTCAACTTTTGCCATTGTATGGAAAGATAACACAGCTTTTATGTCTAACAGAAAAAAGAATAGCAAAAAAATTTAAGAACATATATACATAGTATTTTGAATAACACAATGACAAATACACAGAAAACAATCCTTTAGTAGTGTATGACGTAATGTAAATAACAATTCATTTTACAAAATAAACAAATTCTTTTTTAACAATTTATTATGTTATATGACAGGCCCTCCACGTGATGTCGAAAGTCATGAAGGAGTGTTGGTACCACAATGCCGCAGCTCGGCTGACGGCTCTCAGGATCAAGAAATCCCTCGCCAACTACAACGCCATGGAGGACTTGAAGTAAAGCGGACGAAGGAATCATTGTTGAGACATAACTCAAGCAGAAAAAAGCTATGTCCCGGCACATGCCTCTCGGCCCAAACAGTGCGAATGTACCTTCGCAAGACGCTGGGAGGCAAGGGATGAAGGCATAAGGGCTCGAAACACATAGCGAAGACTGATAACCGAAGCAACGACGTTCCTTTCCATTCATCGAGAAGAAGATGACAGAATACACCGACATCTTTGCGAATGTATTGCGATTAATTATTTGAACGAGCTCGACACTTTTTATTAATTATAGGGATTGTGCTAGCTTTCTTATCGTATATTTGTGATGAATGAAGTTGATTAGCTTTACTTG
This sequence comes from Torymus texanus, assembly GCA_036873485.1. NCBI lineage: Eukaryota > Metazoa > Arthropoda > Insecta > Hymenoptera > Torymidae > Torymus > Torymus texanus. The sequence goes on from JAYJLV010000011.1 coordinate 15,088,650, forward strand.
GATAAATAATCGTGCCTGTTTGATTATCGTTGTCGAAATATATATTTTTAAAAAGTGGGAAGGAAAATTGAGGGTAGCTATATTAGGCTGTAAGAAAATCCAAGAGCATTTGTCTCTTAAGAAGAAATGACTAAAGAAAAAGCTTTAATGACAAACCTATTAAATATATCTGTGAGAAAAGAAATTGTTTGACAAAAGAAAAATCTTAGTTTTCTACGATAATTATTTTAATATTTTTCTTAAGATAAGTTTGTATACGATAAAATCGAAATTTTTTAAAATGAATATATATGTATAGTTATATATCTTTATAAAATAATTATTAAAACTTTGCTTTCTAGCAAAAAGTATTTTAAGTCTATAAGTAATAAAAAGTGTCAGCTTTTCAATCATTAACATCCTAGAAGGATACCGGTACAATAAACGCTTGTAAAATGACGAAAATTCATTCGTTGAACTACCGCAAGGTGCGTGTACCGATGAAAATATCCCGTATGACTCGAACCTAGGAGCAGAGAGCGCCATCGCAAGCGTAGTCTTTTTTAAAATAGTCTTTGTTGAGCGAACTTTTACTTGTTGTTTTTTTTATACGAACGTTTACATGAAAACTAATACCGTTGATACAAGAAACCTAAAGTCTGAAAAAAGAGCGAGATGATGATCCGCCCCGTACGAGTTTGAGTTGTACCGCATGATTGCGTTGTTAAGGCCTCTTTCGCGTTTCGAGGAAGAAGAGTAAGCTTTGCTACGTATAACAGTCGTAAACGTAGATACTGGACATACCTTTTGCATGTTCGAATAAGAGCGTTCGTTTGTTTAGACTGTAGACATTGCTCCGAACGAAGTTCTTGACACGGAATTTATATTATTTTTTATCCTCGATCACGGTGACGTATATACTCGCAAAAAGACGGGTGTAACTTTCTCCGTTCGAGAGTGATTCCTTATAATTCGTTCGAAGGCTGAAATTGACAGGTGCTAAGGAGTGAGCGATTGGAAAGAAAAACCGTACGTTTTCTTTTTTCAACTGTCAACGTATAAAAAAGGCTGCGGAGTTCTAATATTTAACAAAGTAATTTACGATAACTATGATAAACGAGGAAAACGATTGAAATTATAAACGATAATGCGCGTGTGGGTGTATAGAATTTTCCCCGAATACATAATGTATTTTTGTATTCCTTTTTTTTTAATCGACTCTTCCGTTTTAAGAACATAAAAAGGTGTAGCGCTCGAAAAAAGGTGGAAAAAAAGAAACTTTGATACCCGACGTCTCAGGGCCCAGCTGAGTTTTTGCAATATCCTCGAATGACATATTCTCGCGGATTGCAATTCAACTCAAAGACTGAACAGTATAATGTTACGTATAATTAAGTACGTAAATGATTATAAAAAGAGTAGTTTAAAGAACAATCGTTAAGAAAGATGATTTTTTTAATATAAAAACTAGTTTTTCTAATTTTTTTTAATTTTTTTTTATATAATTATTCTATGAATATCCAATATTTTATAGAGGTTACTCATGAAATACGTTTTTGCACTTTTCAAGACAAAATCTTTTTTAAAATGTATATTCGAAGATAATATATAAAAATTATACATATTTAATTAAAATTAAAATTAAATAAACACTTCAAGGTGCAAAAACAAAACTGAATATACTAAAATTAGTTTCAAAAGTAATCTATATACGAATAAGGATTACGTTTAAACGTTTGTTCTTCAGATTTCATACATTCCTATTAAATACGTAGGTTAATTTTAAATACGTAATAATTAACAAGTGAATAATTTATCGCAGTCAACTTGTAGTAAGGTCTAAGAAATAGTTAATTATAGAATTAATCCGCGATACTCCCTTTTTAGGAACAACAAAAATTTTATACGAATAGTTTCAGCATAAACATATAGAGACAAACACGCAGTTCTAGATTTTATACACTCAAACGTGATTTCCGTTAGTATCCACAAGACTTTCCAAAAAAATTTGCGCTAGGCCAAGGCCGTGCGAATTTTTCAACACACTTCTAGTACAATTTTGTGCCAATACCCGAACAGAAAGTTAACTAAAGCGGGAGACCAGATAAAAGAAACAAATTTACACTACATATCCCCTGCAACGGACATATTTTTGTTTTTCTTTTTAAGCGCCGCGTGTAAAAGAAAAAAAATACAAATCTCATTTTTTATCGAAAAAAAATTCAGCTGGGCCCTTGCCATCTCGGAATCTGTTAAAAAACTACAAGCAGAATCCGATCCAAGAAATAACAATGCGAATGATAATATATTAGAAAAATGCCGAACTGCCAAGCGAAATTGTGACAATTCGTGAAAATCTGCTGTCTCTCCTGTACTGCCTCTTTTTTTTGCTGCGCCGTTTTACTAAGCCCGATTTGTACAAAGTATCATATAGAGCGTTGCGTAATTTTAAGAGCTCATACAAAGGTTGTTTCGCAGGGAATTCGGAAACAAAAGTATTGTAATTTCTTTTTTGTTTTTCTTTTTTGTTTCTTTTTTTTAAGGAATCTATCGAATTTACAATGTATAACGCTGTAATAGTCTCCAGTGACAATGCCACACTTAATCTTCCTGTAATAACACTTTTCATATCTGTTATTAATCAATTACGGTGGAAATTAATTGATATTTCATTCACGTGAAACATATAACGAGCCTGCGATAATCTTGAGAGCAAGTGTACATAGTATATATACGAAAAATATACATATTATACATAAATTTGACGATTATTTATATGCTAATTTACCTGTAGTTATATATACTTCAAGTTGAGAATTACTCGTATACCAGTGATGACTAAGTCGTTTGTTTTCCCCCGTTTATTCAATATACATATTGTTACAGCGAAAAGATTTATGCAACATTCGGTTTTCGTTTTTCTATAAGTTTGTTTACCCTTTCCATGATTCGGGAGGACAATTGGAGAAACTCGGCTCTGATATTTATTAGCTTTATCTACTCTATACTCTTGTAAACACTGCGTGTATGCTGCGTATATGACACGAAAAATCGCTGCCATGAGCAGCAGCCTTCCTTCCGATATCGCGTATACTAATCGTCGTTTGTTTACATTCTCGAAAGTTATAAGAAGCGAGGATCGTTGAATCGTATGTATATGAAGAAGAAGAGCTCTGATATCGAATTCAAGTTGCGTGTAAAAATGACTAATCAGTCTTATCTCTTCTACTCTCACGATGCTCATAAACCCACATGTACAATGTATTTAATATATAAAAGTAACGTTACGAAACTAATATTATTGATGCATAGTTTAAAGATATCGTCATAATTTGATTAATTATAATTATCTCGTAATTTTTTATAAGAAAACCAGATTGTAATATCGATGACCACTAATAGCTTCCGTTACATATTTTGGTCGTCACGTGTAAATAATGGTGTAAATGTTTAAGCGACGATGATTGAGACTAAAAAACAGTGTGCTTGTAGTTTTGTTCCCCTTTTAACAAAGAATAATAGGTGAATGGGTGATGTTTTATAATTCTCTTTCTTTTTCGTGTAAGTATGTTACATAATCAGCATTGCTACTCCACTGTTTAGAATGACAAAAGCTTAGCCTGTATTTTTTTCTATTGATTTTTCCTTATTATTCAAATAAATTATGTAAAAAGTGGAACTTTTCGTAGCACGAAAAAACATCGTACAAAATATACGTCGAGGGATAAGCCTTAAACAATGTTAATATGTATAAGCGGAGTTATCGCGTTCATTTATTTGTAAATTGCCAAAATTGAGCATACATGAGATTTGGAAATTTTTAATACTTCACTAAAAATAGATATTGGAAGTTATTATTTTTCTTATTTTTATTAGCACCTTATTTATGAAATAGTTTTTTTATTAAAATTTAAAATTAAGTATTTTCCAGGAAAGTTTTCAAATCTTGTGAATGATTCGCATGGACCCCGTTACTATTTGCCATAGTGGTCTGAAAAGTAATCTGCTCGAATAAAGAAATTTAACAGTGAGAAAACGTTCTTTTATTTTTTAACAATCCTTCATTTATTATCCTTCAAAAGAATTAGTTATATATGTATAAAAATTTTGTTAAAATTATTCTTATTATTAGGCATAATATATAATGAAGATTTTAATTTTTTACATTTAAAAACGCATTAGTGAAATGATGAATTTCAAATAAATAGATAATATATTAAAGAAATTTGTAAAGTGATATTTTTTAAAAATAAAATTATGATAAATTATTCCACTAACAAACTTGATTGACAAACTTTTTCTACTACTTGTAACGTACTTTTGTAAAAAATTCATAAAAATTGCAGAATTTAAGTTAAATATATAAAATCACTTTTATTTTAATTTTTGAAACCATTTATCACAAAACTTTCATACTTTTACATGAAAATAAAAATGTGAAAATTATTACGTGATTTGTTCATAAAACTTCCACGTTTTTATGCAACAATAAAAATGCGAAAATCGATTTGTGAAAATAGTAATCAAAATAAAAAAATATATGTTTTTATGAGTGAATGTAAAATGAGTATTTGTCTAATAATTTTTTTTGTATATATCCTAACATTGTTTATTTACATAAACGTTCAATTTTCAGCAATCCATATACAATTTTTCAAAAATCTTTTACAAAAATATCTCCTCGTCGACGACTTCTTCTCGAATCATTCGACAACAGCAAGAAAGAAAAACGATCACACAAGAGGAAAGAAGAGAGAAAGCAATAAAGTTGATGATGAGAAACAACAATATCGGGATGTGTGTGATAATGACGAGGCAGTCAAGGGTTCGTACGTACGCGTTTCAATTTATTTATTAAATTACACAGGTTATTGTGCAGTTCGTAACAATAATAATAATAATAGTAATAGTAATAATAATAATAATCTGAATGATAAACATTTCTCTCTAGATATTCCACCGTTGACTTTTCTTCCTTCTATAATATTCGTGTATATATTAATAATAGTTTCGCTCTCTCGTCTCTCGCTCTCTCCTTTATTTCTCACTCTTCAGAGCGACGTATACGCACAGAGAGAGACAACAATAATACATTTTGATGCGTACGATAGATAAAAAAAGTCGAGTGAAAATTCATTTCAACGATGGTGTGTAAGTATATATATATATGTGCATGTGGGCAATGATTAATAACGGTGTCGCGAATAAGTAAATATATATGCGTATAAATATAGAGTAAAATTGTATACGGTCGCGATAAAAGAGAAAGAAACAAAGCGTCGTGTGATAATATACTTTTTTTTTTCTCTTCGGGAAAAAAAAAACAACGGGTGCTGAGGCGAGCGGCGAGGGCGCGAAACATGCGTGCGATAATATATATTATATATGTTTGCGAGTGTGTATCGTAATATGTATGTATGTGTTTATGTGTTTTATATGTGTGATATTGCGAGCGAGAGAGAAAAAAGCATGGATGAGAGAAACTCGACGTCGTGTGATGGAGTTTTTTTTTTTTTTATTTAATAATCGGCTTTTTGCTCGAAGAGGCCTCGGCGGTTGATGGTTCACTGACACACACACACACACTATAGTTGTGATTTTTTTTATACTTTCCATTGATTTTTATTAATAAAATGTCCTTTTTATTATTATATATATTGAAATACAGATATTTCCGCGCGTGAACATATGTGTCTTCGGATGTTGTTTGTCTGGTTACACACGAGGCCGCTTAGATGATCATTGCCTATTATGTTATTTTTTCGTCGGTTCTGCTCACTCTTCCTCGCCCGAAAAAAGTTTTGTCTGAAAGTAATCATCCAAATGTTGTATTTTAAGCTTCTATTATGTTCACTAAAGATTTGAACTACCCTGAATTTTTCACTTAAATTATTTTCTGAAATTAACTACCCCCATACGAAATAAATACAGTACCAACGTTATCAAATTATACCTCATTTTTATTAAAACCGTATTTCCAACCAAAGAGTGAGTTTAATTTATCGAAAAATATAATATCCAAAAATAAGAATGTAAAAATAAAATACGTACTCTTAATGAGGATATAATGAGGGGTGTGGCGTTAGCCCCCAGATCGCTTAGATCTCCTGCCTCGACTCCTGGACGAGGTAGACCTGGGAGCCGGGCACCGTGGACGTGGTGACGAAGCTGCGGTGCTTGGCACGGATGAGGGTGAGGTTGGACTCGGCGGTGTCGGCTCTGTCTTCTGCTGCCTCAAGCTCGCGCTGGAAGCGTCGCACTCGCGTCACGCTCTGCTGGGACATGCCCTCTTGTTCCTGGAGCTGGCGCTTGTAGATGCAGACCTTCTGGGTGGCCTTGTCAAGGGTCTCCTGAAGGAGAGCAATGTTCTTTGAGTCCTCCTCAACCTGGATCATGACTTCCTTGATGTTACGTTCCTTCTTGCGGAGGATCTTCACCGTCTCGGCGTGGCGGCGCTTCTCCTCGTCCAACTCAAGCTCCAGATCGCGGATCTGCAAGGGTAAAAGATATTTGTAAGTGAACAAGTGAAATATATTTAATATAGAAAATGTGGAATTAACAACGTAAATTTGTCGATTATTAAAATTGCTGAAGGTTTTTTTTGCAACTATATGAAGTTAGATAATGGACGATTGGCTTACCCTGGCTTCGAGTTTGCTGATGATGCGCTTGCCACCGACGATGGCGTTGGCCTCGACCTCCTCGAGACGTACGGACAGATTCTTGACCTCGATTTCAAGGCTCTTCTTGATCGCCTCGATCTTAACAATGCGCTCCTGTTCTTCGTGGAGGATCTCAACGGTGTGCTTGAGTTCGTTCTGCACGCGTTGGTAACGCTCGTCGCTGACGCGAAGTTCCTTCGTCACCTCCTCGTAGTCACCCGCGAGGGTAGACAGTTCCTGTTCGAGCTTAGCCCTGGACGAGGCGATGTTGACGTTGATTGTCGTCAGCTCGTTGATGCGGCTCTGAGACTCCTCGTATTGCTGCTCGACTATCCTCTTGGCACGAAGGGCCTACAAAATAGACGCGTGGTTCGTTGTAGTTTTTGGATGTGGTTTTTAGTTGAAATGTAATTTTGCAGTTTTTGTTCGAATCGACAGAAATTTATAAAACTAATAGTACAGAATTATTGAATTGCAGTAATACTGTTTAAATTTCATTATTCATTGTTAAAAGTTGAATAATGCAATTTAATAATGACACCATTTGAAATTTATACCCTATTCACTTATTAACCAGTCGCTCTTTGTTTAAAAAAGCGACAGGTTGTCTATGTTGACCGCAATCTCAGAGTTATTTTCACAACCGTTATTCATCGAACAATAATTGGGGCCTACGATAAATAACGTATACTCACGGATTCGTAGTTGCCGCGGACTTCTTCAAGCTCGGAAGTCAAGGACAGCAGACGGCGCTGGCTGATGCCCAACTGATCGAGCGTTACTTGCAGCTGACGCTGAACCTCATCGTAGTGGGCTTGGAGTTCCTGAGAAAAGAAGCGATGCATCAGTCATGATTAATTGATAGAATATGCATAATTCAACGGAGCTAATTGCAAATGCTCTAAATTTTTATTCGGACGTTAATGTGGTCTGCAGTTATGATGCATTAGTATTGGCAGGAGTACTTGAAAGTTGCGTAAAGTGCTATTTAATTAATTGTATTTTGAAATAATATTTACGTAGTCGAAAAGATATAGTTGAAAATTTAGTTCGTCAATGTGAAAGTAAGGGCGATAATTGTTACAAAATTTCAGAATGCTTGGAAAATTTTTTAAAGATAAAGGGAGTACTTACAGTCAAAGTGAGCGACTGCTTCTTGATGGTCTTCTGGAGATCAATGTTGGTCTTGTTGGCAACATCGAGGGACAGCTCAAGCTCAGTGATCTGGATCTGGAGCTTCTTCTTGACGCGCTGGACTTCGGTCTTCAGCTTGATTTCAGCTTCGACGACGCGGGCATTGAGCTGCTCGATTTCGATGCTGGTCTGCTTGCTGTGAGCCAAAAAAGTGGTATAATGAATATGGATTCAATTGTTTATGATTGTTTGACGAGTATCGGTTTATAAAATTAAAATATTTTTAGATTAAATACAGGAAAAAATAGCTTTCATGTGATCAGTAAGTTCATAATTGAATTTCATTACTCATTGTTAACTATGCAATGCCAAGTGGAGCCGAAAATTGTTCGTCCTATGTACAACACCAACTGAATTTTGATGTTGACTTTGATGTACTAGACAAATTGGTAATGCCTTTGGCTCAACAATCTTTGGCATCCTACTTTTTGGCTTTGCATTGCAATTGGCTACAGAAAGTTAAACACCTTACAAAGACTTCCTGTTTAAAAATTGTTGATTAAAATTTTCTGTCATTCTATAAACTGATACTCGTCATTATTCTAAATTTATCATCGTTAAATCATAGGGAATATAACAATGGAACGGAAGGATCATCCAGGAACACGGAAAAGACGACACCAATGAAAACGATACTACTAATTCCATCTACCTAACAACCGGTACGCACACTCAATCCCCTAACCTCTTTTCTAAAAAGTAATTGCTACTTTTCTTCTCGTAGCACTTCATATCCTGACTGAGCGCCACCAATGGTTCCGTGATCTTCTCGAGATCCGTCATGTTCCTCACCCTCTCGTCCATCATCCTCTGATGTTCCGCCTCGTCGTGCAACACGTGTACCACCTCCCTTTGATATTTCCTGATATCTGCCAGCTCCTCTGCCTTTGACAGGTTTATGAGAGCATTGCTTTTGAGCTGATACTCAATAGCCTTGGCCGATTTGCCACGTAGATGACGTCCATGCTCGTAAGCATCGCGGATTTCGTGCGCCGATTGTACGTCCTTCAACGCCTGGCTACGAAGCCCGGCCATCTCCTCACTGGGCTCGGGTTCGTAGGGTTCGTTTACTGAAGCACGGATCAGAAGGGTTGTGGCGTCTGCCTCGAAGTTGGAGGAGTAGACCTCCTTGGAGACGCGCGCAGCTTGCACGCACTTTTGCCGGCTGAAGTCAGAGCGCTTTGCCGCCTGCACCAGAGTGCCAAAAGGGTGAATTATGGTTAAATTTTGGGTTTGGGTGGGCTACGGTGTTGTGTGTCTGTACTGTGGCTAGGCTCTTTCTATATGGTACATTGAGACTTAAGAATTGTAATTAAAAGAATATAAATTTCGTATCTTTTGTAAATTCTAAAAATTTGCTACATATTTCAATGTTTAATTTGTAATATTCAATCAGAAACTATTGGCAGAGTAAAATAAGACAAAAAGAAACATTCTTTTTTAATCCTATGCCCATGAAAATCATAACTGAAACACGAACTCATATCTTCTTCAAACAAATATTTCCGTTTCATCCTCTACTGAGTTTCAAAGCAAATCCCTCCCCTCCCAACTGAACATCTTTAGCACCAACGGATCGCGTCCCTATCAGTTGCGGGGACTTAATACATCAGCTCATCCGCCACGGGAAAAAGGTTTTGACAGGGCGCCGAAAGCGTACGGCGAAAGAGCAGCGCTAAAAGCGAGTGACAGACGCCAGTCTTTTCCGTTTGACTTTTCGCCCGGGTGAGAAAGAGATAGAAAGAGAGAGAGCGAAGAGAAGGAAGAGCTACATAGTCGAGCTATAGTCTTTGGCAGGCGCCCTTTCTAATTCGACGGACATTACGCGGTGTGCTACGCGCGCCAGAAATTTGATACGTAGATAGAGCGTGCAGCCGAGCGTTTTTCAGCGTTTAATTTGAGACAATGAAAATTTATGGCAAAGCTTTCTTCGTTATTAATAAAATGGTGAATAAATGATTTTTGTGGCGATTGCATGGTGGAGAAATTACGTGAAACTGTTGTGGTACATCGAATAAAGTGATAGAAGCAAGTATTTGTGTCAACGTTTTATAATGTGTCTTGTGTCCTCATTCTTAGCATTTTTCAATTAACATTCTTGCGACATTTCTAAATGCGTATAAAGTATTTTATCGTCTTGCATTACATTTCGAATCATTTTTAAATGCTTCTTTCTCTCGCAAAAGTGTTCTCCTCACATCAGTGTCTCAAAAAGCAAAAATCGCTGTACAGCGTGTGTAAAATAATACGTATGCAAAGAAAAATGACTCAGCAAAAAAATAAACTTACTTACGAGTCACGAAAAAACTTTATTTTTTCCAGCAAAAAAAACGAGCAACGGAAATAATCAATCGATACGATCGATTTGGATGAAAAAACCCAAAGCCCGCGAGCGAGATACCAAAGAGTAAATCTCTCCCCGCGTCGAGTCTTACGGAGCACTCTCTTCTCCCCGGCGCTTCTGCTACTGCCGTCTGCTCTTCTCTTACTCTCTTCCGCGGTACCGATTTAGCAGCGGAGAGCTGCTCTCCGAAAAGGTCAGCAGAGGCAGCAGCAGCAGCAGTAGCCACCGCCAATCGCCGCGGTTGCCCCATTCAGCGCCGATGTAGGTATATATGTTCTCTCCCTTGCTCTCCACGCTCCATCGGCTCGTTCCAATAACGAGAAAAACAACACATGCGAGAGAGGGAGAGGGAGCCAATAATAGGCTGGCGTATGCAAAAGGAGAGATAAAAAGGGCAGAGGTGGCGCGAGATGAGAGGGATGCTGCGGTTACGCGATTGGAATCAGTTGAATTTCGTTGAGTGTTACAAATTTTTCTTTGAGTAATAATGTTTCTTGGATTTTTAATTAATAAGTTTGAATAAGAAAGAAGGATTTCCAACTGATCTAGTTATTATTGTTAAATTATTGTTGATTATAAGTGTGGTATGCACTTAAAAGAAATGCGTACACACACTCAGGATGCGCGCGCACTCGCGTAAGTATTATTAACTTGTAAATTAATCACGAGACATCAGTCTTTCGTGCCCAATTTCATGTATTCTATTTTGGTTGCTACATCGTACATCCCGGCCGCGAGAGAGCCCAGCGGGAAAACCCGGTTACGGAATTTATAGGTGCGCGCTTGCGAGTCATAAATTCATGATGTGCCTGAAATTTTACTGAGCGGTATTTTCTTTAAAAAGTGTATTCTCAATAGTTAAAGTACTTATCAGTTAAAGTAATTCTTAATAGTTAAAGTAGTTAAATTCTTATCAGTTAAAGTACTATTATAATATTTCGAGTAATTTTATCTGTGGATTAAATATAAAAATAAATGAATAAAAAAGATAGGCTATTAAAATAAATTTATAATATTAAATTGATAATTATAATTAATTAGACAATTGAAAAGTTTTTGTTAAATATTTTGATATGATCATTAGCGTTATTATTTTTGATACGGTTTATTATTATACTAAAAATAAACTAATGCATGTGTAATAGACAAATAATTTACATATATAGTGTGCAAATCAAATGAATCATTCGATCTTGAACTATTGTATTGTCAAGATCATTTATTTATTCATTTATATAAATAGAATATTTTCTTTTTTTAATAATTGTTAATCATCAGTCGTGAAATAGTTTGTTTAAATACATTCTATATTACTATACAAAATGGAAATAGTAAACGTATTACTGTCTAAGATTATTGTCATTTAAAAATCATGTTCGAAAACTATGTCAAATGCGAAAAATATTTAACGGCCTAAGTATAATATGTATGTATTTTTATCTAATATTTTATAATATTAGTTTTGAAATGGAATAATATATTTTTAAAATAATTATTGTCATCTTTTATGCACTAATATCGTTAATGGAATCCAATTCAAAGATGCCTTACAAATATGTAAAACTAAATAATCATTGAAGCTTGTATTCACTAACGATCTCGAGTTTCCAATATGAAACAAACTTTAAGGATATAAACCTATCTCCCCGTGCCCTAGTATAACTAGGATAATAGTATCTAACAACACGTCTGCTGCAGGATACATCCTAGCCTATGCCACAGTACATTACCACATCTCAACCCAGCAAATCTTCTCCCTGGCTTTCTACCTTGAAATGCTCCAGGTGCTCCTTGGCCTTGAACTCGGCTCCAATAGTATGCCTCGCCAGTTCCTCAGAACTGTAGGGAATGATGTGTTTGTGTTCCCAGTAGCCCCTCGCATCTGCCAAGGGCATTGAAACTTTGTGCGATACTTTCTTGGATTCGCCACTCTCCTTGCGATCAAGGTAGTCAATCATAGGTTGGTAATAATTGATGCCAAAACCGTAGTTTCGTTCGTAAACTGTCGTGGGCAGGTGACGCCATTTCGTCGGCGCTACCGGCATTTGAGATAATGGCATGTCAGACATTTTGTCTCTTTTGGAATGTACTTGCGGTTGTGAATCGTTCGATCGGTTAGATCGTTATCGTTGGTTTCCCTTTTGCAAGAGAACGTCTCGTGCGTGATTTAGTCTCGTTTCACTCTCTTGTTTTTTAATCTCGTTAAAACCACAATTTTTCTTCTCCTTAATCTTCGACAATGACAGGAATCTGTTTTCACAGATTTTTAAAAACAGTCACTTCTACGTTGAGCTTCAACAGTCTTATTTTCTCCTTGTTCCAGTACGATGCATCATTTTTTTTCCTTTTTTCAATCTACCTCTCAAAAATACACTATTGTCTTCTACTGCAAGTGCTGCAGTCCATTCACAACTTAGTCCCGGGATGCGATTGATTCCCGACGCGCGAGACACCAACGTTGAAACGATTCTGTCGATGGCCCGTCCGTTGAGCCGTCCTTTGTAGACTTTTTCAGGCTTGCAACATCATCTCCTCTGTCGAACTTGACTTGCGGTTTCGTGGCAGATGCTAGCCACGTGTGCAAGCTCATCGATACATGTACACAAGGAGCCGATTGACTTTTATGTTAGGGTATATTAATAGAGAGGTAAGTGTTCGGTTTGGCTATAGCGAATCGCGATCTCTTTGATGTATCGATATAATTCAATGTTGACGATCCTTTTGAGTGAAGTTTCTTCTCTGAGTTTAATGGCGTAAAGGGGGCAAGGGTATTTAACGGCCTTAATTGCTTTCAGTACCGAGAAAGATGCCGGCTTTTTTCAACCAACTGTCGGTCATTTGAGTTTTATTCTTCTGATAGTGAACATTGAACAGTGACTTGAATAAATTTCCAGACAATGCGTGTAGAATCCTTAACTTTATTTAAATTCCAATGGATTTAAGTAAACACCGATACACCAAACGCAATAAAATAAAATGCGCAATTTATTTTATTAAATGTAACAAGTTTATAACTCTTCATTAATGTTGAAAGAACTTGCTACAATCAAAAGTGCGCGTTTACATTAACAATCAGTGATCTTACTTTTCGATATTTGTGTGGCTATCGATGTCGTCCTTATAAATGTCTAGAATATTTTCTAGAAAGATCCAAAATGGTTTAAAGTTTTAAGGAATTGCCACGTGAGATTTCAATGATCAAATCACATATTTCATATAACATATTCTCATGCTTCATATAAAATAGCATTGAATAAAATTCCCATCTAAATAATTTGTAAGTAGTTTTGATGCTGATATTACTATGATAACAAATTATTCATCATTCATAGTTTGTTTCATTCGGATAATTCACCAAAATTTCATTTAAATGTTCAATGTCCTGAGTAACTTTGTATATTTATGGAAAAAATTCCAATAAAGTCAATCCACTTTCGGTTGTGTCTTTTTACTTTTTAATGAATTGAAAATTTAAAATAATTCATATTTTTCATTCCAATATCCTTTATCTCTTCAATTAATGTATCGCATCAGCGTTACTGGTTTATACATTCACGTTTGAATTACCACGTGCGAGGAAGCTTGACTACGCCGACGATTATCGACCGGTCGAGTGACATCAACGCTCATTGCATTACCTAACAGCCGGCCAATTATAGCTAGCAAGATATGTAAGCGTACACTATGAGTATAGTACATACACCCACAGTGCCATGGTTCAGCTAACGATAGATGAATTCACTAAACAGTTGATTGATATGTGAGCGTACGGTCGTCAAATAGAATGGAGGATCAACGAAAAATACCAGTCAAAAGATAAGGAAAAACAAGGAATGGTTAATAATCATTAAGATTATAAATGGTTTACTTACCGGATGGCTTCGATCTCCTCATCCTTCTCGGCGATACGACGCTCGGTCTCGTGGCGGAGTTGGCTCAACTCGGCGGACAGGCGCTGTGAACGCTGTTCCTCGATCTTACGGCCCTATAAAAGCATCAAAAGGTTCGTTTTAGTGATTTACTGACTAAATTATTCAAATTCATTATTTGGTTTGAAGATACAAGTGAGTTACATTGACACTAATTTGTAATAAACATTGTTACGAAATGTACAAAACATTTAGTGACATATCTTGTCAACACATTTGTTTCGAAACATAAAAATTATCAACTTAATAGTAGTCTTTTGTCACTTTTCTAAACCAACAACTGAATAATCAGAATATGACTTACAGCTTCGGCTTCCTTGTAAGCGGCGGCGAGTTCCTCACGCTCGTTCTCCAGACGACGGAGCTCCAACTCGAGCTCGTGAAGTCTGCGGTTCATGTCAGCAAGTTGGTTCTTGGCATCGCTAAGATCATCTGTAATAAAATATTTCATTAGTAATTGTCTTCATTTTCATTTTAAGCATTATACTAAATGAATAATTTTTCTTAGCATTCAATAATTTAAAAAGCATAATCAAGATGATATTTTTCAGCATTTGAATAAATAAAATGAAGATTCCATTTTATAAGATATTATGAGTGGATATCTATTATATCGGCGTCTACGATTAAACCTGTTTTACCGACTGCAGATAAATCTGTAATTTATAAGGATACTTCAATTTTATAACATTATTTAACTTCTTTTGAAATTATTGTTTAGAAACTTCGATAAT
>JAYJLV010000011.1:15105642-15117103 GCA_036873485.1 Torymus texanus
GTCAACCTGTGGATTCTAGACAGCTGAAACCACTAAGGAAAACATATCAACGTCACTTCCGACGTTAACATGTCTCTTTGCGGTTCTAATTTAGTTCTCGTTCACGAAGATACTTAGAAAATATAAATTTTAAATACGTAACATTACATATATCCGAAATTTGTAATATTTATTAGAAATTGTATTTTTAGGAAAGCGGTTTTTTCATAACTAAACTTTTGTTTATCTGATTTACTTGGTTAACCTTTTAAGATTTTAATATTATTAGACTTTTTCAGTATTTGTGATATTATATTTATAAAAATTCTCTACAGTTATGTAAAAGTAACCGGATTTACGCAATTTGACGGTTTCATTTGTTCCATTAATTATATAATTTTGAATGTTCTCAAATTTAACCTCACAAATATTTACACGTTTGCCAAGATTTAAAAATATAACAATAAATCGATCTAGGAGCTTTTTTCTCTATGATTTTCACGTCTATAACATCAGCAAAAATCCCATAATTATTACCATTATCATTGTCCTCATCATATAAAAAATCATTCCACGTCTCTTCAAATTCGAGACAAAAAAAAACCGTCATTCGACCATTCTTCTCCTTGTTTTCGACCGGACGCATATTTTTCCGCGGCGCCGAAAGAATCTGCACCCACGCGCGCGAAAAGCTCTCTCGGGTGTAAGGTGTCGTGCTTGCGCCCGATTCCGAGGATAAGTGGGGATTCGTGCGTGGTGCTCGTGGACTAATATGGCGCGCGTCCCGAGAAAGAGAGAGAGAGAGAGAGAGAGAGAGAGAAGAGAGAAAGAGAGAGAGAGAGAAACGTTGCCGCGGCTGAAACGTTAAAAATAGTCATAAGCTCGGTGTCGGTGTCTCTCTCCGTCGGTGTAGGATGAGACGTGGAGAGAGACGAAGAGAGCGAGCGTGAAAACGGAGATTTTCCGCAACCAAGTGTGCGATTCTACTCGCGAGAAAAGAAATAGATGATTTTTTTTTTAAAGCAGAGAAGGTGGTGGGTTTATTTGAGAGAAACCGTTTTATGAGTTTAGAAGAAGAGAAAGCAGTGTTTTAAGGAAGAGGCTCAGATTGTTATTGTAACGTTTAATTGTAGATTTAATTGAAGTTCTTTTCATAGAATTTACTCTGTTTAAAAAACTATTCTAAGCTAAACGGCCTTTTGAAGGTTGCAGTATTTGAAAACGAAGTAGTTCGATGATTATTACTGCATGCGCATATCACTAGTTAATTAAATACGTCGAAGTATTAAAACTATCTAATAATCTATTAATATCTAAATATTACGGTGAACTAACTTTTTTGTACAAACAAAATTGTTCTTCCATTGCTCTCTAAATGAATTCAATATAAATGGTGTATGGAAGTACTCCGTTTCTATTAAGAATAACAGACAAACACTATATTCGTACTTTTTAAAATTAAATTTAAATAAAATTGATGTTTGACAATCATAACCTAAAATAATTAAACGTATTATGATTATTGGCTATTTCTCTTACCTCCTATAAACTCAGACTACACATATCTAAATACAGTGAAAAATAAACATCGTGACCACCGTAATTAACACTTCGCGCATTCCCCCTGCGTTTTTCACGTTATTTTTACACATCGAATCTCCCCTTACACGTAATTTTAGCATCATCGAGCGCGATTGCGCATAACTCTCCTCTCACCCAACGACAAAAAGTCATGCGCGATGATCTCGGATTCCAGCGCGAGCGAGAAGAAGGCCGTTAATAAATCACGAGGCTCTATTTTTTCCCGTGTGAGAGTTACGTCCACCGAACTTTTTGTCACGCGTGTTGCCACGAAAATGTGGGTGAAACCATCGTGTCTATCCAAAATTAGCGCGGGTGGAAAGAGAGGGAAAGAGAGAGAGAGAGTCAGAGCTTTCGTTGAATTCGTTCCTTTGCGTATGGTGTAAGGATTTCTTGGTAGGGTTGCGTATGTGTCTAATTGGGTACTAATTAGTGGGTGGGTGCTGGAGTTCGAATGTCAGTCGCATCTTTTTGATATAGTTAGGGAAAAGCTTGTTATAAATGTTTAGGTAATCGGAGAGGGTTGAAATTTTTTTTAGTGTTTTAGATATTTAGATCAATTGCTCTTATTCAGAATAAAAAGTGAAAATAAAATAATTCTAAAAAGTTATTCTGGTTATATTGAGTAGCTCTAATTTAATATCATTGAAATAATACTTTTGTAGTACTGTATAAAAAATACTTTACCAATTATGTTAAAAGCCTGAAATCTACAATATTTCTTTAAACCAAATAGTTCACTTAGTTCTTCCTTATTAAAACCGTAAATGTATCCCATTTTGTAACTAATACCAAGTATAATAAAAACTATCACTTTACGTAATACTTAAGCTCAACCCAATTATTCCTAAAACCAGTCCCATTAGAAAATACCTTCTCTCCGATCTTCATCCAAAACATTCCTTGTCTATCCCTTAATTCACAGCGATGACTCTTACTAGTCGCAAAGTCATAGAGCCTCAAAAATCATCTCGAATTCTCAGGTGCAAGCTCTCTTAACTCCCTCGCGCGCGTTATAGTTATGAGACTTGGACGTCGTCCAGTAAGTTGCTTTCTCGCGAGAACGACATAATGCCGCGAAATCCACCGAGCGCATAGCGTTTATTACCTTCCGCCCGCGCTTACTTCTCTTCGTCGTATAGTCAGGGTTCTATAATTGTTACCAAGCGAATCGTACGCGTTGTGATTCATCGCGTATGGTCCTATTAAGTTTCGTTGAAAACTCGATGATTTGTTGATGGGAGGGAGAAGTGGGGGGGGGGGTGGAGGTGGCTGCCCTTTGTTATAGCAGACGAGGTAATTTGTACATGGCTTGGTCTTTGTTCTTGGGTATACTGGCTGTGGAAAGTGGTGATGTATGGGAGAGTTGAGAGGAGAAGGCACGGATGAAAAACCGCGATGACAGATTTGGCATGGAGCGCACACGCGCGAGTATTGTTGCCGAGAACCGTGGATAATGAATGCGAGAAAGTAATACTTCTCTAATTTATGATATTTTGTGAGTCTTTTTGTACACAGTTTAAAAATTGTAAATTTTTCATGAAATTGTTGCTAATAATTGTTTTCACTTATTAAGTTCTAGTCAAAGCAAGAAAATTAGTGACGAAGTCAATTAATTTTACTATATTTCTACTAAATAAGTAGATTCAAACCGTAAAAAATTGTTTCCTGACTTTTTCTTCATCATTTGTTTAACTCTAATAATCTCACGTACATGTACCAAGTTTATTTTTTCAAGTATCAAATTCTTACCTAGCACGGGCCTTGGAGAGCTGATCGATTTGATCCTGGAAGTCGACAACAACCTCCTGGTGCTTCTTGCGCAGAAGGTGAGCCGTCTCTTCGCTCTCAAGGTGCACATCCTCAAGGAGCTTCCTGAGCTTGGCTAATTCAGTATCTCTCTTCTTGTTGATTTCGAACTGTAATCAATTAATATTTTATTAGTTGATGACAACAATTTTTAAATTGATGTATTGTGTAGTATTATTAAATGAATTGTTGGTAGTTACCTGAGATTCGGCGCCGCCCTCAGCCTCTTCAAGGCGTTCGGACAGCTGGATGACTTGCACGCTCAAATCAGCGCGTTCGCGTTCAATCTGAAGGACAAAACAAAGTTTGTTCAAATAACGTGAAATTTGAAATAATGATAAATATGAAGTTACAAAAAGTTGCTATAAAGAACATTCATTTATCAATAAGTTTTAACCTTTCATTTAAAAAAATCCGTTTTTAATAATTTGATCACAAAAAATGTAAACATTTGTTTCATATTGGTGATTTTTCTTAAGTATGTGACAATAACAAAAGAAATTGGTATATAAATAATTAAAACGAAAGTTCGTTCAGTTACCATTAGTGTCTGACTAGATTTCATCATTTTCTACTATATGTTCATATCCAATGCGTCAAATAAACTCATTATCACTATAATTCATAATATCCAATTCCATCATTATCAAAATAATAATTTGCATACCTAAATCAACGTTCGACCACAGACCAAAAAGAATATCACAGCTCTTAAACAAGAAATCGTTTGATATCGTTAAAGCTCCGTCAACGTAGGACCAACGTACCGACAAATGTCAATATTCTAACGTCAATAGCCCTGCACGTATTCAAAACAAACTCTAAAAACCCCATGAAAACAAGAACAAAAACGACAAACCAACACTCGGCACGCAACGTCAACCTCGCGGAAAAGAATGCAGCCTTGCACCTCCGGGTCGCGTGATCAGCGGCCATCAAAATACCAGCAGCTCTCTCGACCAACGTGCAAATGACCCTCGGGTCATTGTTTTGGAAGACAGATGACTGATTACCAAGGGAGAGAGAAAGAGAGAGAGAAAGAGAAGGACGTACTCTTCACCCGGCATGCTTTCTACTCTTTCTCTCTCTCTCTATCTCTCTCTCCCTCGTACTGACGTCAGAACACACGGCCGGTCTAATTCCGTGCGTGGCCGCTTCTAAATCCGGCGCTTTATTCATATTACAAACGAGGCAGCAGCAAGCAGCAGCAAGCAGCAGCATCAGCCACTGAAGCCGCGAAAAAGACCTCCCGCGGGTTACCGCGTTTGCACGTATATATACGTTATACACGCGGCTTATTAAGCGTTGATTATCCATTGTGATAGCTGCGTGGATAATCGCTGGCAGAGGTTCAAAGAGAGAGAGAGGAAGATTTTCGGCGGACAATTAACGATGTGAGGTTGTCGGGCAAACGCTCGATTACGAACGAGGAATGCAGGGGGAGGGGTATACAGATTTTTGGAAGGTAAAAGCGGAGGTGGTGGTGACTTTTGGGTGTTTTAATTGGGTGTGAATGGCTAGTCGGAGGTTTAATCTGGCGAGTGATGAAAGGCAAAAAGACGGTGGAGGCTGAGGTGGTGTGAAGTTGGCGGTGAAGTGTGAATGAAGTTATTTTCGGGATGAGGAAGTGGTGAACGAAGATAATGAGAGTGTCTGCGAATGTTGTCGTTATCGAGGATTTAGATTCAAAGAGTGAACATTTTATGTTAGATATAGTAAAATATCCAACCAGACTGTATACTTCAGCATTTAAACACTCATATTGATTGTATAGAGTTCATTCAACTGATTTGTTAATACATTTATAATGTTTTATACGAAGTCATAATTTTAACCAGTAGTATTTTTTTATATAACTAGGAATTCGTGAAATAAAATTTATGAGCTACTTAAGCTGCGACTTATAATATTAATGTTCTACTAATAACTGGGTTATAAGATATAATATAAAATTAATAGACACTTTTATTGATATTTAGCCAAAAATCTCGGATCACTTTTAATTTATTTTACTAACCGTTTAATCTGCCTCATTTTACTTAATTTAATTTACATGTTATACGATTCTGGAGCATGCAAATACTTCAGAGACAAATCTTCAATAAATGTTTCATATGTAATAGAACTTATATGCACTTTTTGGCAGCTTCTTGAGATTCGGAGGAAAATAAGTAATAAATTGTTTTTAATGACAGCATTTAAAATAAGTTTATTAGATGCAGTCTAATAAATTCAAAAACGTAACGATGTAATTAAGTTAAAAGCCTAAATTTACTTGGGATCTAAGAAAGAGAATTGTCAACGCAGGAATATTCTCAATTTGAATGGGTATAAAAATAACGGAATCGGCGCCATTACTCAATGTCAGAGAAGTCACACATATTACTAGCGAAAATAAAAATAAGCAGCTCTTTTATTTCTTCTAACAAATTCTTCTAAGCTGTTAAATTATTTAAAAACATTTAAAAATAGTTTATCTTAATTTCTTTAGTATTTTTATATATATTGTTAATGTAACTGTCTGAGTGTTTCTCGAAAGAAGACTGAAATAACTTTGTATTTATATTAACTGTGAAATAATATCTGATCTGTATTATACAACCGAACATTTGTATTACCATTGAACAGAAAAACTTGATTTTTTGGTAAATTAGATTAAAAAATAAGTACTACAATATAGAATCCAAATATAATATAATTCTTCAATTTGTACGTTATACTTTCTCATTTTTCTGTTATCGACGCATAAAAACTGCGATTAACAGCTTCATAAATCGACCGAAAAATAATATAATAATAATAACCTTTTTCTTTATTGTTTCTCGTTCTGCTTTCGCAATATCATAATCTTTTATATTTCACGACAAGCTCTGACCTAAAAACTTGTCATCCCTGAAAACTCCTCCCTTCACTTACAATCAACACATACATACATCAAAGTATAATTTTCATTCTCAAAACTTGACAATATCCATTAAATCAAACGAGGACTTGTCAGTCCAAAGTCACTCCTCACGCGTACTCAGAAAATAATAAATGTATTCTCGAAAGACCTTTTGATAAAGTAAGAACGAAAGAAGGCTGCGTGCCTGGCCACAAAATTATATTCTCTCTATACAACAATTTTAGAAGTCATGCGTTGAGAAGACCGGCGACGGCCCGAGACGAAAACGTGACCGGCGGCGACGTGAACTCTTGCCAATTTCCGGGCAAAGTTTTTTCGTCTTACCGTCGACGTTGTCGTTGTCGTCGGCGTCTTTAGTCCTCGCGGTTAAACTGAAGGACAATGTGAGTTCTCGTTAAGAGTGGGCGTCATCGTGAGAGAGAGAAATGTGTTTTGTAAAAGATTCGATAATTTGAGAGCATATATTTGGAGACTGTTGAATAATAGTGAAATAACAAGGGAGGTTGGCAGCTTGAAGCTGCTTGTAAACAGCTTGGAATTAGAGGAGAATGAGAATTTGAGAACAGTCGACAGTGAGACACACATTCCGTAGTATTTCAGGGAAAATGTGGTTTGTGTAATATTGGAATGTTAAACGTGGAAAGTTTTGGTTGGTTTCGTAGAACATTTTAAGCTTTAGTGATAAATTATCGGCCCAGTTAATGTTTATTATTAAGCATCTGTTTATTTGTCGCAGCATAGAAATCATAAATTTGAGTAATGCATGGTCCATGGATAGATCATTTATTGGGCCGGATGGATACTAATATTATGACTTTATGATTATGTTACTAATAAAATTGCACGATATTTGCACTCGATATACTATCGCAAATTGTGAACTCAAAACTTTAATGTCAATGTCTCGATTAAAAAACTCTATAGATATAAGTATTGAATAATAATCTCAATAGCAGTCTTTGATAATAAAATTCATCATTCTAAATTGAAGCAAACTTTCAGACCACCAGCATTCGAACATTTCTCTACCCAAATTCATCATTCCCTCCTTGATATTTTTCATCCTCAGCCCAGCGAGAACGCGCATAAATTTTTCCCTAACGACGGTGGGCGTAAGCTTGCGGCCAATCTCTCTTTCTCTCTCCCTCGTTTCCGATGCAGGAACGCGAAGACGAGAACACCAGTGGCGGCGCTGTTGCTCTCTGCCTCTCTCTCTCTCTCTTTCTCCCCCAAAAATAGCCAGCGCGCCCGAGCTGGACGCCGCTGCCGCCGCGCTTCAACCTGGTATAAATCCCCGCGAGCGAGCGCCGCCATCTTCGGCGACGTTGAAACGAAATCTAACAATGTTGCTGAGAGAGAGAGAAAACGAGAGATTTCGACAAAAACGAGAGGCGCCGAGATGACGAAAATACTTTTTCGCGGCTGGAGCGTGAGCGCGTGCTACTTTTTCCCTTGTGTTGTTTTTCTTTTTGCTTTTTTTCCGGGTCGCATGGGTGTTGTAAATGAGCGTGGGGATGCATTGCGAAATCTAATATTGGTATTGAGATCATTTTCTAATAAGCTTTTTTTAAATAAGTTTTTCGAAAGTTTATTTGTATTGAGGATTTTTAAAGGTATTTTTATAGAATTCTATTGGATGGTTTTGAAATGCAAGTGGAAACTAAAACGGTAACCTTAATAGATCTATTTCATGTTTTTAAATGAAACCTGTTTCGTTCTAAAAATATATCCTTGCCTTAAACTGTCCCGTCGTTGTATTGTAGGTACTCAAAATATTTGACAGTCGTGTTGAGGTAATAAAACGTGCAAAATATTTTCTTTCGGTTTTAGAAGATTTAAACAGTTTCTGAAATAAAAGACTCTATTTTGTTCCAATTATTCGAGAACGATAAACACTTAACGAGTTTAAAACTGTTGAGAAATCGATGATATTATTAACCAATAGAAGAGAAAAAAAAATTAAAAGAAAAAAGAATAACAAGTTAGTTGGGGTTTCGGTTGGAGCATTTGTAGCGATCTCAATAATAAAAATACAGCGTTAAAAATATACAGTGGAGAAAATCTCTAACGATCAAGAATAGAGCAGCTGTTATTTCATCACACAATGAGTTTGAACGTGATAGTGATCTTTACGAAACTATAAGGATACTTAATTTTATCATTTATAAATAAACATCTTCGTTGATGCATCTTAATTGAAATTAATTTCTCTACTGATAAATGAATGTTCTTAACACTTTACAATCATAGCAAAAGTTAGTTGTGCGTACAGGTGGTATTTTTTGTATTTTTAACCCTATTAACGTGATCCTTATTGATATTTTTTGCTCAACAACTAAGAATTTCCAACAATTCATCAGTTTAACTGATCAATTTTTCCAAATTTCTCATCAATTTACATAGTAAATACCACCTTTCGCTCAACCGATTTCCCTTATCATAAACGATTCAACTTACCCTCTGACGCAGCTCCCTCTCGGACTCGAGGTCATCCTGCAGCAGGCGGATTTTGTCCTGAAAGCAAAAACAACATCCATCTTACATTTTATCCTCTATCATCATCTCTTTCCATCATATTTCAACATAACCAAAGCAACATGCCACAAAATGGAAGTAAGAGCTTCATAACTTCTAAAAAAACGCTTTCGCGAGGTCGTCGCAAGCTCTTTCTCTCTCTCTCTCGGGATGCTCTTACGGCTTTACGTAATCTCGGTTCTCGCGCGCGTGCGTGCGACAGAAATATCCCCACCGAGCGCGCGAGGAGAAGAAGAAGAAGAACCGACTCGGGGGAAGAAGAAAACGAGGAACTGACCCGAGAGCACAAACGAGTGAGAGGGATAAAGACAGAAGACGACGAAGAATTTACGGTGCTTTCTTTGCATTCGACGATTGACGCCGGGATTTGCCAATCGGCTTCTACCTCTTCTCCCTCTCTCTAACTTGACTTTTTTATTTTCTCTCGATGGTAACGCATGCGTGCGTATACCAAACCCCGGGGACCCTAACCCTTTTTTTGAATTAGGTTACGCGCATTCCAAAGCGCTTCGAGCGCCTCGTTTCCGCGGATGCTCCGCGCAGTGGCCTTACTATTTTTGGAACGACAATTCGTGATCGTTACTTTTTACTCTCAGCGAATCTCCGCGATTTTTCCACCGATTTTTCTACGGAATTTCACTTACTTATTTCTTTTCTTTTTCTTTTCTTCGCGACCGATTTTTATATATATATTTGCAGTATGAGTAATACCGGTTACTAAAAAAAGGACCGAGTACGAGTCATTCATCGCCGTGCGATTTCGAAATAGAAAATAGGCGCCAGAAAATTATCTCAGACTAAATCGTTCGCAGAGACGGGCGCGCGCATGAGAGAGAGAGACGGATATACTCAGTTAGATCGCCTCGTCTCGTTCTGGCCCCGACTATTTTCGTACGTCGAGCGGTAGGCAGAAAGAGAGAGAGAGAGCACTTTGGCCCGGTACAACAACACGCGGGTTAGGTATTACGACGACGGCAACGGCGGCGGCGGCACGGCTGCAGAGATTGGCACTAAAGTCCCTTATGGTCACTGAACTTTTGCAGCTGCACGTTTTTCTCATTCCGTTTCTCGTCATTTTTTTTTTGCTCTCGCTCTCGTTCCATTCCGACGATTGATGATTCATCAGAGAGTTTTTCAGAACACAAGTTTTGATCGTTGATTGTTAGAGTCTATATTGTTCACTGGTATATAAGCACTTGCACTTTGATGGTTTCCATACGTTGGTTCAACGTTTTGCAGAGATCGTCAAGATGTAGTCGGATTTTGAAGATATCCATCATCCTTCACTTTTCTTACGTCATCCGTTAGGCTCGCGAAATTGTTAGTTAACTTGCACGTTTATTTTTTTCACACTTTTCGGACCGATTTTGTTTGGAAAATGTATTTTTAGGTATGTTGTAGGTTTGTGAATTCGTACATTCGAAGAACGTTGTACAGGAGATTTTATGTAGTGACGTGTATTAGTGTAAAGGATTTATTTTTATAAATAAAATTGAAAATTTATAACTTCAAAGAATTTCTAACAAATTTTAGATGAAAGACAATTGCAGCAAACCTGACTAGAATTGTTTAAAAATACATTTCCTTATCACTCTATTATACTATTCTCATAACAACCAAGCAATCTTAATACTTTAACTAGTATTCAAGTGTACGTATATAAACGTAAAAAAAATATTTTTTCTCATAGAAAAAGCAGTAAAATCGAATTTTCGTAAAAGAACAATGGGTTGTATTAAACATACCTCGAGTCGGGAGAGAGCGCTCAGGTCGGCGCTGTACTCGATGCTAACGTCGGCCTGTCCACCGCCGGTCGAGCGGTACGAGTACTTCGATGATTTAACTGCCGAAGACGACATCCTGGCAGCACTCATTAAATCTTTGTTACTTTCCCAAGAAAAATCTAAAAGGTATGAGTTCAAATTTTCAAGCGACGGTCACGCAACGGCGAGTGTCCCTTTCTTCGTTCGGTCAAATTTTTAAAGTTTCAAATTGTACGATATAGCTCCGCCCCTCTCTTCTTCTTTCTTTTTATCGGAGAATCCTCGGCGGATCTCCGTCGAATTTTTTTAAAATTTAAAATATAGTCTGTCCCGTGCGTAGCTGCTGCGGCTCGAATATGCACCCCACGCCGCCCGTCGTCGTTGGTCTCCGGTGTCGACCCCGAGAGAAACTGTGCGACTAAGAAGCTGCCTCCGGCCTCTTCTCTTCTCTCCTTTCCTTCCTTCCTTCTCCTTCTCTATCTCGTTCTTCCTCTCCCTTCTCTCCTCTTTTCTGCTATTTCTTGCAGTCGCTTCTCTTTCTCTGTCTCTCTCGTTGGTTCGGTGGGTGTCGTCGTAGCCGACCAGCGCCCTACTCGTAGTGCGATGCGAGCCGTCGTCGTTCGTATGGCGCGCCGGCCGCTCCACGGCCCCGTCAAATTCACCGCGCGGCGCATGCGCTGTAGATCCTCCTCATACCCCCACTACTATTCTTTTCGTGCTCTCTTACTCGCTCGCCCTTGCAGCGCCGGCCGACCGTTCCTCGCCCGCTACTACTGCGTGGGCGGCCGCTACCACGCACGCTTTCTTCATCCGAGAAAGAGATAGAGAGAGAGAGAGAGAGAGAGAGAGAGAGAGAGAGAGAGAGAGAGAGAGAGAGAGAGAGAGAGAG